>CM061535.1:118624363-118757452 GCA_030545055.2 Neoaliturus tenellus | reverse complement strand
AGACTTTCTGATTCGAGTGAAGACAAAGACGTTCAAAATTAATCTCAAAACAGCGAATTTGGTTATGAATGTAAAAATAGACGTCTTTGATTGCTGGTTTTCTTATTATTGGTTAAAAACTACATGAATCACGGTATTTGGTAGGATCACAGCATTTGGGTGTTTTACCTTAGTATTTGAGGTTGGCTATTCTGTACAACACAGTCAAGAATCAAGAATCAAGAATTTATTTTCAACAAGGACAAGTATGATACATCTTGTATAGTTGACGTCAAATTTTTTAGACTTATTGAGGCTAATGAATCAATATAAAAAAACATTAAGATAGGCTACAATAAATTAACACCGAAAGACAATAATTTCTTTAGAATTTTAAAAGTGAAAGACAACAAATTAACACTAAATTAAAAGACTGAACACATAACAACAATTTGGTACGGTAACTTTAAAAACACATGTCAACTGGACAGTTAAAAAATTCATCTAGGCCATAAAACGGGTTTATGAGTAGCCACTCCATGATTTTAGTTTTGAATAACTTTGTACATAAGAGGTGGGCTTCAGGCGGTAGCCTATTAAACATTCTTAGTCCAACATAGCTATATGACTCTTGAGACTTAACTAGCCTAACAAGGGGTAAGTCAATTTTACTTCTATTTCTAGTTAAATGTGTGTGTGTGTCACTTCTTAAAGCTATGGAACCAAGATTTGATTTTACATTTACAGTTTTAGTAACACCGTAATATAAGCCTGACAAAGCAGATCGGACTGGTTGAGCGGTTCTTACAACAATGGCTACCTTCTTTTGTCCATAATCCACAAACTCCAAAAGGCCCATCATTGGACAGACGGCCAACCAAAAGGCAATCACGTGAAGCCCATAATTACCTGAGCTAGAAAGTTGAAAGCTAGAGTTAGTATGATAAAAAAGTAATGTTTTGAACTTTCAAACGCAGTGGCTACTTGGATTGACATTGTGCTAAAAATTTACAAATATTCTAAACATTAGGCTTATTACATTGTAACACAATTAATTAACGATTATCTCTTACTATAATAAGAAAGTTCAGAATGTTCAATATTGAATATATATATATCGTATGGCTAATTTAGCCAACCACCAGGTTTTAAGAATAGAAAAATAAATTCTGCGGTGCAGAGCACCTGAGTATTTAAAAAGAAAACCACTAAAATAAAAATTAGATCTCTCTTTATAGAGCCAACACAACCTAAATTTTTTAATTGGCCCTGGAAAGGGCCATTTGCAAATTTGCCCATTTGGGGGGTGATGTTGTTCGCGTCCGCAGCATTCCATTAAAGCTGCTGCACGTACTCCCCAGGAGGTGCTAAACGAAAAACAACTTTGGCTGCTGAACTATCACGCACATGATCTCTCAGCTATGCCAGCTGCCAGACAAAAATCGAATTACATAATATTATGATGCACTTTCGAGTCGTTTTTCACAGGTTTTTTTTACCAGTAAAAAATGTTTAGACCCAGTCGGGCGTCTACCGGCCGTAGCCACTTTTACTTTAATGCACAACTAAAAACGGCCGTCTCCCACTGCTGTAATTAAATTTTGTCTATTTATTTCGGGGCCTTTGTAAACAAGGGGTTTGGTGCAGTTGCACCGCTCGCACCGCCCTAAGGCCGGGCCTGGGTGATGGTGTGTCTCGCACAGAGAGATATATAAGGCTATTTCTTCAGCCATAGCTTCACTCTCCATGCCCTCCTCACCAACTGCCTCATGTCATGAGTGACCACTTTACTCGGTCACCTCGGTCGTTGACCTTTTGGAGTAGTGTCCCCAGTGAAGCGTCTAGTGCATAACTCCGAGATACTTCATCTAGTTCTACTTTCTACATTCAGGCCTTGTAGTTTTAGGGGGTCTCTCCCTCTCAGAACCTCCTCCTTATGAAGAGAACTTCCACAACCTTGGAGGGTTGATGGATAGACTCAGCTCTTAGAGCTAACAACCACATGCTAACTGACTGCTGTGGTTCCATTGCAGTGAGTTAGAGCATTTTATTTACTCACTTTGGAAAATGGTGAAGCGAGCCAAGCGGAAACCATTGATAAAAGAAAAAGCCAAAAAGATTTAAGGAAATATGCATGTCTTATGAGAAAAAGAAAGGCATAAAATGCTGATCGAAAGGGCTACCCTCAACACCAACCCCTTGAGGCTACCCCCAAAAGGTCCCTGGGGGAACAATGCCTGGTAAACTGGGGGTTTTAGTAGGTATCACTCAGATGAGTCCCACACAAAGTCTGTAAAAAGGTTTGTCATCTCCTTTTAAAAAGGTTAAATTAAAAATGCCAGCTTTACTGGTAACTAAAAATTTGGTATGATAAGATGAAGGTTATCAGATGATGGTTTCTAATCTTGTAATTTTTAAGTAACAGTTACTTACAGAGCCTTATTTCCATAGAAAATTAGAATTTTTTACACTTAACTTTTTTTTGTAGGCTCGCGGAAGAAGAACTTCTTCGAGAGCAAAACAAGCTGTTGCAAGATCCGAAATTTCAGGAATAGAAGGATTCAAAAAATGTCCATTGCCACGGACTAATAAGAGATTTCTTACTAATACAATAGTAAATAATATAAAAGTAACAAAATAAAAGAATCCAGAAGAGAACCGAGGAAAAACACTCCATACCTTAGTTCATCCTTTCGGAACAAGAAGTCATCCTCGAACAGTCGTGTGAATGAGGAAACGTGATGAAGACATACAATTTTTGAAAGGAACTATTATTTATGAATTTTAGTGTGCATTTTACTCTAAAAATCATATATTCAGTGTAATATAGAAAAGTTCAAATGCTTTACTTATGAACATTTTTTTCTAAGCTTCTTAGGATCTTTGTTTGCTTTTATTACTAGTTGAACTCTTAGAAAAACTTTTTTATAAACCACTTGAAATGTATTCATTTTAAATTCAGGTACTCGTTGAGAATTGAGTGACTCATTCTTTATTTATTCTCTTTAGTCTTTGAACTATTCAACTTTTCTTACTATTTATACTATTTTATACTATTTATTTACTTTATACACTATTTCTGTTATTACATTTGTATTGTTTTTAAAATATGTAAAACCAATGAATTTAACCCTCAAAGTGCTAATGTCATCTATCATTAGTGCTACATGTTTTGTAAGGGTTTACAGGTTAAGGTTAAATACATTTGGAGTTTTAAAATAATATCATCAAATTTTATACAGTTAAAACTTTTGTGTAGTAAGACGAATTTGACTTTCTCATACCATGACAACTGTTTCAAAAATTATTTATGAATATGTTTTGCATATATATGATACTTATGATTACATAGGATGATTTATATTAGTAAAGTAAAAATACTACTGTAATAAATATTAACCACTATTCAAATTTACAGATCTTAAATTGTTGTAGTATACAATTTTTATAATAATATGTTTACTATTATAACGTAGTTGTAATCAATCTTTTGGTCGTCTGTCCTAGGCTCTGGTCCACTGAAAGGTGGATAAGGGGTCCTCTGTTAAACATTCCAATTAAAAGAGCTTCTCAAAATGATTACATATAATATGGTACACCTATATTGATGTTATGTTCATTTTCATCCGAAAGAATTTGAAATGTCTTAAACACCTGTAATTTAGTTTATTCGTATAAATTGCACTTCCACAATAGTTGTAATAGGCCTTCAACAAAATTAATAAATGTTTATACTTAGTGCCAGGCGGCAATCTCAAAATGTATGTAATTTAATATTTCAAAAGAATCTGGTTAAGACACAGGTCAGAGTAATATTTTCAAGATTTTGCATCTGATGAAAATGTGAGCACATAAAAGGGTTCACTTCAATAAAATTGAAATCATTTCAATTCTATCTTAGATGCTTCAAATCATTTACGCACTTTAAATTTCATTCAAAATGCAATTGGGCAGTGGTCTTGTATATGACAATTGGTTTAACAATCTTGATCTTCAGTAGGCCTACTCAGAGACTTCAATTGTAAATTTCTCTAATCCAGTCGGTAAACTTCACAGTTAATTTGTAAATTTGTATGATTTCTTAATCTTAATTGAATTTTGAATTTGTAAGGATGCATGTTTGTACAAATGATTGTTTTAATACAAATGAAAAATGTAAATATGTTAGAATAAATTTGTAAATAATAAAAAAGCAATGTATTTATTTTACAAACTCTTTATTTTCTTTCTTAAAATACCAATGCCTCAAAATATCTCTTTTGACTTTAAATGGGGTTTCATACTTTGATATGGCAGTCTTTTTCATTATTAATTTGACAAGTGAGTTAAATAATATGGTGACTTTGATGTCACCTCCTTTTTACAGTAAATTTTAAATTTGTTTGGTAGATCTTGATTTTTCTTTTTTTTAATTTTTCTCTGCTCTGATTTTTAATAGCTAGTTTTTTAATGTAACAAATGAGGTTCCGAAATGTCAACTTATTGGTACCCATAAGTTGTTAACTATATTATACACATTATGTATGGTTATTTTGGCAACATAAACAACCCGTAATGTAAACATTTACATTATGAAACCAGATGATAGGTCATAACATAGACAGTTCAAAAAAATATCCAACTGTTTCCAGATTTTTTCCAACCCTGCAAAGCAAACAGTACGTTAACAATGCTTGTCAAATCCTCGTTTTGGGCCAAAAGGGTTGTGGTCAATATTTGAGAAGGGGCTCATTAAAATAAACATTTTGAAAATAGAACTTTTATTCTTAACAGTTATATGAACACGATATTATGAAAAAATATTGTATAAACTAGACTAGTCTCCCCTGACTAGTTATTTATTTGTATCAGTAGTCTTAGCATTAAATGACCAATGAATATATCATGGTAACTTAATGATTTTAACGTACATGTTTCATTCTTAAAACTAAACTATAATTACAAAAAGTGATAACGTATCCCATTAAAACTTAGTGAAATCACTGCTTGCGAGCAAGTTAAAAAAACAGTCCTAGTTTGATAAGTTGCATTGAAAACTCACAGCCATACATGTCAAGGCTTATTATCTCTAAAAAGTCGTCAATTAAGTTAGTTGGACAGCTTTCTTTTTTTAAATTTAACTGTGCTTTGGGTGTCTATTAAGACGGAATCTACCAAAAAGCACTTTCTAAAAAATACAAGTATAGTTTTTGGTTCAAGGATTTAAGTTGAAATATGTTAAGAAACATTTTTAATTAAAAAGATATACTATATGAAATTATCTGTTTATTTATTCATAAATTCCAAGAAATATTTGTTGTGAATGTTCATTCAAGGATTTGAAATTGGAAAGGAAATAGTGCTTTTTTACTGTAAAATATTCACAAGCAGTGATCTAAATGAAGCAAAAAATAAAAATTGCACAGAAATTGAGGGTAAATTATATACATAGAAATTGCACAGAAATTAATGGCAAGGGTTAATCAAGGCTTAGACATAAAACTAGAAATATATTAAGTATTTATAGCAAAGAAAAAATAACAAATGTTAAGGAGAAAAAATACAAAATTTCAATAAATATTGTTATTGAAGAGAGACTTGAAGGTAATAAGGAAATTCAAATTATACATGACACTCGGATTAAATAACAAAATATTTTATACAATTCTGTTTCCTCATTCGAGCCAAATAATTGGCTTGATATTAAGACATAATCTTGATCAAAATAGGAATATTTAAAAAGTACTTAATTTTTTAGAGTATTTATGCAGGGAAAATACTGTTTTGAATAAAGTAGTTCTAGTTCAAGCCAATATATGAGTTTACTACAAATACAGATCATTATCATCATATTACAATTTGATTAGCACAAGAGTATTCAATGATATTCATAAGATCCGAAGAGTCCTGAGTATTATAAAAATCTGAGATAAGAATTGTAAACGGACGATTTAAAAAACTGGATGAGCAAAAATCCGTATTGATAATTGGAAAATTATGAGCAATGGGTTATTGCACTCTAATATACTAAATAAAATTTACTGTTTATTTTTTAGAAACATAACAACTTTATCTAAATTCTTCCAGTTTATGATTCACGGTTATAATTTATTGATAGTTACCTGATACACAGCCTTTTGATGATAACAGCTATTTATTTGATAAATAGTTGGAAATGAACCATGACATAAGGTGTATGCTGATGTTTAAGGATTACAAATAACCGGGTCAAAGAAGGAAGATAAAATTCAAAGCCTGAGACAAAACAGAAAGACCAAGACTTAGTTCAGGATATCAAGTGTGGACGAGCATAGACCAAAATTACTGCAAACTCTAGGTCACAGATATACCACAAAGGTACTAGATTCAACATGTCTGTTGGTCTTAAATGTTACAGGGTTTAGGACACAACCAGTAGCAGGTCAGGACACTTGGGGCAATCTTGAGGTAGTAATGCTCAATAAACTTTAGTGGTAAACTTCTGCTAGTTACAGAGGTAGGAAGTTAAGTTATCACATGCCACTAAGCCTAACCATGTGATAATGTATCCGAGTCTATTTTACCTAAAAATAAACTTAATGTTCACTTATAAATTCCAGAAATTTGAGTCAACAATATTAAAACCTAAAAGAATTATGGTTATAGATTGTCATTAATTACACATAAGGGTTTAAACAGATCTTACTTCAAAACTTAATAAATTACTCTCGGTTAAATAGTGTATCACAAAATTTAGCATTACCTTCTTTTTGTATGTTTGTATTTTTTACCCAAAATCACTGCAGCACTGCATAGTATTTTAATTTTAATAGTAATTTAAATCCCACTGATTGAAATTTAGGTACTTTTTATGGTTTCAAAAGAATGGCTATTTAAAAAAATATTATAAATGAATCCTGAAAATAATATGTGTCTACCGTTCTGACAATAGCAACGATTGAAAAACAAGGTACATATTACAAACATACGAGATTAAGCTTGAACTCAATAGTTGATTAAACAAGAATAAGCAATGTTTTTGTTTCTTTTATAATAAAATCATTGGTTTCAAAATAATTATTTTAGTATTATGCTTCACAGTTAAACAATTTATGTTTAGTTTGCCTTCTACAAACCATTAAAAGACACAGAATATAACCAATTCACTTCCCATTTTGAAATAGCCAAATCTAGCATAATAATTACAAACCAATTAGGATTATAATAAAACCAATATTGATATCATGTTTATAGGAACTAGCTTGTATTGTTTTTCTTCTTTCTTTTGTTCTGATGTATCAAGAAAAATATTAAGAGAAAACAAACACACAAACACGATGGGGATATATTTGTGATAAACTTTATCTTACTCCATGGAGTGTGATGAAATTTTGTGACACATTTTTAACACCTTTTTAAATATGAATGCTTGAGTTGAAATTATTTTGGTAACAGAATGTTAAACGATGCTTTGAATTATGAAACAAGTCCTACATCTTAAAACATCCCTACTGACACAGGCAAGACATTGTGCGTAACTAGTTTCTATCTAAAAGCTAGAAAATTAATTTGTTCACTCAGAAAATGTCAAAGAAAACTCCAATTGTAAAACTGAATCATTAAGAATACATATGCCTTAAGCATAAGAAACAAAAAAAAAAAAAAAATAAAACTCACATATTTTATTTATTAAAAGAAAAATAGCCTAAGTAACAACAGATCAACAGCAAACAAACATTATTATGGCACAGTTATTTTGTACTTGTTAATTCTATCTAAAAGCTGTCTTAATTGAGGTGGGTTTGACAAAAATGTAATTTTAACAAATTTGGAGCAAGAAGGATGCAGCCTGTCTACTGCGCAGTTGTACACCTTTAATACCAACATTACAAAGCTGAAGTAACAACTATCACAAGTAAACGTTGCCGGGACAACACCTTCGTCTCAGGACCATGTCTACTACAGTGGCCAAACAAGACAACTGCAACTATGGTCCAAGTCATCAATTGCAACTTTCAGGTATACAAAAATCCGGACCACCTTTGGACTACATGCAGTAGCAAACAAAATTAAATGCTAATAAATAATGTCCAATATTCTAGAAATATCAGTAGGCCTAATACATTTGTGAAAGTAATTCTCACTAGAATCATTTAAATTGGTGTTCTAAACCGTTTACATGTATTACAGCACATTGAAGACGATTTAGAGCTTTAAAACTACAAATTTCTATCAGTCATTAAAACAATTTCCATGAAAAAATGCTAGCAAGGTAAAAAACTACAATTTAGTCTCATGTATAAAAATATAAAAGTAGAATTACTATGAACATCTAATTAATAAATGTCATCGAATTCCACTACTCAGTCCATATCTTCTGCAATCACATGCATATTTAAAACTTTGAACAAGTAACAATATCTAGAACTATAAACCGAACTTACAACAAGTAACAAAGGTTTTGATGCAAAAAGTTAAAAGTAACAAACTCAAAACTATTAACTAATATTTAAGTATTTTATTCAACAGAAACATCTATAGTTGTCTTTAGTTAAAATATACTTAAAACTCCTGGAAGATTTTGTGGACAAAATTGTTCCAATAGTTTATGTATTAAAATTCTATGACTATAAAAATAACAATTGTATTTCTTATCAACAAATCTTACATAAGCTAATATATACACTTTCTAAAAATGTATGGTGGGGAGTGGGGATGTTTACGATATGGCGATCATTGGAAATGTCATAAAATAATGTACTACGTGACCGAAATTTCATGAATTCAATTCATTCTATGGCATTTTTACACTTTTAGTTAAACAAAAAAAAAAAAAAAAAAAAACACTGTCAAAGAAGATAGAATTTTCAAATAATTTTAACTGAAAAGAATTTTTCAGACTTTTTTTTTGATATTTGTACGAGTTAGTATTAAAATATTCATAAACTTATATCTAGCAAGAGCTAAGTCAATAGCAGAATTTTCAACAAGAAGTCGCACCTAATAGTTTTCAGCGTCACAAAAAACCTAATACAAAAAATGTACTAAGTACTACTGAATAGCAACTAACATGGATATACAATTGTTAAATGTGTTAAAAATTCTGTAGAAATGTATGAAAACACATTGCAATTTCAAATTGTAGACATTCAAAAGGAAATTGAGATGTTGAATTAGTAAGTTATTTTTTGACATTGCCATGATTGCCGTCCAACTAAAGCACATAACTGAAGACTAGCGGAATGTGCGTTGCATTGTTGGATCGTTCCGTCGGTGATTACAACAGCCCAGTCCAGAGCTGGAAACAGCACGCGTTGATAACATCCTCCACGAGACTAGGTAGCTGAGCGTTGGACACTTCTTCGTTGCCCAGGGTCTTACTGGTAACAATGCTCACTTCCTGTCGACAGTAACCACTTGCATTATTGAAACCATTAGGTTACATCTTAGCATAACTTTGAGACATTGAGCTATTGATTTGCTTGATAGTAGAAAAAAGAGAGCAGATAAAGTACTTAATAATAATTACAGGACAATATTAACTGGGTTAAGTTGAACATTGTTACAGCTATCGGTTTAAAAAGTGCTATGGTAAAACCCTTAGCACAATTTTATACAACTTAAATTCCATTTTAACTTTCTATCTTGTCCTTTTGGGCTGCTCCAACAGAGATAGGGAGACAGAAAGTTTAAAAGATCAGTGTTGCATATTGAGCAATCCAAAAATCGAAGGTAGAATGGATTCATTTATTGATTATATATAAAATCAACACTTAAAAAGGGATATTTTAAGCCAGGTAGTTGTGAAAGATGAGTGTATGATGGTTGTATGCCTTGTTAAGTTTTTGTACTGACAAAGATCAGCTAATTTAATCTTCAAGATCATTAATTAATACAGGGTGTCAACAGAAAACTTAACATAAATTTCCCTCACTTTTCCTGATTAATTACCATTAATTTCCCTGACCCATGTATTTTTTTTAAAATTATAATAGGCCTACTAAAAAAAATATTGAAAATCCTGGAATATCTGTTAAACACTTACAATAAAGTAGTTAATTTTGTTTAAAGTATGGTATTAAAAACAAGTTTATTGATTCAAATTTCTTGCATGTGGTGTAATTGAAGTACTTGGGAAAGGATATACATTTTCTCATAAAGTTGGCACCAACACATTTTAGAGAAAACTGATATTGCTGACAGGGATTTTTTAGCCGGAACGTATTTAAAATTGTTAGACCCTTCAGAATGTGATATTATTGCTTGCATACCCTTGTTACTGAGCTTGAATAGCTTGTGACACACTTTACAATAAGCAAAAAATCTATGTAAGTGATTACCTAGTGTAACCAAGTCACTAATTTCAGGAAATATTTTGGTATCAAGCCACAATTTATTAAACTATTTATTCTATTTAACAGTTATTGTTAGGGGTCTGCGGTGCACCGAAAAATTCGGAACAGGTACGGTACCAGGCGAAATACCGTCATCGGTTCGGTATGTTAAAGGCATCGGTACGAATCCGGTTCGGTACAGATTACAAATGTCAAAAATATTGATGTACTTATATTTGACTTTAGAAAAACGGAATTAATTAACATTTTGTCGTTATCTCTGTTTTTATGGATTAACGCATAAAAAAATGGATTGACATCATTGCTCAACAACAAGATTACAAGTTAACTAACCAAACGATGTAGCGTTTGCCGACTGCCGACTTGCCGAATCCATGGATAGGAATACAGTTTACAATTCGCGGTCCAACACCAATTTTAGAGCAATCATGTTCTCATTGGCAACAGTGCTCATAGCGGCTGATAAAGTACATTAGCTCTTATTTGGTGACAACTACAACAAACTACAGTAATATGAATTCCCGCCGCCAGAGACACTAGCGTCAGTAAGGACACCGTACCGAACCGTACCGACCTGAGAATTGTTGTAACGCAGACCCCTAGTTATTGTACAGCTAACGACTAATCAATAACTAGGGATGGACGGGACCCGAAATTTCGGGAAAATTTTCGGGAGCAATTTTCCCGATCATCGGGCGGGAATTTTTTTTTACTCGGGAATTTATCGGGACGGGAACTGCCGAACGGCGCGGCGGCCGGCGATCTCGGTCGGCGATCGCGGCCGGCATTCTCGGTCGGCGATCGCGGCCCCGGCGTTCTCGGCCGGCGATCTCGGTCGGCAATCACTGCCGGCGCGGCGGTCTCGCTAACGAGGAACTGCACAAATACACGCGGCCACATTCCACGGACGCCAGAGACGATCTATTGTTCAGCTTATCTATTGTTCGACCTCTGGCAGTAATTTATTCAAGAGGGGTGTTTTTTGCTCCTAGTACCAAATGCTACTTTCTGAAAAAATTGTCTTAAAAAACTAAGGGATGGCTCATTTGATTTGTCTAATTCTTACAAATGAAACAAAATGTCAACCAAAGTTGTGTGACTTTCCAATCAATGGGAAAATGGCAAAGTATTGTTAAATAAATCAATCTTTAGTTGAATTACTGTTTTATAATGTTAAAAGCATCTTATTATAATTTAATATAATTTTTAAATGAAAATCTTCAAATCCCATTAAATATATTTTTAAAAATTGAACATTACAAATACATTTATTAGATTTTGGGGTTCATAACTTCAAACCGTCATTGTTTTTTATTGATTTTTTTATCATACACTCATTTTTTTAGATAGCAAAAAATAGCTAAATGAATACATAGAAATAAAAATAAAAATAATTAGGTCTAATAGTGTATATTTTTACAGTTCAATTTTTATGATAATCTAAGAAAGAACCTGTCTCAGTTAATAAATCAATAAGTATAAAAAATGAAAAAATAAACCATTTCTTGGTGTTATAAATGGCTTTGGTTTGTTGAACCACTTCATTCCTTAGTGTGAATATTTATTATAATTTCAATTTTTTTCTGAGCAGACCTTAGGCCTCTTTATGTAATACAGTTTTGTTTTCTTTACAATTTTTCCAATTGTTTTAATCTATATTTTTATGTACATAATTTTTCTTTTCATTCTTTATAGAAAACGTTTAAGATTTCATTCAACAAAACTTTTATAAAATTTTTAATGGACTTTTGTTATATGTATATTGTTTAGTGATTTGATTTAAATTTTTTTGGTTACAAGAAAATTTATACTTTATCCTTATCTCATTGTATACTGCAAATATAAAAATTAGATATTTTAAATCTTTTCAACAAAAGGAGGTTCATTCTAACTTATACAAAAACAAGTGGAACAATTTGGAAACAGAACCAGTTGATATTTAACATTAATTTGTCTTTATACGACATTCAGATAAAAGTCAAAACGAATATTTCCCGATAGCGTCGAGAAGAGCAATCCCGTCCCGATCCCGTCCCGAAATTGGACGGGAAATAAAAATTCCCGTCCCGTCCCGTCCCAAATTAAAAATCCATTCCCGTCCATCCCTATCAATAACCGAAAAATATTGAGATAGAACAAAAAATATTCTAAGTACAAATGTTCAGCAATAAATTGAACTGTTGTACATTTGTGAACAATCCCGAAAAATGCTACTATAGTCGGGGCTACAGCTGACTAAAGCATTGAAAACTCCCCTCTACGACAGACATCATTATAAGGGATTTCCCTGACTTTCCAGACTCTTTGCCTGTTTCCCTGACTATCCCTGAATTTCTGGAAAGTGGACACCCGGTAATATGGAACAAAAGCCATTGTCCATTGTATGTGGTGATAGTTACCCCTCGGGCAGCGTAGGTGTCGATGGTGACCATGACCGCGCCAAGGGGCACGCGCGGATGCAGCACCAGCCAGTGCTGGGTGGCCGTGTCGGCCGACACGAACCCTCGGCAGTTGTCCGCATACTTGGCTTGCAGCAGCCGGACCAGGCTATGGTACCAGGCGAGGGGTTGCGCCAGCACGGGCCCAACGCGAGGGTCCACGTCCGTCACCGGCTCCAACCGACCGAGGGAGAGCAGCTCCGACAACTCAGCGAACGTGGGCGACACGCCCTGCCACAAACCACACACATAAAATAAAATAAAGAACTTCTTTGATCACACCATCTTGTAAATTATTTACAGAGTAGTCAGTACTAGCTTTAACAATGCATAAAATAATAATTCCAAGAATATTCAGTATAAAATAGAAATAAAAACTACGATTGCGTCATAAAGCAAGAAACATTGATAATAAGAAATGAAAATAAAAATGTACGAATAAAAAGTGAAGAGCGAAAAATATATATGCACATGTTTATTTTTCTGTACAAAGACAATATTGGTGTTTCATCAATCGATCTTCATCAATAATTCTCCAACTTTCTAATGTGATAGTGTTGAGATTTGATGGTTTTTCTTTTAGGTTCAAATTAGCTATGATTACGTGATGGTTCTTATGCCGATTTGTCTTAGAGCCTCTGAGTAAAAACTCCTATAAAATTTAGAATAAATTCACAGATGTTTGATTTAGATAGGTCATCACACAAAAAATGTAAATGACTCCAGAAAAAAAATCAATATTTAATTACAACTCCTTGGTTTTGCATGAGCTATATATACTCATTGCGGCTGTTTTTCTAGTATTGTATGAGTTAGTAGTTGACATAGTGAATAAGGCACGGCGCGCACTACTTCGGAATCGGCTCGGCTCGGCCGGAATCGGCCTGTGCTTTGCATGTAACGTAATGGATCGGCAAATGCCGATCCGTGCCGTGCCGTCCCGATGTAGTGCGCGCGTCTCCATTACATTACACGCAAAGCAAATTTACTCACCGGGCCGATTCCGGCCGAGCCGAGCCGATTCCGAAGTAGTGCGCGCCGTGCCTAAGCCAACATTTTTACTATTTATAACGGACTAAATCCTCTTAAACTTAACTTTCCATGGCATTACAGAATTTAAATACTGTAAAGAAATCACAGAAAATAAAAAAAATCTACATCTTTGTTGGTGAGGCCCATTTTGATTTGATGCGGCATTTATATTTTGGTTAAAACTTCTCTTTATCCAATCCAATTTTGCGATAACCTTGTTATCTATACTGGAGATAAACAACTTTTAAATGTTGTCTCTTTTAAACACATTTCTTTAATATGTGTAGCATTCTGCATTAAATTTGTTATAGTATTAGTATAACAGTAAACAGGGTTTTAAATTTACACCAACAACCAACTATCCCTTTTCCTAGTTCACAGCAGTTTGAAAACCCATGTGCAAACGTTAGGTGTTCTATTTTAATTTTTGTTAACTTTCGTTGTTGTTTCAATACCAGTCTGATAACCAATAATAACCACCTCAAAAATTTCAATTTCCAAACTGTTTTTTGTACAGGAAAATGAATTTTTATGGGGTTAAGATACTAAACTTTTTTTCTAAATACACATAAATACAAAGTTCAAGCAAAATCTACCTGCTACATTTTGAGGAAAAGGTAAAACTCACAATTTGTTCCACACAATAGACACTCCTTGTATTTAAGTATAGAATTGTGTTGATATTTTAGTACCAGTAGTTCAATTGCTTCTATTCAGCCTGCTTTTAACATGTGTTTGTTGGTTTAACTATCAACGGCCGTTTCATTTTGAAATTAATTCAATAAAAATTGTTCTCTATGTCAATCTTATGGACAAAAAACATACTTAAAGGGCTTCCAGTGGGCTTCAGAATTGAAAAATTAAAAATCTAAAACCTTATTGCAAAACTACGAACTGAGACCATTCTTTTGACACCTCAAATGTTAAAAAGGAAGAAGTTGTGTTAACAAAAATTGCCTTCATGTATTATATATATATATATTTACCGTAGAGCAGGCAGAGGTAAGTTTGTTCCACAGGAAGTGTGTGCGGCAGTGAAGTGAAACTTGAGCGATCATTTCTTCGATGGCGATTCGAGCTTTGCTGGCCTGCTCCAGAATCAGCTGCTGCATGAACTGTTCATGAGAGGAGTAGTACCCCAGGTAGTTGACTGACTCCGGCCTGCAACGTACAGTAATGTCATGAACCACCATCGCCTTTGGGTCTTAACATTAAGCACATAAATTTTGCTGTATGCAAGGTGTTCAAAAACCCCCTGCAAATTCCAATATATTTCCCGTTGATTTTGCTCAAAACAATTAAAATGAGTATGTGCTTATTTTTTAAAATAATTATTACTATTCATGAATTATTGATGCCCTAGGGGTGCCCTTGTGGTGGCGGTAGACACCCTTAATAGGCAGTAAAGGATACCTCAATCAGCAGAAACGAGCGTCAGCAATCGGCAAACATGAGCATCTCATATCAATGGACACGAGTGTCTCCAAACGACAGACACTAACGCTCTCAATTGGCTCTGGAGTGTCCAAGATCGACAATAAAGAGTGCCTCAAGACACAAATGCCTAGGTGTAATCTTATATTTTTACAAAAGTAACAAATTTCTATATAATTTCAGTATTTCACGGAATTCCTGTTGTGTGAACACCCTTGTATGATTTCCAATGTGACAGTAAAATTATCCTGATTTTTAATTTGTTGTAACCTGACTTCCGTTTAGTGGTCATTCAAAAAAGTTTATAGGCCAAATTTAAATTCAAAGCACAAGAAGTAAAATTGCTTTTTATTATTATACTGAATCTAAAATACAGATATAACATAAGAGTGTTACAGCTAGAATTAACTAATAAAAAATGAACTAACATCATGCATAATATCAATGAAAGTAAATATTAAAACTGTTAAAATTTATTAGAGAACATGAACCACTAAAATATGCAAGTTATAAGTGAATTCATGGTGTATTCTAAAAATGTATAATGTCCAAGTGATTGGCTTTGGAGTGAAAAGTATTAACGAGTAAACTGGAAGAAAGATTTTAGATATAGTATACTTGTGATAATTCGACAGAAACAGGATCAGGGGTGTCTGCTTGTATCTTACAATAGGGATTTGGAGGCTGCTTTGGAATAATGTAAAACAAACGAGAAGAAAGGAATGGAATAATAGGATAGGTTCTAGAGAGAAAAAAACCACACTCAGTAGATGGGCTTAACCTGTGAACCCCAGGGGGGAGTCTCTCCCATCTGACAACTCCGGGTCTGGCAGACAACCTTCGCTTACAGCCTGCAAACCTCTGTTGGAGGGAGTAAGACGGTTCAGCAGACCAGAGGTTGTCAGAAAAGCCCCCCCCCCCCTTAACCAACTTCCACCAACCCCACAGCCCTCCCCGCAGAGCAGGCAAGTTCCACTACCACATGGAACACGTTGAGCCAGGATAGCCAGACTATGGAGGGGCAGTTAGTCAATCTAGCCAGGCTACAGACTAACCACTACTTACACCCTTGTCCACTTACTTGATCTCAACATTATGAGAGGATGAGCGCCTCTCAAATATGGGTTTTCCTAGATTCTGAGCTTCAGCCAACTCTTCAGGTGTCTCCTCAGGGATTGGTGGAGTAGTCTCTCGAGAAAGAGTGTATAAAGTCAGAGGGTTTGCTGTTGAAACGGTACAGAACTTGCCGAGCTTTCTCTCGTTCTCAAGTTTGGCATAAGGTTCCCTTGAAAAATTTCATAATTAGTTTTGATGCTTACCACCTACAGTCATAGAAGAACAGTTCGGATCAACAGGATGGAGAAAGAAAGAACACAATGGAAAGTCTTAAGTGGTTGGGGCGTGTTAAAAGAATGAAATGATGAGTGAAAAACTTGATTTGAGAAGAAAAATCAGGAAGGAAAAGTGGGAGGACAGAAACGTTTTGGAGTGATATAATAAGGAAAGATCTGATGCTTAAACATCTACAGTAAGTAAAAGACAAAAAACTTTCTTAGGTAGGAGAGGATTGTCAGTAAAACTGGGAAACTGAAGATGCTAAACAAATAATGACATGCACCACACATACTTTATGTTTACCAATCTTAATTCTAAATCGGCAAAGATCATTTAACAACCATTTTCACAACCATCACAGTACACAACCATTTTTTAGAGAATCTAGTCATACAAATTAATTTAAAAATATTTTCACTGAATTTGATACCTTATTTGGAAAAGCAAAACATTGAACCAAAAAAAATTATTTGAAAAACAAGATTGTTCTATAAACAAATAATCTTATAAACTAAGGTAGGATTCCTACTGACGAATGCCTTATATGCTATTGTATTTGCGAGCAACATTGCTAAGAAAGAAGTTTGGCGGTGGATGCCGTGTGGTCGGTTTACCTTATATTAGTAGAAAAAAATCTTCAACAATTTTTCTGACCATCTTTCATTAGAAGCAAATATACCCTTGCATCAACCTCTAAGTGTACCACTTAAGCATTAGAAATTCGAACGAGCTGCTCAAAACTGCCAAAAACTCATCTGGCCAGCCACCATTTAAAGTGTACAACCAATCACAGCCTGACTTGAGAGACCAACTGAGCTACACAGACTTATTATAATAAATATGCTTCATTTTAATTAAATCAAAATATCAACATAAAGGTGAAATTTTTACTTCCTCCATTTTTAACTTTTTAAATTTTTAACTGTCACAACGTTTTAGGCTTTAACTTTTTTTAACTTTCTCCTGACACTAACCACAATTGGTATTAAATCCTAAATATCAATTATGTATGAAGGCTTTCATCATCTGTGGATCCTTGATTTTACATCCAAGTGAAGACAAAACTTATTTAACATACTGCTTTCACTATAAAAAAATTATATTTTCTCTGCAATCGTAGGAAACGATTAAAACTAACATAAAGTAATAATTGTAATACTGTACTACAATAGACACCCGCAAACCCGGAATTCGATAACTCGGCAAGCCTCCCATAGGAGTAAGTGAATTCGCTTTCAAGGGGCTAAGCACCATGGCATATGCTGGAGCACGATGTTGTGCTGCCCACATTGCGCTGGAGTGAGCCACAGTCTAACATAATGTATTTTGGAGACAGTCATGTCACTCGGTCACTTTAGGTGTTCCCCTAAACAACCAGAGTCCAGACATACCATTAACGAACATACCGGTGGTTTGGAGCACTAATGAGAGTTCACTAGCATGCTTTGTGTTTGGCATCTGAGTTAACTCTACAGCCATGATGTTTACTTTTAAGAGTAGGTCTATGACAGAACAGTTTTAGTTCTTCTTTTGTTTCAACAGTTGGGGTTTAAGTTTTAGTTGTTTTAGCTTTTGTATTAGGCTATGTAAATTAAACAATAAATACTCCTTTCTTGATAACCTGGACTTTTCACAAACTTGGATACCGTTCCACTGGACGTAACCACTAAACGGCTGAATAAAATCTTGAATCTTGAATCTAGTCCCTGTTTGGAAGACTTTACTGTATTTAATTTTAAAGCTTATTTAGTTGGTAACAAATGAATTTAATTCATTTCAACACAAATTTTTTATATATAAGCCTTACAACCTTTGATCCCCCATTTATGTGGGTGGTATTTGGTCTTTGACTCCCAAAAAAATTACAAAAGTTTAATCAAAGTCTTTAGAGCCGTTTTTGGAAATTGATATACTTTAAAGTTTTCAAAGGATGAACTATCTTTAAAAATCAAAATAAAGGACGCAAAAAACCCCGTGATGACAAAACTTCAGATCAACTCTCCATACAAAGTTCTATGATTGAACATATGATTGAGAGCTAGAAAATAAAGAGTTAACTATTTTTTGCTTTATTCTAAAAATTACTACTCAATAGCCTCAATAACCAAAATTACTATTGCAAATAATCACCTCCTGCTGGTGAGTAAGATGTAATAGCAGAGTCGGAGGACAGTGGGATCGGGGCTCTCTTCGTTGGCTACGACTAACACAATGTCGTACTCATAAACCTGCTTGTTGTCCTGGCTGTCTCGATACATCACTTGCGTGCTAGAGCTCTGCTGCACCAACACAAACTCACTTGACTGAAACAGAGGAGGCCAATATCAACTCAACTGAAACAGAGACAACAAATGTCACCTTGACAGAAAGAGATATGGCAAATTTCAACTTGACTGAAACAGAGATGGCAAATATAATATCGAGTGAAACAGTGACGGCAAATGTCAACTCGGATGAAACAAAGACGGCAACAGTCAACTCGACTGAAACAGAGATGGCAAAGGTCAACTTGACTGAAACAGAGATGGCAAAGGTCAACTTGACTGAAAAAGACGGCAAATGTCAACTCAACTGAAACTGGGAAGGCAAATATCAACTTCACTGGAATACAGATGGTAAATGTATACTTGACTGAAACAGAGATGGAAAAAATTATCTTGACTGGAACAGCAATGTGATTTTATATTGAACTATAAAAGTATTAGAAATATACGCCATACTGAAAGAGAAAAGGAACATCCATATTTAACACAGAGAGAGCAAAATATATATTTGATGCAAATATTAAGGAACTGAATCAAGGAATTTGAATATTTTCAATGGAAACTTCTGGTATTCCCAATATGTAAGAAATGAGTAAAAAACCAACCCAACCAAGTTTTTAGTCTGGGTAAATTTTTCAACCACTTCTCACTTCTATCTACTTGCTGATACACGGTATGAAATGTTAAAACTCAAGTCATTCTGTATTGCCAATCTAGAACAATTGTCTCTTTGTTAAGTATGCAGCGCTCATGTTGATTGTTAAGTATGCAGCGCTCATGTTGATTGTTAAGTATGCAGCGCTCATGTTGATTGTTAAGTATGCAGCGCTCATGTTGATTGTTAAGTATGCAGCGCTCATGTTGATTGTTAAGTATGCAGCACTCATGTTGATTGTTAAGTATGCAGCGCTCATGTTGATTGTTAAGTATGCAGCGCTCATGTTGATACTCACGGAACTCATGGGGTTTTCAGCCAGCTCCTGCCCGGGCGCCGCCATGCGGATCACTTTCATTGGGTAATTCTCTTTATGGTTCAGCAAGTAACTGAACAACTGGTGCGCCGGCGTCGACATTTTCGGAATGACTACGTTCCCTGGAACATAATATCATTAGCCTAATGAATAAAAGCAATTAATTGATTTCTTATATAAAGACCATATAGGACCGAGTTTTTATTTGGTGAATGGATAGAAGTAGATATGAAAGTGCTATAGTTAGGTAGATAGACTCATTAGGAATATATCCATAATTCCTGGAGGTCGGTATGGCAGATATGTGCTCTATTTAATCTAAAATCAAAATAAATGCCTCCTGTTCTGTCCTGTCGCTTTATGTCTTGTCCTGTCCAGTTATGCGACCACTATTGACTTTCTGGCCAATAATCTTTCACCAATAACCTTTCACTTACTTTGTTGGATTCAATATGGAGATATAAATCGGTCACGGTGTGCTCTTCAGTTTACATTGGATAGATAATATGGATTACTGCAGTTTGAGACCCAAGCTTCAGCTTATTTAGCTTAAGAAAGGAAGCATTAGCCTCCACTAAACGTTCATATATACACAATCTTGGTGATTGTAAACAAAGATAATTCTGATTCTGATTCCACAATGAAGAGAGGAGAGGCTGTGTGCCCGCTGCCGTCCATCCGTCCGATGATAAAGTGATCCTTTTGCCAACACCGACTATTATGATTAATAAAATGTAAACTGACAATAAACCATCCCTCTAGTTTTGTGCTTTCCTCAAAAGAAAACAAGGATGAAAACTAAAAATCCACATTTCAAATTTTAACAGACTTTCTCCTATACATAAATTAAGGCAGTATAGTCGGCGGCACTTAACTTGCAGCGGTCGTTTTTATTTTTGTGCAAAAAAACTCTATTGACCTTCGAGACATACTGATAGATGCATAACGAGTCAATTTAAAAATCCTTGACACCCACAAGATTTTATCCCACAATTTCTTTCGCCAGATTACTTTCTGATTAGCCCTCATATTACGGTATAAAAAATATTCAACAAAAATAAATTGGGAATAGATTACACTGACTCACCTCGAAAAAAAGTGGGCTATAATATTAAAGGATCTTTCAAAAGTAAGGCAAAGATTTTGTTGTCAGTATCTTTTCTTTTTTTCTATAGAAGATCCACACATGGACTGAAATGTTTAAGTATTCTGTATTCCAGTATGATGTTGTCTCCCACGGCCTACATCCTTCAAGGAGAGCTAGGTGTAATCCTTTCACTGTTGATAGAGTACACTCTCGTTCATCGAACTTGGGGACATTGGAACTCCGCTTCATCGGAACTGAAAATCTGAATATTATTAATTTTTTTTCTTATGAAATAAATAATTTTTTCGGTTTTAGAGCCTTCAATTTCTATTAGTTCTATCCGCACAACAGTAAAGTATCACACTGCTGTCATCAGGCGTTTTTTCCATAATCTGTACCTATCGATGTGATTTACGAGGCCGTGGAGTATTCGCACAAAAATAGAAAGAGGAAGGAGGGCAGGAAGTGAACATCCGCTTCGACCGTTTCCCATTCTGTCTCGCGTCGCGACTGTACCTTTGTTATGTGGAAGTCAGTTGACTGCTGGAATATGAGAGGAATATGAATATGGAATATGAGAATAAAGATTTTGGATCTTTATTTCCTGCGTTGTTTTTATTCCTATAGATTCATTGTTACCATGTTCAAAGTTTAAGTGCCTTATTTTCATAAAATTTCTTGTGTTATCTTAAAAACCAGAGTGAACACAATCACGATAGGTCACCGTACGGGCGGAAATGATGACTCACGGCGGACTCCGCTTCATCGGAATTTTTTGACATCTGAACCGGCCGTCCGCCACATTAGTTCCGATGAACGAGAGTGTACTGTAGTGAACTATGAGGACACCCCACCTGAGTGCACCAAGCCGTATGCGTAGTTGGGAGCTTTGCTGTAGTACTTCAGGAAGTCATCGAGGAAGCCTGTGATGTGGTAGCCGGGCCGCAGTGGAGTCTCGCCCCCACTCACGAACCTCGTTAGTGTGCGCAAGTGGTAGTCGTACGTGAACGAGTGAAGGTGCATTAGCACCTTGACCTTGTCACACTCATCCAGAAAACTCAACGTGAACTATAAAATAAATACATGGTCAGCTAAAATTACAGTCAACTCCCGATTATCCGGGGGCGGGTAAACCGGGTTGCGGATTAACCGGGATCACAAAACGTCAATTTCAATTTGATTTATTTTCTCAGTTTTGACAACAATACCATCATTTATCAATCTTATTGTGTTAAAATTACTTTAGAATAAGTATCTTTACTAATTATTATTTGATTTGTCAATGGAAAAAGCAATGAAACACAGAAAATAATTTGTAAATTATTTGGTGGCGTAATTGTGATCGTAGTCATGTGGACAGGGAGGAACGAGTCAGCGTAATGGCGGGTATGACCTTGACTACTAGAAACAACTGGTCGGGGATGAGCTAAAAATAGAAACCAAGAAAGGTCCTATTTAGTTTCCAGTTCTGTCTAATTATAGCTCTGATTCGTCTGCTGTTCAGTGACCCCTATTAATTTTGTTATATCATACTAAACAACACATTTCAAAATGCATTTGTTTTGCATTTCAAGAAATTTTTGTTAAAGTACCGTAACATTAAAATTTTAATTGGCAAAGTTATAAATTTATTAGCCTAATACAATAATTAGCATACATTTTGAACAATTGGTTGTTCTAACATTTTTACCAATTAAACAAAAAGTCGAACCATCACTTGTTTTTGTACGCGCTCTTATCTTGAATAAATTATCCCAAGCGACCCTCCCCCCTCACCCCACCCACCCATCCCGGCTGGCTGACGATGCCAAACAATAGAACACCTGTCCTTGTTTTTTTGTCTACGTTGGACCCTTTGATTGTGTTCCTTGTTTACTCAACTAGATATGTTTATTCATTCCAATAAGGTTGGGTCAATAAATAATAATAAATATTGGAATCCCGTGGACTCTAGTTAAAACTTGTTTGTTTATTTCGTGTTTTACTTAATTTATTGAACTCTTTGTTTTAACCGTGGTTTTGGGTTATCCGGGACCCTTCAACCAGTCATTACCCCGGATAATCGGGAGTTGACTGTAGTTAAAAAGTAATTTCTTACAATTATGAATTAAATGTTAACACGTTGAGTGAGGGCTATGTTAATTAACGTTTTGCGGTAGTGCTGCGGGCAGTGGCCTACACATATAATGTAGCGCCCCCATTGGTTGAGTGGGGGCTTAGCCATTGCCAGAAGAGGTGTTTCGCTCGCCGCTTGTTGTGCCATTCCACAGTATTGTCAACTACAATGGCGGTGAGTGTAACTGTACATAAAAAATGTCCCTTTCACTAAATATTCTAGTTATAGGTACTAGAAAACGATTACATCAACTTATTTCGATCATAAGCATACATTTATTATAAGGATGGACAAGTCTAAAAAAATTCTCGAATATTTCAAAAATTTTTAAATCTTGTTAAACAAGACGAGATTTTTTATTTCTCGAGATTTTCCAAGACAGGAAAGATTTTGTGAATAAGGTTAAACAGTAGGCCTTTATACTATCTTCGAATTTCGAGACCTATTTTACTAGCAATTTAATACTCAAATACATAGTTTTGAAGCAAAGTGAAGTGTTTTATATTCCCTCAACATTCAAAGTTTTTACGTAGTTAAAAGTTGTTTTTTTTTTTTTTTTTGGTTTTACGGTAATTAATCTTTTTTGTCAATGTTTATAGTTATGATTATGACTGTCACTTACTATAATTTTTTTGTCATTGTATTTTTGAGAAGTATTATTAAGCATGACTAGTGAGAGACAAGTAACTAAATATAGCAAAATACAAGTCACACCAAAAAGACAAGACTGAAATTGTAATGTAATACTTAACTAATAAAATTGGTGTTAAAGTCTGGTAAATTTTGCGATTTCAATGTTGTATCCTAACTCTTATCACCATATCTTAGCCTATGTTTAAGAGCTATTTGTAATAAGGTACTTAATATTTGTTTATACTGATGTATTTTAAAGATGTTTACATAAAATAAATAATAAATAAAAGTTAGTAATCAGTTTTGCCTGTTATAATTTAAATTTTTCATAATTATCTGTCATAAATCAGATCAGGGTTTAACAATGTTACAAAATCAGATTAAAATTCCGAACACACATTTCCTGTTATGTACAAGAAGGGAAATCCTGTCTCCATCTTGTCTCAAAATTTTATGAAAATTAAAAAATCCCGTCTCGTCTCAAACTAAAAATCCAATCTCGCCCACTCCTAATTTTTAAGTTGGTGAGGCAAATGATTTTTTTTACGTTTCTGTATTTTTATATAAGGATAAGGAAAAATGATCTTTGGTTGTTAATAATAAGTGTGCAGAAAAAAAAAACTGACTAACTATAGAAAATTATTTATAAGTGACGATCACTGGCAAACACATTATTTTACGTACCGGAAGTGACATCAGGAAATTGAACACAAACTGATGCCTAGACAACTTCTGATGATGTTTTAGTAATATAAAGCAATTTAGCTGACAAGTAAACATTAAATATATTTTAGAAATTTAGGTGCACAATAATATAGATTTTCATCAATCAACGTGTTAAAGAAACTAAATTTTGTTAACACACATTAAGTTTAGAAATGCTCTATTAGTAGCACGCATTTAAACATTGTCTAAAACATAAAATTTTGACGTATTTATGTCTAAAACTATATCTGAGGATCCAACTATTATAATCTTATCAGGTTAGACAAACATTAATTCCAGACAAAACCTCAGCAAACCACAAGAGAGCATTGTGATGTCTACTGTACAGACGCTATTGGACAGAACATCTGAATGAGAAGCCTACTGATAAGCATCAACACCGTGCTTCTGGAAGAGGTAATTTTTTATTACAATTAAATCAATGCAATCACAATATTTTTATGCAATCATGGTAAAAACCATTGATTGCATGGTTTTATTTAGCATGATGTGAATAAGTGTGTCATGTAATGAATAAGTTGAAACAAATTAGGTTAGAATTAAAATAATCCGAGTAAAGTACCTGAGACATTAGCCCACTGTAAGATTTCCCCTCCAGTCTAGAGCATTCCAGTGCATGTAACTTCGTGTAGAAGAATGGTTCACAGAGGCAAAGTTCAAACAGCAGAATTCCTCCGAGCAAAGACTTCTGTAGGTAGCAAACGGTGTTTGTGTCCTTAACAATCGGCTTAGCTGAGCGAAATCTGTGAATAGAATTTCATAAGTTTGCTGTTAACCACGTTTAATGTGAATAAATAAAATTATTAAAATTGTTTCGTGAAGTAACAGAATATAGTTTGAATACAAAAATGTTTTTAAAAATTAACAACTTATAAAATGTTAATTACAGTTGAGAGTATGTCCATATTCATAGTCAACGACAAATTATAAATATACAACAATAAAAATAGTTTTTTGATTTACATTTGCAGATAGATTTTCTTCAAGCCTGAGACATTGTGTGATTTTATTTCTAACCTTCGTGTTATAATGATGATTAGGCACCTAAATGTTTTTTTTAAGTTATTTTAAACTGTATTTTCTGAAGAACTCAATTTTGTGTGGTTTATGAGAAGTTAGTGATTGTTTTAAAAGATACAAACTAATTATCTGAAGCTTTGCACTGACCCTTTCTTTGGTGTGGAGGGCAAAACCTGAACAGGGATGAATCCAAGGCTTTGCAGATATTGTTTGTATTCACTGACAAAGTTGGCACACAGGTTTTGATGCCACCTGTTCTCTGACAGGGAAGATTGATCTTGAAGAGAACTCTACAAAATAAAAATAAAAAACACTGTTAACATTTTGCGATAAATTATGATAATAAGACCCAACCAACTTGCTTCTTTGGTTGGTATACATTTCCTTGCTTTCAAGTTCAATAAAAACAAATTGCATTTGAAAGGATATATCGGAAGTTCCAAAAAGGACTTTTCAACCTAGAAAATCTATGTATTAATAGGCGAGCATGATTCTTTTCCTCATTTATCTCAGCTTGTGTGAATCGTAGGAGGAATCTGCTCATAACATTAGGAAGGTATGAGTGTCCTGTAAATGAGCAGAATCCCATTGTAATTCACATTGGCCCCCAGTGTTACCAGGGCCCATTTTAGCTTAGTGTCGCCCCTAGGCCGCATTATGCTTGCCCCCCCCCCCCCCACCGATCACCAACCATCCCTTCAACACCCCGCACCCACGGCACTGGAGTTGGGAAATAATATTTAATCCAACTATGAATAGAAATAAAAAAATGTGCTGGTAATTGAAATTAAATCTTTAAACTAAGTTCGATTTTCCCCGGAAGAGCTGCTTGGATTGCATTGCTCCGCTCTACCTGGGCCCGAACGATGTTACCGAATGCCGCCTCGCGGCCTTAGCGCTAGGCGAGTTTGATGGCTGCAGAGGTTTATGTGAATCGTTTTTTAAAATTAACAAATTAAGATGGGGATTGATTCTTAACTTTTTCTAAAAGTAGAAAGGATTTAGTCTTCTCTGGTCTTACAATTTTTAAATAAAATTTCTAATTTCAGCTATAATTGTCTAAAATCATTTGTTTTTCTAGATTTTTAACTGAAGTTATCTATTAGTTTCCATGACATAATTACAAAAGTGTAACATATGAAATTTAGCGCCATTATTCGTCTTTAATATAACACCTTAGTGCTGTCCGATTTCCGAATGGTGTTTTGAAAACCAACTGCACTATGGCTTATAAACAGTATTATTCGTTTTAAAAACATACGACATACCTAGCAGTTTAAACGAAATATATCTATTTTACAAACACGTTTTTTTAACAACAGATAGATCCTTAAACAAAGAATCATTTAAATAAATGTAGGATTCCTACTGACACAAAACTTAAAAGCTATTTAAAAATTGCAAGTAGCATTGCTGTGAAGAGAGTTTGGTGGCGATCAACGTTTAAGTTTTATTGTTAAACTAATTTCTTCAGTCGGTTTACCTAACAATGAAATGCATAAACATGTCTTAGGCCTAATCGTAGCACTTACTTCTTCAAGAATCTTAAATCATCAAATTGTCTCACGTCAAAAATATCAATCCAACCCTGTTACATCACATCAAGAACCCCCCCCCCCCCCCAGACGAGTACCGCGCACCTTTCCGTTCCGGTGGCGCGCGGTATAGAGAGGTGGCTTGCCTGCCGCTTCCCTTCATGAGTGGCTGAGAGGAGTATGCCTAAACAAATAGTCTACGGATCTAATTAAGTCTTTCAATTTCAATATAACTACAAGTTCTGTTACAACAATTATTTACAATGTATAAAAAAATTTCAAATTCTTTTGCAACCGCCGTTATGTTATTTTAAATTTATTTTATTTTAGTTGATAAAGAATTAAGAAAAACAATTTCGAAATTTGCCGCCCCTTAAAAATTTGCCGCCCTAGGCCGCGGCCTACTCGGCCTATTTAGAAAATGGGCCCTGAGTGTTACGCACAACAGGCTTTCAAAGTTTCAATGTTAATCTTAAGGAAAAATCGTAATTGATTGAATCATTAGACAGCTGTAAAAATAACAAATTATAGAAAACCAGGAAGAACAGATGTTTGAGTCATAAAATAATTAAAACTAATTAGGTCCAAATCAGTTGAAAGTTTGGTCAAATTTTTACCAGGGGCGATCTCTAGTACAGATAAATTTTTTGAGAAACCTACAGTGGTGATAGTGTTAATGTGTAAGGAAATATTAAAAATCTTTTACACATAGTCTGCAGTTCTGAAATTTACTGACACAAACTTGTAGCAATTGCAATAGCATTCTTTACTTGAATCTAGCATGCTAGCTGTCTTTTGATTTGGAGAGTAAAAGTTCAACATAACTTTATGCTAATCACAAATTGTAGCTCTATTAATGTGTTTTTGGAGACTCGGTTAATAAATAATGCTGAATTGTTTATGGAGCCGAATTTTATTCATGTACGGTATCAAAAGCACATGGCTAGTACGCTCACGAGTACAATAAAGGCAGTCGTTTTATGTAACTGTCACTAGCGCTTGTATTGGTGTGATTCAGAACTATATGCAAATCTTGAAGCATCTCCTTACAAATTGACACAACAATAACCTCTGTAGGTTCTCTTTACTATGTTATTCTCTTTATATTATTCTAGACAAGTTTCTAGGAATTTCTATATGTAGTGTGTGCTCATTAAATACATTAAATTCATCGTACAAGGATTGTTTTTTTCATCTACTAATACACTAAAAGCTACATGCTCTGTTGCTTTCTAGCAAATTTCTAAAGGGAAATAATAAACAATAAATTATTACCTGAGAAACACTTTTGTGAGATTTCAGCGAAGAATCTCGAGTGGAGGCAGTCTGAATCCTCCAACTGTAAATAATTAAATACTTCATAATGCTGTTAGATAAAAAATGCAAACAGAATAAACCAAACTTGAATGAAATTGATAACGAAATATGATTTTGTTTCAAAACATTAAAATGCCATTTTGTAAATATTAATGAGTAACACTCACGTTGGAAGGAACAAGAGAGGGGTGACGCAGTAGTGGATCTGGCGGGAGTACAACAAGAATACTTCCAGCGTGTCCTCGGCCAGGGGGATGTTGGGGGTTCCTCCCCTCATCTGCCACATCGTGTACAGCTTCTTCTGATGACCTGCAAAATATCACAGCTCTGATTGTAAGAGAATTTTCATACAATTAAAAATCTTAAGATAACAATTTGATCAGGAATTGTGTAGCATAGCTTTACACTGAAGTAAGGAAAGGCTTGACAATTTGCAAGCCAAAGGACTAATTGCAGCAACAAAGTACTGCCTTTCAAGAGCTGGGTGAAGACCAGACAGGAATTGTGTTGTTTCCTATTAAATAATGTTTTGTTTCATTGATAAAGTCGTTTTTTAGATTTTTACAAATTCTTTACGAATGGAGGTCTTATTAACCAAAGTGTAGTTCAATGTGTAGTGTATGTTCAAGATTCAAGATTCTTTATTGTCATAGAACAAAATTTAAGTGCATGGACAAGCGTCACAGGGTACAAAGTGTCAAATACAAATATAAGCTTTTAAATAATACATATAAAAATTGAAACAGATCTAAAATAATGCTAAAATATACAGAATACAATATAAAATGTATAAAATGACTAGAACAGCGGTTCTCAACCTTATTCACCTCGCGAACCCCTAAGTCAATGTATTTTCATGAATTGTACCCCTTAGGGGCGTAGATCATTTTTATCCGCAAATTAAGTATCAGACTACTATAGCTTTTATTATAAGGCGGGTTAAATTAACCAATACTAAAGTACTTAGTAAACAATGAAGGTTATTAGTAAGTTATAATTGTATTTTTAACACATTTGTAATTAAATTTTAAAAAATATCTATACAAAAATTAATTTCATAAGATTATAAATCAGGAAAGTCTAGTTTTACTAAATATAATAAAAAAACTAAAGTAAGTGTAATATAATAAATAACAAAAACAAAACACCAAATACATTTGCCGACATGCATCAAAGAAAAGCGCAGACACAGTGCTGCGCAGCCGCAAGCGGTGTTGTGTGACAGACGCAGAAAACACCAAGCTGGCGCCACGAACAAGGGTAAACGGACGACGCGACGCGATGGTAGACTCAATACTGGTAGTACTTGACAGTAATAACGAAGGAGGTTAAATAGATATAGTGTGCTCATCACATGTTAATTTTGTGTCCCTTTTTTATTTGCGCCATTTTAACCATAATTACCGCCGTTTCCTTGACAACCATCACACACTATACTCTCGTTTCCTTGGTTACTAGTTTTAGCTATTCTATTCTGGTTGGTCGCTACAAGCTTCAAAAATTACTGATGATAGTTTTAAAAGATATGTTTATTTGTTGTTTGTTTTTAAATTAGTTTGATTTGATGGTATGTGAGCACGCTATTGAAATTGGTTACCATAGAAACGTCGGATAGGTGTGGGTAAACTGGTAGGTAAATTACTGTTGGGAAAGTGTATACAAAGGACCGGTTACCAAGGAATCGGCGGGAATCATGGGTAACATGGCGCCAGTCAAAAGGGGAGAGTTTTCCCTATCTGGTGAGCACTCTATATTTATTTAAAATCGTTGGTAATAACGCACAAGAGACGAGTCCACTTGATGAGTTAAGGGGTGGCAGCTTAGAGGAGAGATATGAGCAGTATTGCCAAATTTCCAAAGTTGTTTCCAATGAATTGATTGAGTAGGCCTAGTTATGTTGAGTCTCAGGACAGAGCTATTATGAAATAGGCTACTGTGGGTCTAACGTTGACCTTGTAAACTTCTTCGTCTTTTTAATATTTCAAACTGTTAACGGTTGGAAATCTTTGACTGTTATGGTGAAATTCGTATAGTTATTTCAAAGTTATTTTATAAAAGTAGGCTAAACTTTCGTGTCCGCCATTATCAATTTATCACTCGCGAACCCCCGTGGACTTCTCTGCGAACCCCTAGGGGTTCGCGTACCCCAGGTTGAGAACCACTGGACTAGAACAATGAAATATAAAATAATGTAAATTTGATAGGTAACCAACAACAGTTAGAAACAAAATCAATAACTCGAAATAAACTAGGCCCTAATACTAACGGTAACTCTCCCAACAAACATTAAAAAAATCATCAACTTTATAAAGACACTCGTCAATGAGTACATTTTTAATTTTATCTTTAAACTTAGAGTAAGGCAATGATTTTATTACAGATGGCAATGAATTATAGAGTTTAGAAGAAACACAAAACCAATTTTTCTGTGAGCTGCTATACCTATACTGTTGAACTCTTAAACAATCCTTATGTCTAGTGTTATATGAATGGAAATCAGCATTGGTACTGAAAAACTCTAAAAGTGTTACCTCGCTTGTCCTGCGCCCTGGTGTCCAACAGCTGCTGTACACTCGCCGCCACATGGTCCGAGGTTTCTTGTCGCAACGGCGCCGGCCGCGTGTCCCTCAACGCCTCCTGTAGCTGCGCCGCTGACACTGCGCCCGCCCCTCCACCCACACTCCCCCGGCTACCCCCACCACCGGCGCCGGCGCGGAACGTCACCAGGCTCTCCACGTCTGTGACCTGCAACAATAGATGGTCCTTTATTTAACATATTCTTGGGGAATACTATTATGAGTCAAAACATACAAAAATTGTGGCTAGAATTGATATAGTAAAAAGTCTTTTCCTATATCGTAGGATCTTTCCTGTAGCCAAAACAATCATACTTTTATTCAGCTTCTTGATTGGTGTCCTTTTGATATTCTATGGGATGTTGTTGAAGAAAAGCGCTCCCTTATAAGACGGCTTCTTTTTATACAGGGTGAATCTAAATACTGGAGGGGCGAAGTTAGAGGCGTTATTTGTGTAGTATTGGTGTAGGTCTTTGTTTCTTATTTGAGTAGTGGAAACTGCGTGAACGATATTTCTCAAACATGTATAGTGACATCATTGTAAGGATTTGCAGTTCTTTGAATGCCTTTTGACTGCCTCCTTGCACTCTGAGTCCTGTTAGGATTCTTACCGCTATTTTTGCTTCACCAGATCTCTCTCCAGGTTAGAATTGGAGGTTCCTCCATAATCCACTAAGCCATACATAAGGTGGCTTTCAAAAAGGGAGCGGTAAGGAGTTTTGCTTAATGTAGGTCGCTTATATGTGTATTACTCTTTGGATAACCTAGATCTGACATGACATCATTTCACTTGGTAATACTTAGAGTACAGGTCATACAATGGTTTTGTTCCTTGTGTATTTCTTTTGTGTATAGGGTCATCATATCAACCGTGATTTATTTGACTAGCAAAGTAATTGGTTAATCATGTTTTTTATGTGATAGTATGCCCAAGACTTTGAGCTGATGCACAGAATGGGTACTTGACACAAAGTTTCTGCAACACTGTTCCTCAAAAAGTTAATTATAATATAAATCATGGGGTGTTTTGTTTAGTGGAATTTAAATCTGTTATAACTAATTGTTAATGTAATTTCTGTCATTTTCGTGATCCCCTCCCCCATGTTTTCTCAAATTACTTTATCTTGAGGAAAAGTTTCAGGATAATGGAAGCATTGACAGGAACAAGTCCTTTTAATGTGACTTTCATTTGCACGCCTGTTCTATGCATCAACTTAAGGTCGTAGGCAGAGTCAATCACATATAAAAACTTTATGAATTCCAAATTTATTTACAATTTGAGTTATTTCAAATAAAGATATTTTGCAATATTTTTCAATGACCCTGAACTCACAATACAAACTCGTAAATTTAATAGACAAATCCCGTATACAGATGGATCATTTTTCCACATCACAGACTTTTTGCTAGATATTACAACACTTTTATCAAACAGTTAAAAATATCAATAATTGGCTTGCACTGGTACAGTGTCTAATAACCTTTATTATTATATTATTCTTTTATATTCTTCACTTAATCTTTCCACTATTAAATGCCTACTGAACATTATTTAGATTGTTCTAAATAAGGTTTAATTTCCATTTTATGGAGGTATAAGGTATTATCTCAGAGATTCCATATTTCCCTATCATCTAGGGACCACAAGTAGTCTATTGACATCAAAATTAACTACGATCCCTTCAGTAGTTTTCTCTCTAGACACTTAAATGCATTTTTGTTATTCCATAGGACAGATTGTGAAGCAATGTTGGTACCTGAGTGTCGGACTTGCGAGCCAGCGGTTGGTTGAGGAAGAGTCCCATCTTCTGGCAGGTGACGGAGATTTGGAGGTTTGATCGCGAGGTCAGCCACTGGCCCAGCAGCCCGATCTGCTTCACTAACAACTCCACCAGGTCCTTGGCCCAGTTGTACGTGTGCAGAATTATCTAAGCCATCACATACACACACCTTTGTTAACCCTCCGGGTGTTAAGCATTTTTAAGGTTTTGCAGACTTTTAAATAAAAATTAATAAAAAATAAATTTTATGACCAAGGACTATAGATACATATATTATATGAAAGTAGATAAAATGGACTATTGAACAACGCATTAATTGTTACCCTTAGGGGAGATTGTGGTCAAACCAGGTGGCTAAGCTTTAGTGACATGTATATGCCATGTTTTTATACCGAAAATTTTAAATAATGGCTGTGTTAATCTTGTGTGTGATTACTTTTAAATGGGTTCTTAAAAAAAACTTATAATTCTTATAGTTTTTCTGTGATTTTTTTTTTAAGTGCAAGTACCCGGTTTTACCCCACTAGTGGATAAACCGGTTGCACATGTTGAGTAACTTATGGGAAATATAAAAAGCCTAATTTTTAATAATATTTTATTACTAAATACATACAATTAAATCAAATCAAATAGTATCAAAGAACAAATATTCAGTTAATCTATGAGCGAAAAATCAGATTTCAAATATTTAGATCATATAACATGTATAGGTACCACCCAATTTTACCCTGCACATCATACCCGGTTTCACCCCACTGGTAGTAACATAGTAAAAACTTAATGTATTCACAGTTTTTAAAACTAATTGAAGATATTTGAGATATGTGTTCTTTATATCAGTGTAAAGATAATCAGTGTTAACAGTAATAATACACACTTTTCGTTACTCATAACCTTAAAAGCATTGGTTAAATACGTATTTCAATGTTTACGAGATTAGCAGCTGGCAACAGTTACATTTATTTCATTGCATCATATATTACAAGTAACCAATCGCATAATGTCATTTGAAATGGATGTTTTCAGAAAGCTTGGAATTTCCCTGGTAACAATAGTACACTGTGTGATTCATACCCCTAGAACCAAACAATGGTTATAGTTTATTTACCTTTTCATTGTTGACAATGGCAATAAGAAATCTTTGTCGAGGCACGAACAACACCGATTCACCTGCCGTCACCATCACGAAAGGAGAAAACTTCTGCATCACCTTTTGTGCTATAAACAAGAAATGAAAAGTAACATTGATATATGTATACAATTAATGTCCACTTAAGTAAAAAACAAAACAACTTTTGTAAATATTTTGTCAAAGAAATTAAATTTATTATGTTTAAACTATACATTTTTAAAAATCTTTCAAATAATTTAAAATTAATAGTAACTTCATTTGCCTCTATAGTGCAGTATGGGGATTAATTAATTGTGGGACAGTAGTTCTGGCATGTGCACAGTATTTAAGATTTAAAATATATAATATTTAAGAGTTATGATTCATGTAAGGCTAAGAACTTCTTGTTAAGCCACGTTCACACTGACCAAACATCCGTGTCCAAATTGTTCAATAAACACAAAAAGACAACAAAAATGTTTAACGAACAATTACTGACCACATTAATTACATTAGAAATAAATACCAACAAACAAAAGTTTTGAAAACACTCTTCTGTGAACATGTTCCGACAGTGCAGACAAAGCTTAAAGGTATCAAAGTTTTGAATATTTTTAACCTTCCCTCTCTATATATTCTTAAATGTTTTAATTTTATCAAATGCATATTGTTAGTATTCAGAAGAATTCCAGTATCTCATACATGAAGTGAGAACCATTGAAAGCTTTTCTCATTATTTGGGAAAAGTTTTATAATAAAATGCCAATTAGAATACAAGTTATAAAAAGTATATGCAGCTCGTTTGTCAAAAAAGTCTTAACTCGATAAAATATAGTATTGTGTCAAAGATTAATTAGCCAGTGTTTTTAATTTTATATCATACTTTAAAAAGCTCATTGAAAAACGTTCATGTCATTCATACTTATCAGAAGTTAAGTGTTTCCAGGTCATCATTAATTTCACCAGTCATGTCGGAATATATGAATGTTTTGTGACCTACATTTGGGCTCCAGCTTGTCTGGGCAGAGCCTGGGCTCAGCCTGTAGCGATGCCCGCCACTGCTCCGGGTTGCGAGCGATGAGCAGGCAGGTCGTGGAGGGTGGTAAATGCGGCGGAGTGGACCACGGGTACGGCAGATATGCCGCGTCCTTCTGGTAGTAGACGAAGGCAGAGGTTCCATCACACGAGACCAGGGTCGCCAACTCATTCAGGGTTGTGTGCACCGGGTGTCTAAAACAACATTCCAACCATCACAAAAACATAAATACTTTACGGTTAGGATTTTAGGGATAAAACTCTGGTCTTAAACCTCTCAGGGTAGTAAAAATATAGGACAAAGCTAACTTACCTTGAAATATACTGATGAGTTGGATAAAAACACTAATAGGCCTAAACTAAAACACTAGTAACATGTAATATTTTGACTATCTTATAGTCCTTTTCAAACACAAAGAGAATGTGGCAGTTACACACACTGTACCAGTTTCTGTAAATGCCACTTTCTCTAAGAGTTTCGTCGCCAGATTAGACATATAGTAAAAAATCACATGTTTATTACCGTAGTGTTTTAGTGTATTAGTGTTTCTATCCAGCTCATCAGTACATTTCAAGCTGAGTTGGCTATGTTATATCTCTTTTCTCCTCTAAAAAAAGTATAAGTATTTATGTACAAATGATCTGTGATGTGTTGAGTTATAAGGTCAGACTGTAAAAGATCAACTTCCTTCTGTATGACTAGTTTTCTTCTTTTTTCTGAAGAAGTACACCATAGGTACGAAATATTAATGAAAATGTGCACTTCTTACATGTGTGTATACGATGCTGGATTCCACATGTCCTCTTAAGAAAACTAAAATAAGCACAAATAAAAAACCAATTAAGTACTATGACTCTGAAGCAAAAACCCTTAAAGAAAACTTTTTAAAAGCTTTGCATAAATTTGAATTAACAAACAAAAATGAAGACAAACAAGAAATGATCAATAGAAAAAGGATTTATGACATGAAACTAAGGAACCTAAAACTATCCTCCACAGCTAACTTCATAAAACAAGCTGATAATAAATCAAAGGCCCTATGGCAAGTCATAAATAAGGAAAGGAAAGGAAAATGTGAAGAAAAACCCCTTACTGAACTAGAAATAAATGGCAAACTCAGAAATAACACAAAAGAAATAGCGGAACATTTCAACACATTCTTCTCAAAGATAGCCGAAAATACCCTAGATCAAAACAGAGCAATAACAACAGACCCAGGAACGACGCTGAATGGAGAGGAACCCCCCTGTCTAACATCTCTCGTGCCTTAACCTCAACATCACATGAAGAAGTAAAAACAATAATAAACTCCCTCAAAACTAAAACATCAAGTGGAGTAGATGAGTTTTCCTCAAAGATGATAAAGCACTGCTCTCAAGAACTCATCCCACCTCTAGTTTGCCTTATAAATAAATCATTTAGAGAAGGCAAATTCCCGTCTGCCATAAAAGTCAGTAAGGTATACCCCAAACACAAAAAAGGACCAACTAAATATGCTCAAAACTACAGGCCTATCTCTCTCATCTCCACCTTCTCCAAAATCCTAGAAAAGATTGTTCTGGCTAGATTAATGGCCCATCTCACTCACTATAATCTCTTAACCGCCCACCAGCATGGCTTTCGAAAGAATAAGTCCACATCCACAGCTATAATAGCACTAACTGAGCATGTCCTAGACCAGATAGAAAACAAACAATACACTTCTGCCATCTTCTTAGATTACAGCAAGGCTTTTGACTGCCTGGGTCACGACCTGATATGCAGGAAACTTGAAAGACTAGGAATAAGGAACTCAGCCCTAGAATGGTTTAAAAGCTACCTAACAGGCCGCTCCCAAATTGTGGAACTACAAGACTTATCAAACGAAGTTACAACAAACTAGGGATGGACGGGTCTCGAAATGACGAGAAATTTTCGAGAAATTTTTAATCTCGTTAGCCGAGACGAGATTTGATTTTGATCGAGATTTTTCGAGACGAGAAATAATTCGTGAATAACGATAAAAACGGGTATAAATAATCTACGAATTTAATACTGCAAAATAAATTATTTTGAAGCAATGTGAAGTGTTTTATTTTCCTATCCTCCTCACAACTTCAAACTTAAATTGCCATCATAAACGGTTAAACTACAGTTGGATTTCCAAGATTTGGACTGGACTGGAGACGCTCTACAGCTGCATCTGCACGGACTGTTGTCTGTTAGTGGTACTGACTGACGATCAACAGTAGTGGGCGGAGTCAACATAGCTTCTGATTTATAAAATAATTCATCTGTTTGATAAATCTTTAGAACATTGGGAAATCTTTATAAACAATAAAAAATCATTATTTGACATTTAATTGCTTCAAGACGATTATTTAAAACTGATTCAAATAATTTTTTACAAATTTAAGAGCTGTTTTGACATTACAGAAAGAATAGTAGTGACAATCAGATGAATGACAAGATGGCCAATCAGGTTGAATAATGGCTAACCTCAAATATCCCACGTAATACAGAATTTAATTTCCTTTCACACTCTTAGCAGAGTTCAGCTATTTTAAGCCATAAATGCTTAAAATCGGCTGATGGTTGATTTTATTTCAAGGTTTGGATACTAAAAAAAACTGAATAGGCCTATTAACAATAATTGTTGAACAGCAATAAATAGGTTGTGTTGAATACATAGAAAGTCAATGGTCTTACCAGAACCATACAGGCTCCATGGCTACACTAATGCTTGCCTTTATTCAGTTAGGAGCAAATAAATAAAAACCTTACCACTAGCAGACGACAAATCGAGGCAATTACATGAATTTGAAAGCAGTGAAAGTTAAGTATACAGGACTTGAATAGTTTGGAGAAATAAAAATGAATAGCAAATAAAATGAGTGCTGAAGATTGTCTTATGGACAAAGACAAAGAAGAAGAGAGTTGAAAATTAAAATCCTCCAATTAAAAGTTATTTCTTGTTAACCTCCCGGCCTCTACGCTTGTGATTCAAAGTTAGTAGGCCTGTGCCTATTACAAACCTGTGAGTGAGGAAAAGCTCTTATTTGGAAACATTTAAAAGTAGGTTAATAGTGAAAGGTGTGAAACATGAAAGTGAAAAGTGAAGTAAGTAACTGTAACAGAGGATTCTCTTTTTATGTTTTACTAAACATAGGTCGCTAGGGTTTATGGTGAGCCTATATCTTCTCAGCCTTTTTATTGGGTACATTCCTTTATATTCCTAGACCTTTTGTTAAGAAAGTGACTTTTTTAACATCAGTTTATTAACATAATCAGCAATTTACAAAGAAATATTTGTTCCTTCACAATAATCAGGATTAACCATGTTACAAAAAATTAGATTAAAATCACGAACGCACATTTCTCGTAATGTATGAGAGGGAAAATATCGTCTCGATCTCGTCTCGAAATTATTTGAGAATTAAAAATTCTCGTCTCGTCTCGTCTCGAACTGAAAATCCAATCTCGTCCATCCCTACAACAAACTGCAGATCTACAAAAAGTGAGCTGACAAGAGGAGTCCCACAAGGCTCGGTATTAGGCCCAGTTCTATTCATCATACTCACTAGCGACTTCCCTAAGCAAATTGCGAGCGAAAATGCCATCGCAATCATGTACGCAGACGACACAACAATTCTACTCAATGACAACACACCACAGGACCTCTTCCTTAACTCAAAATCAGTCTTAAACAAAGCAATTCTTTATTCAAAGAACAATGACCTAGCAATCAACCCCTCCAAAACCACATCTCTAAATTTCAGTAAGAAAAAAGACATAGTCCCTCAAATAAAGGATGTAACAGTAGAAGCCAATACAAAATTCCTGGGTGTTATACTTGACAATAAATTATCATGGACAGAAATTAAATTATCATCTGTGCAAAAAAATCAGTGCTGGAATCTATGTTGTCCGAAGAATAAACTACATAGGTGGACTCTCTTCGGCTAAGACAGCTTACTTCGCCCTGGTAGAATCACATCTTAGATATGGCCTGACAGCGTGGGGAGGAACCTCAACAACATGAACCGAATCCTTGTTCTTCAGAAGAAAGCCATAAGAACTCTTGCTAACCTTGACCCTCTTCAGACTTGCAGACCAGCTTTCACCAACCTGGGAATACTCACAGTGGTGGCTCTCTACATACTTCAAACCACAATGTATGTAGATGAAATAAACCCTCCAAGAAACCACGATCTACACCACTACACCACTCGTCATGGCTCCAAGCTCGTCCTCCCGGTACACCGTACTACTCTGTGGGAGAAAAAACCATCCTATGCTGGCTGTAAACTGAAGAACCACCTTCCGGACCGCCTGAGAAACTTGACTGGCAATAAGCTGCACAAGGAACTAAAGAAGTGGCTAGTTGAAAGACCCTACTACTCACTAAAGGAATTTTTTGAAGACACCGAAAAATAACCTGTATATTATGTATTTTTGACACTATTGTAATTCTTAATGAATGCACAATAAAGAAAATTGTATTGTATTGTATTGTATGCATAGACATAATTTAGCTGAATTCTTTGTCCTGTTCTGCAAACCTTTACAAGACCATCGACATTCTACTTACTCACTAATGATTAATGCAATGCAAGTCCTAGTTTAGTTTAGGACTTACATTTTACATAAAAAAAACTGCTCTAGCTTATTGGTTATTTTAATTTTTTAATTACTATTATGACTTTGTAATATACAGGGTGAACAAATTAACTGTGCCACGATTAGCATATCATAAAGTATGAGATTTAGGGAATAACCTTAGCCTACTTTTTTAAGGTAATAAAAAATATGAATTCCTTTTTTTTGTAAATGGAAGCCATTTTCCAATATGGCAGCCCTCTTTAAAATTTCTTATGTAACACCTTATATTTTATGATGTTTTTGGAATCTCTAAGTAATTCTAAGACTGTTATTTAAGAACATTTCTTCCTAAGGCTACCCATTTAGGAGCTATATTGAAGTTTTGAAAATGCCAGTTTTTGTGATAACCAAGGCACAGTTAAATTGCACGATTTGACATTTTCAAAACTTCAGCTTGGTATAGCTCCTAAACGGGTAGGTTTAAGAAAAAAATATCAAGAATAAAAAAGTCTTAGAATTACATGTAGTTTTCAAAAACACCATAAATATGTTATCTCAGAAATTTTTAATTTGGCCAGTATATTGGAAAATGGTGGTCATTTACAAAAAATGGAATTCATATTTTTACTGTCTTAAAAAATAGGTGATGTTCCCCATCAAGCGCTTTCTCTAAATTCATATTTTACATTATGCCAATGGTAGCACAGTTTAGTTGTTCACCTTGTATGTGTTTGCTTTGTATTCATTGTAAAAAACAACAATATTTTTAAACAATTAAAAATGAACAGCAACTGAGGTAAGCACAGCAATCAAATATTCACAATCTAATCCTTCATCATCATTAATACTAGGTTGTCACTCACAGTGCTTACTAAACACTTCAACCAACTACCAACCTCTGAGCAAGAGCCACAATGTGTGTGGAGACAGCTGGAGTTCCTAGTTTGTACCCGAACTGCATCCAAGGAGCTATGACGCCCTGGTACACACTGTTCAATGGACTCCCATCCCCTTCCAAGTCCACTGAAAATTATTGTGTATTTTAAAACATTTAATGCTTTCATGGACTTTCCTAAAAATTTAAGAACACTGCTGAAAATTCATTTAAAAAACTCATTTGTGTAAGCCATTCTCTTATTGTGCTTAATATAAGATAGTTATAAGATAGCTGAAATATTAACCAATTATAACTGTTTTTATGAGTATTTCTATACAAGTCATTTCTCTACTTGAGAAATTGGATGTGTCCAATTTTTTCCTTTATTTATTTAATTACATCACCTGTCACATCTTCTCACGCACTCGAGTGCAGAGGCAATAAGCTTGTCATAAACACAATAATAAAACTAGACAGACATCAATGTATTCAAGGTGTTTATGAACAACTTTGAAATATTTTGTATATGTTCCTTAGGTCAAGACAGTAAAAAAATCATATGTCCTAAAATGCTTTGTTAAGCCGCTAGCCGCCATTTTGTTTTTTACACATAATAATTTTTATTTCATTGGCGGTTTGTTGTATTAAGTTCATATTTGGCATGAAACTTAATGACACCAATGTCCATTTTCAGTAAAAAAATTATTTTTGTCCGATGTGTATTTTCAAAATGGAGGCCATTTTAAATTTGTAAACTCAAATATCTCAAAACCGGTAAATTTGATCAAAATTTTACAAGGGACAAAAAAGTTGACAAATAAAATTACCTAACTAATGATACCACAATTGTAAGGATCGAACAACAGATAACGGAGTGATTGCCATTTTTATGCATAAAATCATTGATTTTCCATTAAACGCATGCAAATTTAGGTTATTTTAGAAGAAAAATCTCAATAACTCAGTTATTTCTAATAAGATCCTTACAAACTAGGTACCATTGGTTAGATAATTAAATTTTACATCTTTTTTGCTATTTGTAGTAGTTTGATAACATTTAGCAATTTTTATATATTTGAGCTTACAATTTTAAAATGGCCGCCATTTCGAAAATACACATCGGACAAAAATAATTTTTTTACTGAAAATGGACATTGATGTCATAAAGGTTCATGCCAAATATGAACTTAATACAACAAACCGTCACGTAAATAAAAATTATGTGTAAAAAACAAAATGGCGGCTAGCGGCCTAACGAAGCATATTAGGATATATGTTTATGATGTTTTTGTATTGTCTCGACCTAAGGAACAAAAATACAAAATATTTCCAGGTTGTTCGCAAACACCCTGTATATTAATTTATTTCTAAACTAAACTCAGCTTCTACACAATTCTCACTCTATCTCACTCAGGTTACTTTGAAGTCCTCAAAGAGCTTAATTTTGCTTTTTTTCTCCCTTGATTTGCTACGAGTGATATTCTCTAGAGGCTACTCACAGGACAGGGGCAGTGTGCTGGAAAGGGTTGCCGTGAGCAGTCGCAGTTCTGTGACAACATCCCAGAGGGCATGACGCACGGCGGCCTTCAACTTGAGGGTGAGAGACTCCACGTTGACCCTGCCCTGCTTCCACAATCGAAACTCCACCTTCACTGATGTGGCTGCAAAACAGTAAACATAATAAATAAAAATGACCACTGATTTGCTCTTACAATCTAACCTTTACAAAACACCCAGTGTCAAATAATTCACAAACTTATCTCTGAACAGCTTTTAGTGAAAATGTCAATAAATAGCGTGGCCGACCAAAGACAAGTTCCGACTGACATACCTCGGGCCCAGTAAGCACTCAGAAGATGACGTAAAGTAGTTCATCCAACAATTGGATCTGGATGATGGACTTGGGTGGATTTGGCTGGCCACGCTTTTTTAATTTGCGATTTTAATTTTTATTAAATGTTTCGACCATTGGTGTTCAGTGTATATGTGTTATTTTCACTACTTGAGGATGACACGATGATCATTGGTGGATTCTACTTCAACATTTTATAGGTTTTGATAATGCGACATGTTCCACAAAATATTTGATTGCCCAAGTCCAATTTTGACTACTTGAGTTTAATCAACTGACTCTATACCAGAGGAGCTACAATGTCTGGCACCTGAGTCGCCGTCCGTGGTGGCGTTGGTGGAAGTGAGGGCATTGAACTGTGCGGCAGTGAAGGGTCTGTCGTGGTACGCGGTGGCGCTCGGTGGCCGGTGACTCAGCCGCTCAACTACACGGCCGTCCACGCCGCTCACCAAAGCCACGGCCACGCACGCAATGCCCTTGCTGCCCGACGCCGGGCTCTGGTTGTACAGGAAGATGCTGCCCTCCGCCACCTGCTGGCTGGGGTCCTCCGGATGAGAGTAATCCTGCACAGACACAAGCATAGCTGCACTCCGAGGTAAACAAGTTGCATTCCGAGGTAAACAAGCATAGCTGCATTCCGAGGTAAAGAAGCATAGTTGCATTCCGAGGTAAACAAGCATAGCTGCATTCCGAGGTAAAGAAGCATAGCTGCATTCTGAGGTACTTTAGCATAGTTGCATTCCGAGGTAAAGAAGCATAGCTGCATTCCGAGGTAAACAAGCATAGCTGCATTCCGAGGTAAAGAAGCATAGCTGCATTCCGAGGTAAACAAGCATAGCTGCATTCCGAGGTAAAGAAGCATATTTGCATTCCAAGGTAAACAAGCATAGCTGCATTCCGAGGTAAAGAAGCATAGTTGCATTCCGAGGTAAACAAGCATAGCTGCATTCCGAGGTAAAGAAGCATAGTTGCATTCCAAGGTAAACAAGCATAGCTGCATTCCAAGGTAAAGAAGCATAGCTGCATTCCGAGATAAACAAGCATAGCTGCATTCCGAGGTAAAGAAGCATAGTTGCATTCCAAGGTAAACAAGCATAGCTGCATTCCGAGGTAAAGAAGCATAGTTGCATTCCGAATTAAACAAGCATAGCTGCATTCCAAGGTAAAGAAGCATAGTTGCATTCCAAGGTAAACAAGCATAGCTGCATTCCGAGGTAAACAAGCATAGCTGCATTCCGAGGTGCACTGAATAAGCATTTTTGTGGATTCAGGAAATATTACATAGAACAGAAGTCATGTTGCAGTGTTACTTCTTCTTTTGATATACAGGATGAGTTTCTTAAAGTTATCCTCAATAGCTAACTTTTTTATTCTATATCTGACAGTATACTTCTTATGGGGGACCCCCTTTACTTTTTATTTTGCTTTCAGGTATATATTTCACTTTTCAAAATTTCCCGCCATTTTTCCAATATGGCAGCCAACTTTAAAATTGCTTATGGAACACCCTACAATTTATGGTGTTTTTGACATTTTCATGTGATTTTAAGACGTTTTTATTCATTGCCTTTTTTCTCTAAACCTAACGATTAAGGAGCTAGAGGCAATTAAAGTTCATTTTTAGTTCCATAAGAATAACATGGGGCAAACTTTATCTGCCCCTGACTCTGAAACCATTGATTAAAATAAAAAATAATCAAGAATAAAAATGTCTTAAATTGATGTTTTAAGAACTTTTTTTTCATAATAACATAAATTTTTAAAATTTTTTTGCCTGCCATATTTGAAAGAAGTTAATTCATGCAAAAATGTTAATTTTTATGAGTTAAATGTTCTTCAAACATCAATTTTAGACATTTTTATTCTTGAGTATTTTTTATTTTAATCAATGGTTTCAGAGTTAGGGGCAGATAAAGTTTGCCCTATGTTATTCTTATGGAACTAAAAATGAACTTTAATTGCCTCTAGCTCCTTAACCGTTAAATTTAGAGAAAAATGGCAATGAATAAAAACGTCTTAAAATCACATGAAAATGTCAAAAACACCATAAATTGTAGGGTGTTCCATAAGCAATTTTAAAGTTGGCTGCCATATTGGAAAAATGGTGGGAAATTTTGAAAAGTGAAATACATACCTGAAAGCAAAATAAAAAAAGTAAAGGGGGTCCCCCATAAGAAGTATACTGTCAGATATAGAATAAAAAAGTTAGCTATTGGATCACTTTAAGAAACTCACCCTGTATACATCTGATGAAATAAGAAGGTAAAGCAGTGTTACTAATGATACAAACCATTATCATAATGGTACCGATTTATTCAGTTTAACAATAATTAATTGTTAATTATTTACTAAATAACTTTTAAACAATCAATTTTTAATCAACGTAAATGTGTAACCATTAATCCTAACCTATAAAGAAATAATGAATAAAAGTAAAACTTTTAACACCTTTTTAACAGTCATTTACTTTGTAGCAACTACCTAGGTAGCTTCAGAAATGGGACTGTGCCTATGTCAAATAAGGTAATAAGGGTCGGTTAACCCTCAAGAGGACGCTAGGCGGAGGAATCCTCCGGGTCAATATTTTTTGTTGTGGGAAATATTTATCTTGGGGTTGACAGCACTATACTTTTGTGTAGTTGTCGTCCCCCTCCTCACCATGCATTTGACGTAACCATATCCCGCTTTCAGCGTCCAGGGTCAGTTTGGCGAGCGCTGTCCTGAGATGCTGGACGATTCCTCCGTGAGCGTCCTTGTGTATTTTGAGAACTCGGAGGAATAGTCCGTGTGCGATCGTTTTTTATTTGGTTATTTGTAATTGTTTAGGCTACAGTTGCCATTTTAGATTTCTTTTTATTTTAGTTTTCCATTTATAACTATTTGAATTGATTGTAGTATCATTGTTATAATATTTAATTTATGGTTTATACAGGAAAACGTCATAGTATTTTTTTTAAATCAAATAGTTGAGTTTCATACAAAAGTTTTTTATTTGTACTCCAAAACGTTATTTTTACTATTTTTATACTATTTTACAAAACTGTTATTGAAAAATATGATGTTTTAAGTAAAAAAGTGAAACATGTTTTGTATAATCCCTAATAGTTATAATAATTACATTTGTTAAATTAGCTTTACCATTCTTGATCCGTTTTGCAGGGATATAGCGTGAAATCTATTTTATAATCATTTTCTGTTTTTATTTCAAACAATAAAAGTATTTAGAATACATTTTGTGCATTTATCTAAAACCCGGAGGAAACCTCCTTGAGCGAGAGACGGCGTTTTAAATTTTAAGCAACCTCTGGAGGGTTAAAGCAAAAGTTAAATTAGAAAAAAATACTTTCATCTGATATTTTGTAAATATGGTTATTGATAATTTGTTTTGTAACTCAAAACTCACCTGCAAGTGAAACTGTGGCCTTGTATCAGTGTACTTTGGGGTATGCATGAACTGCATCAAGTTCTGCCGTAGGTAATGAAAAACTGCTTGCAAGTCTTCAAGAACTTCCGCTGGTAGGGAAAACTGGAAAATTAAAAATAATTAAATAATATACTATGGGAAATACAAATACATAGAATTTTTTATGCTGTAACACTAAAATCTGCTCCTGCTTTTGCAAATGCCAAGATACACTATCTAGATAATTATCAATGAGAAATTAATCCCTGAAGAGTTTTATTGTAGAAATGAAATAAATACAATCAAACATTTACAAATCAGGTAAAAAACTTTTAAAAGGCTAGGGTAGAAAACACGACAATACAGTTTATTTTTGTAAGATATATTCCATGTCCATCATCCAAAATCATTGAATAGAAACAGTATGATGCCTCTTCTATACTTTACCCTCAAGCACTCTCAAAGTTTTTGTATTTAGAATACAACTAGTACATGTGTTGCTCGAAATCGAGCAATTTATTTTAATACAATATGAATGTTACTTTTATCTCTAAATCATTGACGTCCGACCAATCCAATATTGTGAATATCTGCAATCACCAAAACTACACGTACAGCTGATTATTAATTAACAGATGTTTAAAATGCTTTATTCAATCCCAATGTTATTTAAATGGGAAATTTTGAGATTTCAATGGTGGATAACACCTTGATTTTCCGTCAGATTCTCATCAGTTTTTGGTGGAAACAACTACAGCCAAGCCCTATCCAACGACACCAAAAACTTGAAAATCGGTTGAAAATTGTAGGAGGAGTTCTCAAGACAAAAAAAAACCCTTAGCGTATTAAATAAGTATAGATTATTTCAATCTGAATCTATGTATAACAGTCTATTCTTTTAAAATATACCTAATTACTTTTTAAACTTTCATACCATGTCAATCAAATATTTTTCTGGTGAAACATACCGCATAAGTAACTAAGGCATGGCCAGTAATGAGACAATAAAAGAAGTGAATATTTGAATTAAAAAATACAAAGTATACCTGCACTGTAGACTCTGGTGGTCGATACGGTTTCTGAATGAAGTGAACATCTTCAGGTGAAAGTTTGCACATCGGGTTGCGAGCCAGCATCACCGAGAGGACTTCCAACACGGCATCATCCAACCTGTTGTGGAGAACTTGGACCAACTCACTCTTCACTTCCGCCCCTACAACATATGTGTCTTCATGAATACCTTCTTTTAGGCTAAGGTTCAAGTTCAACCAATCAACTAACACAATAGTGAACTTGGCTCTTTCAATATTATCTCTTGACTTCATGTTTGTTGTTTGTTTCAGGATAAAATTTAGACTCTCAAATTAGGTTATGTTACCTTTAATAGTATGCCAAAATTATCATGTGAATCCTTCCTGGATTACGTGTTTTGACTTACAGACAACATATGATCCTCAAGTACAAACTTGCTACCCATTTATTGGTGCATCAAACATTTTTTTAAATTTTACAAAAACTAGATACGGAATACACAAAATGTACGTAACACTCATAAATAATCACTCATAATCTAGTAGAGTAGTAAGGAGGAAATGGAGATTGATGGTTTTGAAATTTTTCTTTCAATCACTATAAAATGCTACATGAGCAAACCTAAATATATTTTTCATCACACTACATCGATATCACCTGTTTTCGACCCTCACTTCTACCAACGAAACACCTGTTTTGCAGGCCTAGGCCGGCAAAATTTTCCGGCCTAGGGCGGTAATGGAAACTGTAGCAGAGAAATCTAGAATATTAGAAGGTATTTAACAACAACAACAACAAATAACAAATCAGTGACGTAGTTAGTAGTTCGGCTGATAGAAACTGTTAAATATGTATGACGTAGATGGGAAAATAGTACTTTTCTCTTGGAATCAGCTGTAGTCGCTTACCGTTAGAGTATTAGTTTTGGTGGCCTTAGCTGATGTGAAACGGTTGCCTAGCAACTAGAAACTCAAGCAGTACATCTCGCTAAGTTAGTTGAAGTTGAGGTTAAGTTTTGTTTGTTATGAACGAAAAAGTAATTTTTCACTTGTTTAGAATTTATTGAATTGTGTAGTGTGATGAAAAATATCGTTCATAACTCGGGCCGAAAGCGTTTTGCCAACCCTTGATCGTTTCGAGAGGGGGTTGAAACACAATCTCAGGGCCGGCAAAACGCCACTTTCGGCCCTTGCGACGAAAATACTATTACTACGCTTGTTACTGCTTCAGTACATAATCTTAAACCAGCTACTACTTTTCGTAGGAGGTCTCAGATCTACCGTCATTATTGATAAATAATGGGATGGACCTAAAATTTCCGCACTAAAGAGCCCCGTTGCTCTTTATCAGGAACTTTTGCTGCTTTTGGAGAAGGTGAATATAAAATTTCATTTAAATACACCTTGTTTTCCCTCTAAAGTATTCAAATATGGTGTAAGCAAACCTTGCACTATGCCCACAGCACGACACTTTAGTACTCTCTTATAGGCTGGTTCATACCTATAATAAGGTGTTGAGTATGAAAATTATTTTAATTAGGCCTAAAAATTATAAAAAAACCAACCTGCTTCTGAAATTCCATGAACCTTCAAAGTGAGAAACTCTTCTTGGCGAAGACCTTCCCCCACTTCTCCAAATGACTTCAGGCGAGGTCGCAGCTCCTTGCTCTAAAACAGTATAACGGCTGAATTGTCAAGTATAATATTCTTTAATAATGTTTGAATCCAATGCATTAATCTCCTGCTATTACAATGATAACAACTTTAAAATTTGCTTCAACTGTGTGTATTCAATTGTACAATTCTATAAAAATATAGGATTTTGGGATAATTTGTGATCTCAATTTTTGGAAATATTAACTCTAGAAGGAAATAAAGGAAAACTAAAGAAATTACTATCCAGAGTGAAATGTTACAACTATGAATAATTTTGTATTGTATATGGAAGGTCCAGGATAGCCAGATATCTTACTCAGAAAAATTCCAGAAGGGGCTTTACTTCACCAAGAGGGGAAGTTACGACTGCTCCTACCTCCCCGGATTAAAAATACCATTATGTAAATGAGGAGTGACAAATCAAACTGTGTTTAGTCACAATTACCAAAATTTTTGCAAATCACAAAAAAAAACTGTTTACCATAAAATTTTTAAGCTTTACAGTCTTTAAGCTACTATCTTATAAAGATCATATGATTTATAGTGCAATTAACACAGGTTTTCTGCTAAAAGTTCGCTTTTTCTTTATAAAAAATGCTTAAATATGTTGGACAAAACCCTGTTTGAACAAACAGGTTGGACAAAACACGTTTTGTTTTTAAATTATTCAAGGACATATCATGCTTTGATCTAACCACATCTTATAACTACAACAATGAATGAAAGGTCATAATAAAGGTAAAAACAGCGTAGTTAGTTCTTTGTTAAAAGAGTTTACTATGAACAATACTTTAATGTCGCTTACATGTGAAAATTAGGAAATCAACTGATAACAATTATTTAGTATATAATTTACCTCCAAGAAAATAATTGTTTATATTCTTTGTTATCATTGTGTATATTGGAACAAACAATGCTGATCCAGTTAGTGCTTAGTGACTTATAAGCACATGGTTTGTACTTAGACAGTTCAGTCATCTGTTTACAGCATTTCTTGTGTGTTTATTTGTAACTCCAAAACACTGATTTTAAAATATTTAGAACTTTAAAGATTAAAAGAAAATGAGATATTTACTATCATTGAAATCTGTATACATACTATTTTTGTCCCAGAATATTTGGAAAGTCTTGAAAAATTGTTCTGGCCATTTTTGAGATCAGTGAGCATACAATCATACATAAAAATTTACCTTACTCATTTTAGAGTATAGTTTTTAGGTTTAATTGTTGAACATTGTAAGAGAAGTGTTGTGTTACCACTGCTGATGTGATGGATGAACCCATGTCTTCACTCTTCTTGGCTCCCGTGTTGTTGAGACTATTGATTGACGAACTGCGAGAGACTGACAAAGGCGAGTTCTCTTCTCCATCTGCGGTTCTGCTCACGGTTTTCACATTTTCATATAGCCTGCAATATTAAAACTATTGTCATATTGTTGAAATAAAGTATTGAGAAAATGTTTTATTATTGACATATTTTCAAGGTAATACATTATTGACAATCAGGATCATCAGAAATGAAGCAGTTATGTAGAATATATATGAGAAGAGACCACAAAAGCTTTGTGCATTTCATAAGGTTTCAGTGGCATAAAACATGTGTCATTTTATTCTTGTTTTGGAAGTAGCTTAAATTTATGTACTGAATTCCTTTTCAGCCAAACTATAAGTTCCAATATATGAACTTCTAATGGTATAAGGTAATACCCAATATTTTCATGATATTGCAGTTCAGGGGCTGCACAAAATGAATTTTAACATAAAAATAATGTAGTGTTAAACCAGAGGATGCGGCTATAATGTGATAAATTTTAGAGTATTTTAAAGCATAAATAATCCAGATGGGTCCACTGAGGACTGTATTGTCCAGACCCCTTGTATGATGATCATCGATCCAAGTATCACTCCATTGAGATTGGTCACCGGCAGTTGTTGCATCAAGTTATGGAACCGATCTAATCGGCTTCTGGCAGCCAAATCGTTAAATAGTGGAAATAAACTTGAATTTTTTCTACTAATCGGGTGAGTAATATTTAGATATTTTTAATAATGTCAGATTAAGCTAGATTCAAAACAGGACTCTACTATACAAGCTAATAAACAATTAACACCTCAAGTAAAAGACGTTGCCGTGGTGATCTTGGTAGACAAACATGTTCTTGCGGTTGTTGACAGAGAAGCGGTTGAGGACGGTGCGGAGGGCCTGGATGCCCCGTGAGAGCCCCGGCTTGGTGGGCCCCGTCTTGAGACGGGGGTGGAGCGTGAAGTGGGTCTCCCACACGACGGGGCACGAGAACCATCCTGGCACGAACTTGAGGCTCGCCTCAAGGTAATCCACCGGGGTCTCTGCCTCGCTGGTGCCACCTTCTGCCAACAAACGTGTTGGGTTTGCACACAATTTCCAGGAAGTTTAGCACCTTTGTTTGTGTTTTCGGCTAAATCTAGACTTGCCACTATAGATTCAATAAGTTCGATAGATCTTTATTGGTCTTTTAAGCATTAGGTACAGAGCGATAGAATTCGTCAAACTAATCTAAACTTACTGCTAAATCTGTACAAAAAATGTAAAATAAAAACAAACTAAACTAATGTTACCAATTCGTCAAACTAATCTAAACTTACTGCTAAATCTGTACAAAAAATGTAAAATAAAAACAAACTAAACTAATGTTACCTCTAAAACTAAAAAATTAATTTACATCATAAAATACATTTTCTGTTAAAAACATATTTAATTGACTCTTGAAACATTTCAAGGATGAATTCCTAAAGTCAACAGGCAACTAATTGCACATTTTAATTTGCAAATACTTGTGGCTATAAGAAAATCTTTGCAGTCTTAGCCTACAATTGATGAAGTTATGACAATTTCCTCTTCTCATAATTGTGAACCTCTCGCCTGTCAGAAAATTTGTTCATATGCTCTTCACATATAGAAGATCCTATTGCACAAAAACTGTCTGCACAGTCATAATGCCAAAGTTTTTGAAGAAAGGTTTACAGGTTTCTCTGGTTGGAATACCCACAATTATACAAAGAGCCCTCTTTTGCCACAGAATAACTTGTTTTGCGCCAGGACTGCTACCCCAGAAAATGTTTCCATATATGCGGTGGCAATGGAAGAAACTGAAGTAGGCCAAAAGACGCATGTGTTCTGAGACAGAATTCTTTAGCCTTCTGATCAGAAAACACACCCTGGATAGTTTGGAAATCAAATGAAGAGTGTGAGGTTCCCATGATAACTTTGCATCCAGAACAATACTCAATAAGCAGACAGGATTTTGTGGCTCAACATTATTAGATCTCAAACTGAAGACTATTGTTTCCGTTTTACTTCTATTCATTTCCAAGAACAAAATTCAATATAGATGGACACAATGAATAATATCGGTCCTATAAGAGAACCTTGGGGAATCCCAGCAAAAACTTCTTTTGGATGTGATATCTGATTATTGATAACTACCTTTTGTTGCCTTCCACAAAGAAAAGTAAAAAAAAAAAAAAAATGTAAATGGCTGTTCTTTATTTCACAGAACAGCAACTTTTGAATAAGAACTTTGTGAGGGACACTATCTAAAGCCTTTTGTAGGTCTATTAGGCCTAATCCTAGATGCTCGGCTGCTTCAAAGGATGGCAGAATGTCAGAAACAACGCTATCCAAAGCTGTTATAGTAGATGATTCAGGTATGAAGCCAAACTGACTATTTTAAAGAATACATTTTCTATCTATATGTTGAAATAATTGGGACTTAACACATGTTTCTAACACCTTTGAGAAAACTGGAACTACTGAAGTTGGACGATAGTTTGACAGGCAATCTCTGTTGCCTTTTTTGTGAAGGGGTGTCATCTTCGACATCTTGAGATAGTTTGGGAAATAGCCCTGAGAGAGAGAAAGATTTACAAGGAATGAAACGGGTTTGAGGATCACAGAGGATATAAACTTCACAACGTTGTTGCTTAAACAAAAAATGTCTTCACTCTTTGATGGTTTCAAATTTTTAAGGATGTTGTGTAGAACTGGGATTGATTTAGATTCAAATTTGAACTCCTCTGTTATAAGAATAGGATTTGGCATGAATTTATGGAAATCATGGGAAGTGGTTACATTAGAAGACTTACTAAGCAAGCGTTTCCCGTAGTCTGTAAACCAGTAGTTAAACTCATCAGCCGAGAATGGTGGTGGTTCACCCTCAACTTTCACCAGCCTTGACTCTGATTTTATAATTTGCCATAATTTTATAATTTACTGTTTTTTAACTATTATTTTTTTCAAGACTTTTTCAATTACTTTAAACTACAGGTGGTTGTCCGAAAAAGTTGTTCCGTTTTGGATTGGATTCAGCGGGACAAAAACATTGGATTCATTTGGATTGGATTTTCCACGTTGGCTTCTGGTAATTATGTCCTAAGAAATCTTTCTGTTTATAACAATATTGAACTCTGTAAATTAGTCTACTTTAGCCTGATTGAGAGTCATTTGAGATATTCCATAGTGCTTTGGGGTTTGTCAAGTAAATCAAATTTGAATAGAATTTTTGTTTTGCAGAAAAAAGCAATCAGATGTATCTGTAGGCTCAGACCTAGAGATACTTGCAAAAAAATTTAAAGAGCTTCAGATTCTCACTGTTCCTTCTCTCTTCATTTTTGAAGTTATTATGTATGTAAAGTTAAATAATCTGATACAGCCTCACAACCATAGATATAATACTAGAAATCACAATGTAAATCCTTCTATTCAGCATAATTTGAAACTTTTCGAGACAAAACCTAGTTATGTAGGAATTAAGTATTTCTCTAAACTCCCATCAGTGATTAGAGAGACTCAGGACATAAATAAATTTAGAGACAAACTGAAAGGGCATCTGATTGAAGAATGTTGTTATGGGCTGCCTGATCTAGTTTAAGTCCATCTTCCCATCCTTATCTTTCTTATCTTTTTTTCACTTTGGCACTGCCTTACCTAAACCTTTCCTTTATAACCTGATTGGTCGAAGCCACCCTGCGGAATTATTTGGACGGGTCCCATGCCAAGGAGGTCGACGGGACATACAACGGAGGTAACAGGTAACAGGTAGCTATTCCACTTGTACAAGCTCTGTACAATTGTACAGATAGACTGTACATCTGTACAAATCTGATGACCACTGAAAACTAGACAAGAATGCTCAAAATAGCAATATTTCATAAGATCATGCAAAGCCAGTCAAGAGTTGGTTGGAAGATGCTCGCAGCCAATGATACTGAGTGTCATCGCAATGCTTACTGCATGTTAAGGGAACACAAACGCTGCTTACAAAAATGCGTATTATAATACTCATATGTTTCTGAATGTCAGGCATCTTGAAGCACGCTTTTTTCTCAGCTGGTTGCACCTACGTCTATGTCCATGTAGTTGTCCAGTGACCGTACCTTCGTCAGGCTTGTTCATCTGAGTTGAGGAGTGGCTCGACCGCCAGAGATCCTCTATGGACTCTGGTTCCAACAGCTGGTTGCACATCCTCGTGTCATGGAGATTGTTCAGTAGCATCTTCTGGTTCACTGTCTTGCACACCATTTTGATGCTGTTGACAACATTCTTCTGCACCAGACTGTACAGTTTAACTTCGGCCGTTTCCAGTTCCAAAAACCTGAAATAAATAATGAGTTAAGACTGGTGGCTGAAGGTCGAAATTCTCATCCCAAAGAGGAAGTGGGGGTGGTAAAATGGTCAACTATATGCATGATGTCAACTATATCAATGCTGGCTAGTGGAAATCGGGTGAACTATCTCATCATAGTTGGAATTTGCAGTTTGCTCCCTGCTAAATTTCTGTTTTTGTTTTTTCCTTTAACGTTTATTTATGTAAATACTATTTAAAGTTTATGACAACTTTGTGTTCAACATTATGTTCAATTATAATTTTTGAATTACTTGTAATGGGATGATAACATCCCATGGTAAACCTAATGGGTTTACAGCGGAAAAAAAGAAATGCGGAAAAATAAAGAATGGATTTTGTTTATCAATGGAAGGATTATTTTCCTACCACAGCATGGAAATAATCGCATTGCCACACCTGTAAACCCTACGCAAAACAGTTCATTTCCGGTTTCCGTTTCTTTTCTGCTTTAGAGCGGCAATGTTCTTTACCGCACGCTAAATCAATCAGCAATTTAAAGTCAGTTGTTATAACAAACCATGCCACAGCTGTTGGTCATTGTTGTTGTTTAGTAATTGCTTCTATTTTAGTTTGACGTTATTTTTTATGTTTAACAGTGTGTTCCAACACAAACAAATCAAACATAACATAAATGAAATTCTGTATACAATAAAATATTTAATCTGTTGAAATTATGTAGGTAGGAAAAATCTTGTGTGTATTACGAGCGCACTCAGCTGACGCTTTGTGCGGCCATCTACAATTCTCGAGTGGCAATGACGTGCTTTACGCTCTTAATACACAAATAGCTATTTCACCTTACCCAATCCTGACTTATCTGCCTTTAATTATTTTCCACCGGGTTTAGATGTCTCCACATCAGCTGGATAGGTGAGAGTCTACAGATCGTTCAAATCATTTTATATAACACTCAGATACAACACCTGCAGTGAAAGTAGCAAGTGACCGCATCCTTGTCCACTCGCATGATGAGCCAGAAGTTAGGCAGTTCTGTCCTACGGGACTCGAGTTCCCTCAGCCAAACACTGTAGCAGTCTGGTTCCTCGTCCTCTCCGCCGCTACCTGAAAAAAAAAACAATTGTTATCAGATAAACAGTGATTGGTTGAAAAGTAATACGAACTTTCAATGAACAATAAAAAAAACCCACAGTAACTTAACCATAATAATCTAGAGTAGAACTTAACCATTAAACATTTATAATAAATACACTCATTAAAACCAGTCAGAACTTGTCTTTTTGCTCTTTGCTTGGATTTTATTATCAACATTGGAGTACTGAATGGTATTTATGAGTGTGGTGCATTATTAAAGAACTTTGCATAGTTTTCATCAGTGTGGCATTTAGTTGTGGTTTAGATTAGGGATGGACAGGTCTTGAAATTTCTTAAATGTTTAAAGAAATTTTAAAATATTTTAAACAAAACAATATTTTTTTTCTCAAGATTTTTTAAGATAGGAAATATTTTGTGAATAATGTTAGAAACCTATAAATAATCTACGAATTGCTAGGCCTATTTTACTAGCAATTTAATACTGAAATACATGATTTTGAAGCTAAGTGAAGTGTTTTATTTTACCTTTTATTACATTTACATTTCAAATTTGACTTAATTAAAAGTTTGTTTTTATTGATCATTTTTGTTTATGTTTATAGTTATGATTATGACCTTCATATGCTATAATTTTTGGTTTGTTATTGTATTATTGAGAAGTATTGAGAAGCGTGACTAGTGTGAGACTTATTTAACTGAATATAGCAAAAATCAAGACACCAAAAAGACAAGACTGAAATTGAAATTTAATACTTAACTAATAGGAGTGGTGTTTCAGTCTGGTAAATTTTGCAATTTCAATGTTGTATCCTAACTCTTATCACCATATCTCAGCCTATGTTTAAGAGTTATTTGTAATGAGGTACTTAATATTTGTTTTTATATTGATGTATTTTAAAGATGTTTCCTAAATAAAATTTGATAATTAGTCTTGCCTGATATAATTTACATTTTTCATTAATTATTTGTCATAAATGTGAGTTTAACAATGTCACAAAATCAGATTAAAATTCCGAACGCACATATCCCGTCATGTATGTGAAAGGAAATCCCGTCTCGATCTTGTCTTGAAATCTTAAAAATCCCGACTCGTCTCATCTCAAACTAAAAAACCAATCTCTTCCAACCCTAGTTTTTGGATGTTATAATGAATTCTCACCTTCAAATATGAGACTGTTGGCCTCCATGAGGTTAGCGACCTCCGCGTGCCAGGCAGCCACGCTGCTCCACCCCGTCGACTTGGGCTCCGTCTCAAACCTGGACAGGTTCATATGAAACTACAGTTCATGAAATTCCCAACTTGTGGCAAATATCTCTAACTTATCATTTTAATACTGAAATTTTCTGATGATATTTAGCCTTAAAAAAAAAAAAACCTGGTCAACCTAATTGGACTACAATACGATCTTTCCTATGGCGATTGGCAATACCAATGTTTTTTCCCAGAATATAGCTAAATATGAAATCCTGGCACCCTTTTCAAATATTTTACACAGTACAAATCTTTTCCCAATCATCCAATGTCTTTGTAACAAGTGCCCTATGAAGAATTTCCTGTGCAAAGACATTAAGAACATTCATAAATAGAACCTATGAGACATTTATCATTTTCCTTTTTTTTTTGCACCAATGCCATTGGCGTTTTTTAGGGGAGTACTAAACGTTTTTACGGAAAACGGTCCAAACCCCCCAAAGTCACCTTGCAAAGTACCTTTTTAATTTTTTTACAAATTTTTTTTATAAATAAAATGTTCTCACATTTGATACTTATTACAGTTACATTATCTAAAACCTGTTTTGAGAAAACTGGTCCCATCTTTTGGGAGACTAATAAAAATATTACATGGTATTTTGTAATTGAGAGTATAAAACGTAACAGAACAAATTATGAATTGTTTTATTATGCATATTTATTTTAATATATTTTCAAATAACAGATTTTTTACATATTTTTTCATGGCCGAGATTACCAGAACAGCGCAAAAGAATAGGCTGCTATTTCTAGCGAGGATAGATAAGCCAACCCGAATGACATCTAAGGTGTTGAATATAAAACTTTACTTAGATAGAAAACCATCTAAACTGTACAGTGTTTATCAAAATCTAAGAGTTTAAAATCTTTACAAAAGATATGCCTTTGGCTATTTTATAAAATATGAACTCCTTAGAAGAAGTTTAGTCCAAAACATAATTTTAAATATAATTTTAAGCATACACACTCTGACCTATGCTTATAGTCTACTGAAAAGTCAGTAGACTATAACACAAAAACTTACCTTGGCTCATTCTTGTTATTTGGTGACACATCTTCTCCAGCTAAAAATAAAGAATTTACAAATTAATTAAAAACATACCTGTAAAATACCAATAAAATAGCTTTGAATCTCCAATATTTAAAACAAATATACTTATATTGAAAAGAATCATTGAAAAATATGTGTACATATCTACGACTCAAAGATTATGTAAGTATAATTTTAGATAAAAAATATTTTTGATTAATTATTTGCATGTTTAAAAGTTACTGTACTCTTGATAATCCAACATAAATTAAACATCCAGGACCCTGTCAGACTATAGAGTATTAAGCATAAGACTCAAACAGCGGATATGCACTGATCCAGTTTTCAGATCAAGGGACAGTTAGTCTAAGTTCATGCAAGATTACCGGTGGTCTTGGTATACAAATGATATACCCTCATGAAGGGGTACAATGGGGTCAAAACTGTTTATTTAAGTCAGTTACAACAAATTACTTTGATACATATGTTCATTTGTTGAATTATGTAGGATCACAAGTTATTTGGGCATAGTTGCTCCCACCATTTACTTAAAGATTACTCTCTTTTACATTCATGAGAGATATTGCTGACAAGGCGCTGTTGGATTATAGCAAGTGTTGGACGAAAGAATGTCGGACTTTCAAAAGTCTAATGTAATTAAAAAAACAAGAAAAAATATAAAACACACAAACTATTTAGCTTTTTCTTCCATAACAGAAGCTCCATAAAATCCATAATCCATAAAATATGTATTAGGCTATTTAACAAAATTAGCCCATGCACAGGGTCCAAGCACAAAACTGTCTAATGATGTTGTTGATTTTTTAAACTAATGAACATGAATTTCTTTGAAATTTGTCATGATAAGTGAGACAAACTTGCATTAAATCAACCATATTTAATGCATTAATCAACAAGTTTTGTAGGCCTATATAGATGAGTTGCAAGCTAACAATTATTAAGTTGTACATTAAATCAAGCTACATTTTATAGAGGACAAATGTATTGATAAAAAATTTGTTGTGTATATAAAAACTAAAGGATGATTATACTGTTGGAGAATTTAACCTAGTTTTATGTGAGTGATTTCTGGTATGAATTACAATGCTGTTAGCTATGATGTGAGTTAGTATTTCAATGGTTTGTAAAGTATGTGCAACAGTTAACTTTCCAAGATTCTCAAATGATGTCAACAAAATTTTTCAGAATTCATTATGAAAAAAACGGTACATCTGAAAGCCTTTAGTAAAATAATAGTTTTTTTTATAAAACCACTAAATATTGATACGAGGTACGTTCGGAAATAAGTTCTGTTTCCGTTACTTTCCGCGGTAGCGCTGTGAGCACAGTTTCGCACATGCGCCGTAGTCTCTCCGTATCAAGTAGAACAAAATGGCGCCATTTGGAGCTCGCTGTCCCTTGTGTGTACTTCATAGCGCTTTTTTGTAATGACGGAGTTGATTAGAAATCCAGCCTCTTATGAAATTTGATTGGTGATTCGTTTTCTGAATGCAAGAAACATAAAACATTTAGTTTTAGGCATTTGTTGATTGATTTTTTACCGCGTATAGATTTTTTGCTAAGTATCGATATGTCATACACATCCCAGCCAAACCTTGAAGGAGTGGTTTTGTGACAATGGCAGAGTGTGGTCGGGCATTATCCTGACTAAAACCATGCCTTTTGCCAGCATTCCTCGGCACTTGTTCCGTATGGTGCGGCGCATTTTCTACAGTGTCTGGCAAAAAACTTCTTCATTGTTTATTTCACCTCGCAATAAAAAATCAATCAACAAAATGAGTAAAACAAAATGTTTTACGTTTCTTGAATTCAGAAAATGAATCATCAATCAAATTTCACATGAGGCGGGATTTCTAATCAACTCTGTCATTACAAACAAGCGCTACAAAGTACACACAAGAGACGGCTAGCTCCACATGGTACCATTTTGTTCTGTTTGGCACAGAGAGAGACGATGGCGCATGCGCGGAAGTGCGATCACAGCGCTACCACGGAAAGTAATGGAAACGGAACTTACTTTTCAAACGTACCACATATTTCAACCTAATACACTAAGGAAACATGAAAGCTTACGGTTGAGCCACAGTTCTGAGGGGTGCTCACTGTCCTGTGAACCTCGGTGGTTTGGGTCCTTCACAACGTAGTACAAGTCATTTTCTTTCTTTAAACAATACCCACGCACTCGCATCATGGAAAAATCCTATGAAAACAAAACAAAATCATTCTGCTTATTGAAGGAGAAACAAAAAGTTGAGGTATTACTAATGCTTCAACAAATATAATAGAAGACCAGTTTAACAATTTTTAACGTTAATAGTAGGGGTGGGCGAGTAGTGGTTTTACGATTCGAGTCGAGTCGAGTCGAGTATTGCATCAACTACTCGGGTATCGAGTCGAGTCGAGTAGTAGTGTGAAAAAATTTAAAATGAGTTTTTAAAAATAATAAAAGTAAAAGTATTATTAAGTACATCTTTATCCATGAGAACACTGAAAGATAACATCAATTTAGGGTACGACAATAAGAACTACTTAGATAAAAGTTGATAAAAAAGTAAGTATATTTATTTACAGTTTTCCTCTTACAATTTGTAGTACAAATCAATTTCTGAGAATTAGGCCTAAGTAAAAAATTTCATCAACAACAAAATTAGGGATGGGCGGGAATGGATTTTTAGTTCCTGACGGGAATTTTTATTTCCCGTCCAATTTCGGGACAGGATTGCTCTCCTCGACGCTATCAGGAAATATTCGTTTTGACTTTTATCTGAGTGTCGTATAAAGAAAAATGAATGTTAAATATCAACTGGTTCTGTTTCCAAACTGTTCCACTTGTTTTTGTATAAGTTACAATGAACCTCCTTTAGTTGAAAAGATTTTAAATATCTAATTTTTATATTTGCAGTATACAATAAGATAAGGATACAGTACAAATTTTCTTGTAACCAAAAAAATTTAAATCAAATCACTAAACAATATACATATAAAAATGTCCATTAAAATTTTATAAAAGTTTTGTTGAATGAAATATTAAACGTTTTGTATAAAGAATTAACAGAAAAATTGTACATAATTTTCAAAATATAGATTAAAACAAATGGAAAAATTGTAAAGAAAACAAAATTGTATTACATAAATAGGTCTAAGGCCTGCTCAGTTAAAAAATAACAAAAAAACAAGAAATTTAAATTATAATAAATATTAACACCAAGGAATGAAGTGGTTCAACAAACCAACGCCATTTATAACCCCAAGAAATGTTCTTTTTTTACTTATTGATTTAACTGAGACAGGTTCTTACTTAGAGATTATCATAAAAATTGAACTTTGAAAATATACACTATTTTTATTTTTATTTATATGTATTCATTTAGCTATATTTTGCTATATTAAAAAAGGAGTGTATGATGAAAAAATCAATAAAAAACAATGAAGGTTTTAAGTTATGAACCTCAAAATCTAATAAATGTATTTGTAATGTTTAATGAAAAAAATATATATTTAATGGGTGTATAATATTGATAATGCGGTGAAATAATACTTTAAAAATATATTGATGGAGGAGACACAAACTCACTCTAAGCGGTGCGGTGTACAACTGGGAGATCCCAAGGTAGATCAGCTGATCTTTGAAACTTGCACTGTTGCCTCTTGGGAACAGATGTTGATTATGGCGGGAGATTTGAATTTTGAATTTGAATGTGGGGCTTAGAAATCTGGATGTGTCTTCCAATGTTAACAGATATTGAACATACCGCCCACCAAAAAGGAAGCCTTTTTCCAGTTAAAGGAAGCAAAAATATAAATATCTTTGTGTTGTTAAATACACATTAAAGTTTGTTTTTCAAAATAAAACCACTCATAAAAAAACCACACACACACAAAATCTTCTTGATTTGAAAAATAATATAACTAATTTTCTTGAGGAAGAGGACAGAGTTGTACTACTGGCCTCTTGAGCTGTCCGTTGGGAGTTTTCAGTGTGACGACTCGGACTACACCATCTTCCCCAGGATGAGTCTCAGTTACCCGAGCAGTAATCCAATTCAAAGGCGGAGTATTCTTGTCTTTTATGAAGACAAGGTCGTTTGTCTTCAGGTTCGGTGAGTGTTTGGACCACTTATAACGTTGCTGCAGTTGATGTAAGTAGTCGGTGCTCCAAGTTTTCCAAAATGCCCGCTGTGTTTGTTGAAGTAATTGCCAGCGAGAGAGACGATTTTGTGGAACCAAAGTTAGATCTGACTGAGGCATTGCAACTAACGGCTCACCAATCAGAAAATGTCCTGGTGTCAGTGTCTCAAATTCATTAGGGTCCGAGGAGAGACTACACAGAGGTCTTGAGTTAAGAATGGCTTCAACTTTTGCCAATAATGTTGAGAACTCTTCAAAGGTTAAAACCTGGTTTCCTAGAACTCGCTTCAGGTGGTACTTTGTAGATTTAATTCCGCTTTCCCACAATCCACCAAAGTGCGGAGCAGCAGGTGGATTGAAGTGCCAACTGATTCCGAGAGAGGACAGCTTTGAAAAGATGATATTTGAAGTTTCTGGCTTGCTAAGGAGATTGTAGAGATCTTTTAGTTCACGATCAGCTCCTATGAAGTTCGTTGCCTGATCAGAGTATATGTTGGAGCAAAGGCCTCTTCGAGAAACAAATCTGTCTAGACAAGCAAGAAAGGCTTCTGTGGAAAGCGATGAAACCAATTCAAGGTGAATTGCTTTGGTGCTGAAGCATATGAAAAGACAAACATAACTTTTGAGCGTTTGCAGCTTACGTAACTTGTCAGATTTAGTCATGAACGGACCACCAAAATCAACACCAACATTAAGAAAGGGCCGGGTTTGCTTCAAACGGGCTGCCGGTAAATTTCCCAAGTAAGACTGAAGAGAATTTCCTTTCAGTTTTGTACAGATGAGGCATTTCGAAAGGCGGTGACGAATGACTTGCCTCGCTGAGATAATCCAAAACTGCCTAGATAACAAAGATTGCAAAGACCTCGGTCCTACGTGTAAGTATTTAACATGAAAGTGGTCAATGAGCAGGTAAGTCAGGTGTGATTTTTTTGGTAGCAACATTGGATGTTTAAGGTTATAGCTCAGTTCAGCCTTTTCAATGCGATCACCAACTCTGAGGATTCCTTCTTTATCCAAAAAAGGATTCAGGCGTTGAAGAGAGGGTGAGAATGGCTGTTTTGAAGGCACTGAATCACAGTAAGCTGGAAAGTGATGTGCCTGTGTGAGTTTTACTAGTAGATTCAGCGATGATAAGCGTTCCTTTGCAGTGAGATATGGCGAATCAACTTTTTCTTTACTTTTTCTAACATTGTTTATAAACCTTAGAATCCATCCCAGACATGACTGGAGTCTATGAAAATTTGAAAATGTTTCAATCAACTTAATTATATCATTAGTAGGCTTTTCATCATCAACCACTAGGCCTACATGCGAAGTTGAGGGTTTAAACTCAATCAATGATTCAGGTGTTTTCAGAAGAGTAGGTTGTTGCGGCCATGCCGAGCGATCTTGGTGGAGCCATTCAGGTCCATGGAACCACAATGAATTGTGTATAATTTCATCAGGTTGAAGTCCTCTAGATGCGTAGTCAGCAGGGTTAGTTGTAGCGGGAGTGTGTCGCCAGTTAGCGGGTTCAAGATATGACTGTAACTCGGAAACTCGATTGGCCACAAAGGTTTTCAACTGATGCGGAGCCGTACGAATCCAATGTAGAGCGACAAGAGAGTCTGACCAAGCAAATGCAGGAATTATTCCCAGTTTGGAATGCAAAATGTCCTGGCAGAAATTCATTGTTTTACCCAGTAGAACCGCTCCACAAAGTTCCAGTCGAGGAATAGAGATTTTCTTTAGCGGTGCAACCTTTGACTTAGCTATTAGCAATTTAACGGAAACTCTTTTGTCTTTGTCAACTGTACGTAAGTAGACAGCACATCCATAGCCAAGCTCGGAGGCATCGCAGAAACCATGGAGCTGAACCTCAACAAAATCCGGCAGCACAACTTGTCGAGGAATGGCTAGTTTACTGAGCTGCGGAAGTTTCTCAAAAAACTTGTTTGACTGACTGATAATATCAGGAGGGGGCATCTGGTCCCACTCAAGGCCTAGAATCCATAACCTTTGAATTAAGCATTTGGCCCATAAAACTATTGGAGTAATTAATCCTAGAGGGTCATAAACCTTTGATATTTGAGAGAGGATATTCCGCTTAGTCATTCGTATGGGGCCTACATGTACTTCATACGAAAAAACATCTGAAACAGGATTCCACTTAAGGCCCAAGACTTTTATTGAAGGGTTGTCCAACTTATCTTCTTGAAAAATCAGTTCTTGGTGATGAGCAGGTACATCCTCCAAGAGTTCGAGTGAGTTACTCGACCATTTTCGCAACTTAAATCCACCTAAGCTCAAAAGACTGATAAGTTCTGATTTCACCTTTTGAACGATCTCCAAAGAATCACCTCCTGTAAGAACATCATCAACAAACATGGAATTTAGAACAACTTCGCTTGCCAATGGAAATTGTTCGGCATGATCAGCTGTAAGCTGGTGTAGAGTACGCAAGGCTAGAAATGGGGAACTAGATACCCCATAAGTCACTGTGCTAAGATGGAATGTAGAAATTGGTTTTTCAGGGCTGTCCCTCCACAATATTGTTTGATACTTGATCTGCTGAGGATTCACCAGTATCTGACGGTACATCTTCTCGATGTCGGTAGTGAAGACATAAGAATGAAGCCGAAAGAGAGACAAGATTTTACAAATGTCAGTCTGGAGCTTAGGGCCTACCAGCAATTCATCGTTCAATGAACGACCAGAAGAGGAAGGTGATGATGCGTTGAATACTACTCGCAACTTAGCGGTTTGACTGTTACTTTTAAATATACCATGGTGCGGAATGTAGTAGGCCTGTTTTTCAGAACCTTCCACGAGTTTCATATGGCCTAAGTCTTTATACTCTTCCATAAAGGAACAGTAAGCTGATTTAAATTCAGGGTTTTGTTTGAACTTCTTTTCTAGCGATAAAAGACAACCTTTTGCTCTGTCATAGGAGTCACCAATGTTGGGCGGGTCATTCTTGAATGGAAGATTTACCTCAAATCGACCAGATGGAGTACGTTTGAAAGTGGACAAATAAATTGACTCACAGCGTTCATCTTCAGGACTGATATGAGCTTTGTTCTGCGGTAGTTCTTCAATTTCCCAAAACTTTCTAAGAGATTGTTGTAAATTGTGAGCTTGAGTGACAGAGAGATTAGACAAAACAATAGGCTTGGAATATGTGCTAGGTACTGTGCAAGCAGTTTTGCCTAGTAAAACCCATCCAAATATTGTTCTGAATGGAGTGGGGTACCCTGCAGGTGATTTGAGCCGCCCACCGTCACAGACTTCCGGGTAGAGATCAGCTCCAATCAGAAAGTCAACTTTTCCTGGGACATCAAAATATGGATCGGCCAATTCTAACTTACTAAACTGAGCTTTGACAATTGGTGGAAGCGGCATTGCCGGGAGGGCAGCGGTGATTGTATTTAGAATAGCAGCTGAGGCTATACACGAGGATGCTCTCTAAACCTAGGCTTAATCACACAGGTAACCAAACCCTTTGAAGAATTAACATTACTTTCAGAAATTCCAGAGATAGATGCGGTAAACTCTTTGCGTGGCAGTGACAGCCTATTCACACAATCTTCAGAGATGAATGACATTTGAGACCCAGGATCTAAAAGTGCACGTACCGTGTGGTAATTTCCGCCCATGTCCTGTACCTGGATGGCTGCAGTCCCCAGCAGAGTGGTAAATCCTGATGATTCCAAATGCGAAGCGGCATGAGCTGACGTAGAGCTCGATAGCGTTGTAGAAGGTTGAGTCGGAGCAGGACGGCTTACTGGTGTCGAAGGCGGTGCGGTTGAAGACATCGGAGCGGGTGGTGATTCATGTAACATAGTGTGATGCTTTCTGGAACATTTCTTGCACACAGTACTGGATATACAGGCCTGAGAAGCATGGCCATGAGACAAACAATTAAAACAAGCTTGTTTTTTCTTAATAAAGTCTCTGCGTTCATTGACAGGTAAAGCAGAAAAACTTGGGCATCGATAGATAAAATGATTTTCATTACAGTATAAGCATGGGTGCTTGCAGTTCTGTGGTTGAGGGTTTGTCGACAGAAATGAATGTCGAACAGCGGAGGTAGGTGCAGAATGTGAAGTTTTATTTCCCAGAAATTTTTAAGATTGACCTGTTTTGGGTTTACTAGCTCCTCCAGGTGAAAACTGCCCCTTTTCAGTCAATGATGCAGCTTCAAGTGATTTACAATGATCTTTCAAGAAATTTACCATGTTTTCATATGTAGGAAATTCAACGGCTGAATATTTTCTTTCAAATAGTTGGCGGGTGTGTTTGTCTAGTTTTTGTAAAATAACATGACTTAAAATGAAATCCCCATAATCAACTGGAAAACGCATAGCACAGAGAGCGGTGACATTTTCAGTAAATAAGTCTAAAAACTGTCTCAGTTTTTTAGGCGACTCATTTGGTAAGCAAGGTGCATTAAGAATTTCCTCTAAATAACAAGTCGCTCACAAGCGTTTGTTGTCATATCTATCTTTTAACTGATTCCAAATTATAGAATAATTTTGAGCAGTCATGGGCAATGTTTTAGCCAGTGACAAAGGTTCACTTCGAAGGTAAGAAACCAAATAATGGAATTTTTCAACTTCTGGTAGGGATTCATTATTATGAATCAATGAAACAAACATATCTCTGAAATGTGGCCAATCCTTTAAATTACCACTAAATGTAGGTAAATCTATTTTCGGTAATCTTACCTGCTGTTGCGATTGAGGTTGTAAGCTTACAGTTTGATTTAGGTTTTTGTCATGAAGCCTTTTATGAGTTGCCAAAATGCGGAAATACATTTCATCTAGTTGTTCAATAGCCTTTTCTTCCCCTTCAATTTGATCCTCTTTTCCTAAGGCTATTAAGTTCTTCACAATTTCAGCTTGGCATCTATTAATGGCTTCATAATTGTTTTCCAGCTTGCCAAACCTAACTTCAAAGTCGGAATTGTCATCTGACTCAATTACAATCTGTAAACTTAATTGGTGTAAAGTGGTAACCTTTTTCATTAAACTGGACCTTTTGAAGCGTAAAAGCTCCAGATCCCTTTTAGTTTTGTCAGTCATTTTGAAAACAAATATTAAAAATCACAATATTTTAAAAATTACAAAAAATAAAGAATGAAGGATATATCCACTTAAATTTTATAACATAGTTTTATAGCACAGTACTTCACTTCAGTAAATTAAACCACTCATTAATATAATTTCAATAAAAAAATATTTATTCTCTATGAGGATTGAATTTAATGTGAATATTATACATCTTCACTTCTCCAGAAAATCAAAATAGAATTCAACCCAGAATAATCAATAGTCCAACAAGAAAAGGAATGCAAAGAATGGCATTGAAGGTATGCTCCAGACTTCTTTGTTATAGATAAGCTCTGAAACTACTGTGCTTTCACTTTTGCTCTGCTCAAAAGACATCCTGTAAATTCATGTATGTCTGTCCTGTCTGTCCATGAAACGACAAATGAAATGCAAAATGTTTTTCTTAAAAAGGTTATGGTAAAAAATACTTTATTGAAATTAGACTAATATTTATAGATGTAATATCTTGAAAAATAGTGTCCAGTAATAAATACCCTTGAGGATTATAAAACTTGGTTTTCCACTTACTTACAAGTCCTTTTGTATTGAATTATTTATAATAAAATATTTATTCAACTGTAAATCACTCCATAAAATGCTGATTCACTATTTAATCCGGCTCATAAAGGACCAAAAAATGTGTAATATTGATAATGCGGTGAAATAATACTTTAAAAATATATTGATGGAGGAGACACAAACTCACTCTAAGCGGTGCGGTGTACAACTGGGAGATCCCAAGGTAGATCAGCTGATCTTTGAAACTTGCACTGTTGCCTCTTGGGAACAGATGTTGATTATGGCGGGAGATTTGAATTTTGAATTTGAATGTGGGGCTTAGAAATCTGGATGTGTCTTCCAATGTTAACAGATATTGAACAATGGGATTTCAAGTTTTTCATTTAAAAATTATATTAAATTATAATAAGATACTTTTAACATTATAAACAGTAATTCAATTAAAGATAGATTTATTTAACAACACTTTGCCACTTTCCTTAAGGAAAGTCACACAACTTTGGTTGACATTTTGTGACATTTTGTTTAATTTGTAAGAATTAGACGAATTAAAAGAGCCATCCCTTAGTTTTCTACGACAATTGGTTCAGAAAGTATCATTTGGTACTAGGAGCCAAAAACACCCCTCTTGAATAAATTACTGCCGGGCGTCGAACAATAGATAAGCTGAACAATAGATCGTCTCGGCGGCCGGCCGTGTTTTTGTGCTCGTTAGCGAGATCGCCGGCGCCAGACGTAAACAACTATTGTCACGGCTGCGGGCGCGCGCCGCCGGGAGTGACGACGATGACTACTCGACTCGATTCTCGAGTATTTGCAACTACTCGACTCGAGTTCGAGTAGGACTAATTACCCGAGCCACTACTCGAAACTCGAGTACTCGCCCACCCCTAGTTAATAGTTAAAATGCAATGCAGCTATGTATAAAATATTTATTTATTTATTGACATATTCAGTTAACATTAAAAGTAAAATTGAACAATCGTGAATTGGAGCAAGTGTTTATTCTTGAGGCAACATGAACTATGTTTGCATCTCCCAGAAGCTTGGTTGGGTAATGCTGCTCTTTTTTAATTAACAGATTTATCCTTCCGACAGGTAGTCTTCTTAAAATGTACAGGGTGTTCATAAAAGATCGATTGAGATTCTCTGATGCTGGCTACCGCAAAAGGTGTTGTGAACCAAGGTCAAGATACAGTAGACTCCCTCTTAACCGGCCACCTCGGGACCAGAATGTGGCCGGATAATGAATTGGCCGGTTAAACCGATCTTCATTTAAGAAAGCCAACCTACAATGTTATATGGTCTAGATATAATTATCACTTGAAAAACAACTTTAAATACATTACTGTATGTATATGATTTATAGCTAACATCAGACACCCATGAAATCCACAACAAACCTAAACTAATAATAAATCGTTTCTTTATTGTGGTCTACTGCATAGTAGTCCAAAGGCATTGACTTCCGGTGGCATTCACTTCTGTCCAGGACGTTACATTTTAATTCGTTTCAGAACGTCAATATGAAATAACGTTGAATTAAATGATACAGTAGATAAGAAAACTACGTTTCCGGAGAAACACGGTCGGTTAAAGCGATGTTGAGATAAAAAATGGCCAGTTAAAAGGATGTTCCTTTTGTGTTAGGGTAGGCCAGTTAAAGCGGAGACCGGTTAAAAGGTGGCCGGTTAAGAGGGACTCTACTGTACCTTGAAAGGTTGACAATTGTCTGTTAGGCTGCTCTCAAGGCTCTTGACTCAAATGAGATTACTTCAAAGCTGGTATGTTAGTGCTTTAACACTCTAATCAAGCTTGCAACACACAAGTCTGGAATCTCTGGAGCCATGTAGGCATGGGTGGCAATGAGTGCGCAGATAAAACAGCAAAAAAAGTCTAGCATGCCACTCATTGGACTGGAGCCATGTTGCGGCATAAGTAAAGGATATGCTGATCACATCATCTACAACTGGTCGAGGGTACAACACCAGCGATAATGGCATGACTACTCTGAAGAAGCATTGGGGAAAATTTTTTTTTATTTATTTATAATGTCTAGTGACGCCCTTACATGCAACTTTGCCTGGGCAGTAAACTTGTAACAGTTGTAACAAACTTGTCTTAACCTAAATAACAAATATCTTGTTTGCTGTGTTATAAACAAGGTTAAATAAGTTTGTTGATTTTAAAAAAAGCTTGCTAAAGATCCTAGTCTTTTTTTCACCAGCTGGCCATTGAAATTAAGCAGGATTCAGAACAAGCGGTTTATAATGGAAACGGCCATTTCAAGAAACATCTATACACTCTTGGCATCTACAATGATAAGTACGACTCCCTTAGTCTGAGGAGACCGCCATGCACAAATATTATATTGGCTTACAAATGTAGCTTCTTTTGGCGTTCACTAGCTTCGGTCGACATGTTAGGACCTAGATTCCATACCCACAACCAATAACAAATTAGGTGGACAAACCTGCAGGAAGATGGTAAGGCTCTGCTCAGCCCCGAAGACGAACTGCAGGGGGACAGTCTGGCGTACGCAGGACGCTCGGCCGGGGGATGAGGCGATGTGGTCGACAACTAGCTGTAGCATGGCCTCCGTGACAGGAGTCTGGTCCAGGAGGAACGCAGCGATCTCGTCCCTCATCAGCCACTTGATCTGAAGGAGGGAGCCACAGAAAGATGGATATAAATTTGAAGGTAATAACGGTTACATTTTTTACCATAAGATTCAAACAAAATAAAAACCAACCACCTGAAGTAAATGAAGAAAAGCAAAAGATATACCAACCATCTAGTAATGAAAAAAATATATAAATTGAATAATTTAATTTTTGGAATATTAATTGGTGCAAGAAGAACCATTCCAAAATCTTTGGCAAATATCTTCAACAAATTGAAAATCCAGCATTCAAGAATTAGGGTTAACCAAATTTATGTATAGTACATTGACTAATGGCAGAACGGCAAGGCAACACTGTGACATTGGCACAGAAAGTACTCCTACAAACTGCAGCAGAAATTCTTAAATATTTTTTCTCATCTAGAAAGGGAACAATAATTTAACGATGAATAGTACAGGTGTATTATCAACCAAATTTCATTTGTGTACTCACAAGTCAATTGAACACATAACTAAATTTCACTTTCGAATCTACTTAATACACATTCATTTTACCTCTTCAACGCAGTGACTGACGGCTTTATGTTGGTACTCCGGAAGATGTTTTAGGTTGTCGGTGGCACTAGAAGTCACTGGAAACCTGGAAAAATGGAAAATGGAAAAAAACTTTATGTTTATCACAATCTTTGACGATAAATTAATCCGACAATATTTGTGAGTAAAATTGCCAAAACTATAGTAGTTGAAACACGTTAACATACAAAATTACAATTAATAGATTGTCAAATTCAGCCATGTTGCTTTTAAAATCTTATTCCTTTTTTCAATTAGTCAGTAAAGAGAAACTATAGTCTGTTTTTTTTTTTTAACCTGATCCTTCAAGGGAGAGATGGTGGAGGGGGTTTGTTTATACTTGCTACTATCCCATTGGCTGAAGCCTTTTAGTTTTTTTTTTGTTGGTTTTTTTGTTGTTTTTGTTTTATTTTACTGTTGCATACCAGCTGGTTATTTTACATCACAACATAATGTGTATCAGTTTTACAATATTATTGGTAGCAGTTGTTTTTTAATCAGTTTACTTTAGAACTGTTACTTTTTAACAAGGAATAGGTTTGGCTTAAAAATATAACAGCTGACAAGGAGTTACTGAAAGATATCATAACTTATTTAAAACGTTATTTGAGGAAATCTGATACTTGACACACGTTTGTCACGAGTTTAAATGTGTTAAATGAGTTTAAACCCCTCCCCCACCTAAATTTTCTCAAGAAGGATCAGGTTTAAAAAAACGGGCTATACAAAAAACAATAATGTAGAGTGAGATGTTTGGTTCAGGAAATCTGCAATATCGTGGCAGCAAAAACAAGATAAGTTTTTAAATGGTTACCATATTCTAAACAAACACGACCTCTTAGATAAATGTTGCTTCGACGCCCACGACACTAACTTTACACACATATTGTCCGTTGTGAGCAAATAAGCCAAACCTTACAAACATTCCAAAGTGCTTGCATATCACTTCCCATTGTGTGACAGAGTTTTTATATTTCAGGATAAAAGAAATCCGTTGTTGGAATTATACTGACTGGTCATCGTTGGAGCCCGAAGTGTTGGGGGAGGGGTGGGGAGGGGCATCCGGCAGTGGCTTGGGCTGCTGCGGCAAAGTCAGACACATGATGTCCAGACTGACAGACAGGCTCTTGATGTCTATCATGGTCCCGGTGAAGCTGGCGTCCAGGAACTGCCACAGCTCCTCTGTCAATGGCAACACATCCAGAATCAGAATCAGAATCATTTTTACTGTCATTTTCTTTACAGATTGGACAAAGTCAATAAGTAGATGGATAACAACATGATGTTTAACCCAATACATTAAACATATTAATAATACAGGCATACAAGCATAGCCTATGTACATTCATAACTACAAAAAAAGTAACTTTACACCCTTTATTATTCATCTTTTATATGTGAGTTCAAAAACTCATTCACAGGATAAAATGCTTGAGTATGAGCCATTTAGAGAATTTTTTCTTGAATTTTTTAATACCTAACAATCTCCATGCAACTGGTAACGTATTAAAACATTTTATTTGTAAATACTTATGGCTCTTAGCATATTTTTCCAATCTTACAACTGGCAAAACTAAATCTTCGGCATGCCTTGTGTTGTGACGATGAAAACTTGTAAATTAATAAAATCTAATATATTTTCTTTTACATAAATTAAATTCTGAAAAATAAAAATGCAAGGAACGGTCGTTATGTTAAATCTAGCAAAGTATATTTTACAACTTTCCCTGTAATCCAATCCAAAAAATTATTCTCAAGGCTTTTTTTTTGCTATAGTAAAACCCTACCTGCACCCACACTATTACCCCATAACATATTAGCATATAATAAATGAGAATGGAAAAAACTAAAATATGCTACTTTCATTAAATTATCACTTATGCAGCTCATTAACTTTCTCAGTAAAACCAGACTCTTGATAACCTTGATATTAAACTATTAGTGGTGACAAGCCAACAGTGCAATTATATTCCGAGAAAACTGTAAAATCTATTTTAGTGAATTTCCCTATAGAAAATACGCTATTACGGTAGTAGTCAGGGTAAGACCTAAGCCCTGGAGCATGTTACTTTTTTGTTTTGAAGTCCTCAGAAGCAAAAAACACCGTTTGTTCAAATACATATATAGGTATACATATATCCGTGAACACGATAACTTTTGAACAGAACATCCGATTTTGATCAAATTCGGTACAGGTGTGTAAGGCAGCCTTTACTTGATGAAGTTTACAAACCAGAATGATCAGACAATTTTAATGGGGTTTTATGGGGTTTTAAAATAGCCAAAACTAGGTATTTGGCTTTTTTCACTTTAATTTATAAAATTCAACAATTTTAACTTAAACCATTTATAAGAGCTTAAAAAAACAAACAATCTAGTATTTTGAATTTTTATATACCTTAATTTTTCAAATTCCACTAATTTAACTTAAACCATTTGAAAGAGCTCAAAACAACAAACAATTTTAGTATTTTAAACTTTTGTGTTAGCTTAAACGGTTATGGAGATAGTCCAAAAGTATGTTTCTTATGTTATTCTTATGGGAAATCAACAAAAACCTCTATTTTGCTTATTTATTGACATAGCTTGATAAAACTTTGTATGTACATCCCCTAAGAGTAAGTTATAACTTATATTTGATTATAAAACCCATTAGGCACCAAACCTACATACTCAGTCTCATGGTGTTTTTTGGGAAAATAAAAAAATATCACAATTCAGTAGGAAATTCACTGAGTACGCAGGGCTGCTGTGACAGGTGTATTTATAATACAGTAGAACCTCGATAGTTCGACACTCCTGATAGTTCGACATGGTCCATGACAACTTAACATGTTAATAATGACCGATAGTGTCCATGTTTGGAGCCTGACAAAGGTGGAAATGTAAACAAATTGGCGAATACACTTGAGTCCGGCTAATCCGAACTAATTGGGACCGAACGCTGTTCGGATCAGCTAATTGTTCGGATTATCCGAAATAATTCAATAAGGGAGAATGAAGTAATTTAAACGGGTTTACGTGTTGTAATATTAGCGAATAATACACAAAAACCAATTTAAACAGTGCTTTTACCCTTATTTATTCAAAACCAACAATTGCACAGCCCATAGCAGACGGCACAATGGCCCAATGCACGTAATTTTAGGATGTGATCACAGAGCGGCCAAGCAGCGTGTGCTGCCTGTATGCATGGCGTGAAGATACTGTTCGTCGTGTTCGCTCGCGCCCAGGGTTGCCAATCACCTTTCATCAACTTACCCTAGATCCTTGACAAAATTACCCTCAAATACCCTCAAAAACACCAAAATATCGGAAAATCAATAATTTTACCAACAATATAAGTTGTTAGTGTACAAGATTGATTAATAAAAGTGTATCAGCTGTTCAATTGGTATTTGTTGTTCAAGTAAAATCAATCACTCTTGTATTAAATCTACTTTTTATTTTGACCCATTCCCAAAAATTCACACATTTTAGTCAAACTTGACAGTTTTAGTAAAATTATCCTTCAATCCTAAAAAATCATTACCCTCGAAAGTCCAAAATACCTTCTAAAAGGGTAATTACAGGCCGTTGCACGAGACGTGAGACAGTCCGCGCATGGGGGAGGGGAACAGAAGGGCTGGGAGGGGTATGGAGTAGGAGTGGGAGGGGCAGCCAACTGTGTACTAGCCTGGCTGCGCACATTCGCCAAATTGTCCTAGCTTTGATTTCCGTTACATATAACCATTAAACATGTTAGAAAAACCACAAAGTAATAATACAATACAGTTTAACCATAATTAAGAATAACGATAAACAGTTATTGATATTCAGTTGATTCAAATTCAATGTTTCACTGACTATTATTGAGTCAATGTTTTTAGGATGTTTTTAGCGAACGGCAACTGACAAGAGCTAACAGCTGACTGACGGTGCTGCACTCTAGCGGTGAGTGGGAGCGCATGCGCAATTGCCTCTTGTGCTCCCGCGCATCTGGTACACTGTCTCACGTCTCATGCAACCACCTGTACCCTCAAATTGGCAACGCTGCTCGCGCCTAGCGCCACGGACTGTATCCACTGCCAGCAGAGACTGTACTGTCACGCCCGCAGATGTGATGTTTATAAGAAAATGGCGGAACTACGCGGCAAAAAACTGACTGACTAAACTTCAACAAAAGACGATGTTGGACTTTATGGTCAATAACAAATAAATTAATGTTACTTTTTATGTGTTACTGCATTAATCTTCTACGTGTGCAATACGTTTTACAGGGTATACTGTATTTTTTTGTTGTTTACATTCTTTTGTTTACGTTGTGTAAATTTAGTCAAAACACAATAAACTAAATATTTGTACAGTATATTCCTCAATGGAATATTTCGTTTTCATTTCTTTACCACAATTCTTATCTTTTCCATCAAAAATTCTATTTTTATTACGTAAATTATATTTTTACATTAATGAAAATGTTTTGCAAAATGCGTCCGGAGCTTGTTCGGATTAGGCGGACGTTCGGATTACCCGTGTTCGGACTAGCGGGACTCAAGTGTAATTTGAATGTTGTTTATGTTAAAGTTCAATTAGGTTATGGTTTCACTAAAATTTAGTGTTTCCTAAATTCAAATTATGACTTTTATACTCCCAATGTTAAAATTTTCCATATACTCCCTATAGTTCGACATTTCAATAGTTCGACACTCAATAAGTCCACATAGTGTCGAACTATCGAGGTTCTACTGTAACACCAAAAGTTATTCTACAAAAGGTAAAACCTCTCTGTATTTTAAATTGCAAAAAAATAAATTAAAATTATGTAAAATACATTTTAAACATTTTTTAAAGTAATAAAAAGCATAATGTCCCTAGATAAAGAAATTTTCAAAAACAACATTTGATTTCTTAAATTTCCTTCACTGAACTTCTAATATGTAACTTTCCCTGACCCCCACTGACCGTGGAAACTCCATAATTTTAAGAGAAAAGTTCTTAAGCAGGGCACTGAGGATACAGTTGAACCAGATTCATTTTACATGGTCTTTAACTAGAGTTTTACTTCAAGCCCTTAGCACATTAAACACATCCATCCAAAATTTGTATAGTTAGAAATTTCAAATTTTTCAGTGGTGCCTTCAAATCCTAATCTCACAGACTCCTTTCTTTTTCTGTTATTAGCAACTATGTTCATAAAAATTGTTAACTTATTTTAGTACCTTTCAATGATATTCCACTCTTTAAGGCTATATACAAATCATTATCATTAAGCACTTATGTTTAAGAAAAGAATTCAGAGAGGTCATTACGATTGAGGATTTCGGTTAATGTAAATGCCAGTAGTAATATTTCCAGTTCAGGCAGTTGGTCTGTGAAGTCAAGGGTTTCAGTTGAAGTAAAATATTAGAAAAATTGTGTAAATTATACTTTACATATATTTTTTTAGTAAACCCATGACAGACTAAGCGTAATCTTGTAGACAACACACAACGACACAATATTATAAAAAAGGTTTTAACTTAAAAATTAACCACAAGCACAAAGACATCTGTTATTAGCAATTTATTTTTAGTAAAAGGGTTAAGCATGGGATCAAGAGGTTCTAAAGTGATATAGAAGTTGATACCTAAACAAGTAGGCAGCAGCTGGACAGAGCAGTTTCCCATCTCGTTGTTGGATCTCACGGTGCAGATGAGTTGCAGGAAGAGTGGGGAGATGTCCTGGTCAGCCTCCTCCTCCGGGAAGATGCTGAGGCTGTCGGAGTCTCGGTTGGACAGCAGAGAGGTGTGGGCCTCGTCTGGGGTGGTAACTGAGCCCACCGTCTCCCAAGGACTAGCTCCCCCTGTTCAATTCACTTCAATTCAAACTTCTTTATTCATTATAAGAATATAGGTTGTATTACCTTTTTCCGCCAGTAGTTCTAAACTTGAAAAATCACACTTATGTTGATATATGTTTCGGTTTAACTAAACCATTATCAAAACACAGTACACTTGCAGATCAAATGGTCGTTGTCTAAAGTTAAAATAATCATCCTGCACTCATCCGCAGGATGATATTAAAATAGTCATCAGCTCTTCAGTCTGCGACCTGACCCGTGTCCGTCATGACCCGTGCGAGTGATAGGCCTATCCGCGACTTAATGTACTGTGTATTTTGTGTGTGTTTGTGTAAATTATTTTATTTTTACTTTTGACAACGACCATTTGGATCTGCAAGTGTACTGTGTTTTGATAATGATTTAGTTAAACCGAAACATATGTCAACATAAGTGTGATGTTTCAAGTTTAGAACTGCTGACGGAAAAAGGTAATACAACCTATATTCTTATAATATTGCAGTTCTGGGGCTAGAAAAAATTAATTTTAATCATTCATTATTTTACACAATATGTATACACTGAATAGTGTCAGGTTATACAACAATTCAAACTATCCTAACAATCTTATCCACTCAATGGATCAGGAGATTTTAAAAGAACACAGAGTCGTTAATGTAATTACGATTACTTAGATGGGTGGGAAAAGTCGCCAAAAGAATATGGAGTTATTTTAATCAGATATTCTTTTAATCTTTTTAAAATTTGTTTTGGTTACCTTCTTTTTTGATTTCTTTAGAGATAGTATTTAAAAATCTCTGGCCAATGTAGAAAGGCTTCTTTTGAAAAAACTGTGTTTTATGTTTATTTGTTATTATGTAGTTTTTATGTCGGGTATTGTATTTATAAAGGGTTAAAATATAATATAAAGGTCGAGAACCAGCTTCCTTAACTGCGATTAAAATGGCATCAAAAATATACTGTCCGTAAATTGTTAAAATATTGAGTTCAACAAAGTGTTTTTTCACAGAGGCATTATGTTTTAATTTTAACATTATTCTAATTGCGTATTTTTGTTTTTTTAATATATATTGAAGATGATTAATTTTTGAAATTGCACCAAATAAACAAACTCCAAAAGCAATATTAGAATGAATGTATGCAAAATAGATTTTACGCAATGTATACGCATATTACAATAAAAGGACATTTTCTTCAAAGCAAACAATCCAGTTTAGTTAAAGTTAAGTTTAGTCAAAATTTTGCCTACATGTCCATTCCAAATTAAATGCTGATCCATAGTTAAGAAAAGAAACTCAGCCCTAGATTTAATTTTAATTTTATGAGAGTTAAATTCTATCACTGGTTTTGTTTTGTTTTTAAATTAATAAAATTAGTTTTTTCTATGTTCAATAATAAACTATAATCCTTGAGAAATTTATTGATATTTTCTAATTCTAGTTTACAACTTACTTCAGTTTTTTTCAATGTTTCTGATGATAATTTCTAGTTCGAATCATCGGCATATCAACTTAATTTTTAATTCGGTTTGAATAACAAGGCATTGTCCATGTTTTTCATGTAACATAAAAACAACAGAGGACCTAATATTGAACCTTGTGGGACGCCAAATGTAACGGGACAAGTTTCTGAGGATATACTAATAAGTTTATTAGTACAGAAGAGAGGTGTGGACCACGTAATGAGTGTGACGGCCAAAATCCTTAGACTGATAAATAATACTCCCATCTTGCACCACAATAACCATAACAATTTTACCATCACTAAATATAATATTTTTAGGGAATGGTGTTTATTTGTAGTCAAGCCAATCTTGGCAAGACAGTAATATGCCTCTTGGGTATTCTACTGAGCCCGGCTCATGCAATGTCGCATGGGTCATGGAATGTGCTGATGTGTTGTCCACCAAGTGGTGTAGGCAACATCAAGTCTTAGTTTCTGTAATGTCCGAAGGAATTGAAAGAGCGCAGCAGCAGTTAATAATATACATGCACGCCAGCTGCTCGCTGATTGGTCGACAATGCTTCAGTACGCTGCCGAAACTGTCAGCCCAGCAGTCAGATAAGTGTCGTGGCGGTGGCCTCGCCCGGTTTAACGAGTGTTTGTTGTATTTAACTTGAGTTTTTGATATGTAACGGTGTATAAAGATAGTATTTGAATGATAAAGTGTTCTGCTTGATGTTCTAGTTTACGTAATTGTAAACTTTGGTATTTTTAATTGGCCAACCTGATACGGTAATGAAAATAAATCCGTTCTGTGTTAAAATGTAATGTTTTATTTCGCTCGTATGATGCCGCGGGCCACATAATGAGGACAACAGAGAGGTGTGGGCCTCGGGGGGGAGGGGGGGGTCTGGGGTGGTGGCCAAGTCCACAGTCTCCCATAGACTTATATGTTTTGAGGCAGAAATTATTAAAAAAATATTTTTGAGCGCTCATGGGTTTTTTTGTGCAAAATAGGTGATCTTTTATTTTCTTGCAAATGTTATGCCATCAGAGTCAAGAATAAAATAATGATACTGTCATTATAGTTCTAAAAATGATAATTATCAAAAACTTTACTTTATAATAATTTTATTTTAATTTGATTCAAAAAATCAAACGCAAACTAAAACTTGATCTGTCATCTAAGATGTAAAGGACAATAGTTGTCATGTGTTTACTCACCAACATTACTTCCTTGATCAGATCGAAACTCAATGAACTCCGTTTGGTATGTGTTAGTGTCAAACTCATGTCTGTCCTCTAGGGTTGTGTTAACCATTGTATTGATGTCCACCTGAAATTATGTCATATTTGGGACAAAGACATTTAAACAAGAAGTAAAGTGGAACATTGAAAGTGATTCTTAGTAAAAATACAAAGGAATTACACTGTCCAAAAGCCTAAACCGATTACCCACACAGTGTGAGATATGGTATTCAAATACCAAGCAAGCAATTCGGACTGTTCAAACTGTCAACTATTGGAGTCAACCTATGTTATTCTTTACAGGCTAATTACACATGGTATTTAATATTATGTTTATAGATTAATAATAGTTCTGTTTCATCCAAAATAGGTTTGAGCCCTGTAATTTCAGATTATCAGGACTCCACTGAAGCTATAGCCTTTTGAATATAATTAGCATTAACTAAACCAAGAAATTTGTCCATAAAGAATATTGCATATAAAATAATAACGATTATAAATGTTTTGAGTTGTATTCATTTAGGGATCTACCTGGTGGTCCCTTTCCCAGGTGGGCGAACAGTAGTAGTATTCAGGATTGTTCGGGACTGTTTTGAAGCAAGAGGTGATGATGTTGTGAAACTTGTTCTTGATGAGGTTGTGGAGATGACGGTACTCGATGCAAGGCGTCGCAGACCGGAACGAGTCCAACTCCACCAGAATCAGCGGTTCGTCCTCCTTCACTTTCTCTTTCATTTCTTTCAGATGTCTGCACACCGTCTAAAATAGAAAATTTTATCAGACGGTTTGTAATACCCCGCTGTAAATAATCTACCATCCAGTCGCCAAATTTGGCCAGAGGTCATTTCCTACAAGGAAATTATTATTTATTGGTAATCAATTTAACCAATAATAGGATCAGCGGGAACCCGTTAATAGGCCACCAGATACTCCATAACATCAGGAGACATCCTCAATCCTCAATAAATGCCTCTCGAGTGCCAAATAACGAAATCAAATTATTATGTTATAATTATTAGCAAAGTTATGAAGCTGGAATAGTGCATTTCTAGTCTCGCGCGGTGAACAACATGCTGACATCAGCACGAGCCTCGACCGAGGTCTCCAGGCGGGGAGCGCTGTGATTGGCTGGAGAGGCGCCGACCCGTGGGATTTGCGTTAAAAGAGTCAGTCGAGGCCCCGATGTGACTACGCGCGGTAGATAGCTCGTCTCCGTCCCGTGAAGTTTAATTATACAAAATTCTAAAGACCGATTATATTCCAAATTAGGTGTTAATCCCTTGTAAATCGACAGGTGTATTTTCGGAGATATAGTCGTAACATTTTGTAGTTATTTGAAGTGTTAAATTCTTTTAGATCGTCTTAATAAATAATTGATTTTGCTCCCAACCGTTGTCATTATTGTGTTTTGATTATTACACCACTCGTTATAGGTTAATATTATACGATAAGTGCAAGAGAAAATATGGCACAATCATGGTAATCTCAGAGCTAATATCTACTTTTGGTTTTGAATTTTACTTTGCCACAATATCAACCATTTGTTTTAAAAGATTAAATACACAAAAACATTCTCCAGCAGAGGAAAAATAAAAAACCAATTAACATTTTCACAAAATACATAACGTACGGTAAGATTTAGCTGGAGCCAAGTAAATACAATAACAATTTTTCATCTGATTGTGTCATTCCAGCCATATTATCTTTGACAGTTTTCGAGCCACACACCAACAACAACAAGGAGCCACAGACCTGGAGGTAGTGGGTGATGTTGATCTCGACCAAAGCTTCTTCGCATTCCTCCATTGCTGTCTGGACGTTGATTGCGTTGATGTTGTGTCCAAGGTGCAACGCTTTGAACAGGGAGACGCCAAAAGATTTTGTGAACGCTTGTGTTATAGTTTGTGCATGAAGTTTCACTTCCTCTTCTTCTGCAATCAAACAAATAATAAATTTTATGCTGCTAAAAATAAGGAATCGGTTTTATATTTTTAATATTTTTCACACACTTTTTTTCACTAAGGACCCTAGGAGTAGACAAATAACTTCTACAACATTAATAATATTTGGATTAATCCAAATTAAAAATACTGTTTTTATGATGTTAGAAATACATAATTTTTTTCAAAAAGGAAGTGATGGCAAAAGAATTTGTGTGATCCTTTGGTGGTAGAACCTCCTGATACAATGCAGAATGTCCAAACAATTACTGGTAAGTATTCACAATTAGCCTATTATTTCAGAACATAAATGAGAAATTGGTCTTAGCTCAAAAAACTTTAGCTCAACAAATTTATCAAAAGTTTGGCTTGGATTAAATCTAAAGACAAAGACTTGCACACCCCAAGAAAAACAAATTGAGAAAATAATCATTAACTGGCATGAATTATTTTTGTAAATAAAGCCACATACCTATCGATGATTTACTTACCACGATTGATAACTTCATCAGAAGATACTTGGGAACAGTGATCATTAATTTCTGAGTTGTCATCAGATTCAAACTCTCCTTCAACGTCTGTCTTACATATCCTCCTCCAAAATAGATCTTTGAAATCTCGTTTATACTCATTTTTCAGTATCAACGAGTCCATCAGATTGTCCAAATTACACCCATAAACATAAACAGGCACATTTATGTGACCCAAAACTGGTTTCGATGGGGGTTTTGAGGGCAGGTTTGAAATCATAGAAAAAGTATCACAGTCATAATTTAGTCTTCTTCTCATTTTGTACTCGTTGTACTTTGATCCGACCGAGCGAGTGCGCACTCTAGCGGAGGAGTGTTTCTTTGTCTTGAGCACAGACTGTGGTTTGATGGGCTCCCACGACCTCGCCCTGAGGCGGAATGGAGAGCTGGGGTCCAGGTTCCCTTTGCTGAGGTCCCACGTCGAGTGCAGGTCTGTACTGGAGGCTTCATGATCAGAGATGATCGAGGCAGAGTCCAACTTATACTCAATCCAGCCCTTGTTGGAAGCAGGTGAATTTGATACTGTTTCCTTCTGCATTGTCATGGGTACAAAAGGCTTCGCTTCAGGGTCCAACTTTGACTCTGTCACGATCTGTTTCTCCTCTTCTTGATCTATTTGGACACTCTGTTCACGGATCACACTGCTGGAAGAGTCCGATCCGGATTGTAAGAACCACGCTTTGGGTTCGGCGTTGAGCATCAGGGCTTTACAATCCCTGTACGACGCAGGTAAGAATGTCATGAGGATGTACGAGTGAGAGCAACGCTTGACAAAGAACCTCCATCGTGGAGTGTCCCTGTCCACGTCCGAGTCGTGCCGTGTCGTGTGGGAGAGGGTGGGGGTTGTCTTGGTGTACATGCGGTACAGGGGACCACAAGACTTGCGGGCCCCAGAGTTTGGTGTTGTCGATTGTTTGTTCTTTTGGCCCGAATTGGGATGTAACGACACATTGCTTCCACTTAAGTTTTCAAGTCCTTCTGGCCATTCGTTTTCTTTATCTTCTTCCCTACTGTCCTTATCAGAGAATTTTCTTCGGCTACTCTTGCTGCTCTTGGAACTTGAATCTATAAGAAACAAAAACAATTTAGGATTCAAATCTAACTCATCATAAATTTATCTTAAATAGCTGTACATGGTGATCAAAATGGATGTCACAATGACAACGATTGCAAAGAAAGAGGCTTTACTGCGAGAAACCTGATGAATACAGAAAATACTACAGTGGAGCGGCAACGTAATAACTCTCTTTTTGATCCTAGTTATAGAGGTAATGTTTAATCTCATTGTAATTAATTAACAGTAATAAATTCAATAATATGATGTTACAAAATAATCTGATGGTTGCTCCGTTTATTTTTGTTGTACAGTGGCAACAAAACCAGTTATAGGCAACATGTTATAGGTTACAGGTATAGGTTGTAAATAAATCAATTGGAACTGCTGAATTACGATAAATATACTCTTAGTGCTACTAACCCTGCCTTATGTAGAAGCACTATTTAAGTCAAGAATCATAAATAATTACTAGCGTGAGAAAAATCTCCAGCTGATTTCCTTCTCTAGAGCAAAAACCATTATTTTTCACGCTCAAAGCTGATGTTGAAACAGCTATTTTCAGTACGGTGTGATTCAAATTGATTTACATGATGGCATGTAACACTCACAATCATCTCAACTGAGTAACCCTAAAATAGATTGTTTGATGAAAAATGCCATTAGCTGGGTTTTCTGCCATTCACAGTTCTTTGTTTAAACAGAAAGAAATTTTGCTTTACAGCTTAGACAATGAATAAAAAACTAAGACATAAAATTATTTTGTTATTGGTTGCCTAACCTATGTATCAAATTTTCACTTTTAAATCTTGTTAAAGCATTTTCAATGGAAAAGTGCTAATAAAATATTACAACGTACCACAAGAATGTCTGCGTGGAAATGGAACAGGGTGTTTTTCTTGGTTACGTTGCCTTTTGCATATCAACTCAATGAACTGTTTTGATTCCACGGGGCTGAGAAACAGTTCTTTGTCATGTAAGTCTTTGAGCTGTTGGAAGAAAGTATCCATCAAAAGGACATTGGGGGCATCAGCATAGGTATTTTTGGCACTCCACTCATCCCCCAAATCTGTGAACAAAAAAGAATCAAGAGTTATCAAAAGATTTATTTTAGCGTTATGTATTATGGGTATGATAAAAAAATATAAAAGAAGAACTATACTGAATACCACACATGTCACTAGTTAAAAACATTAATACAAATTATAACAGTTGTCTCACAGAACTACCCATAATTAAAATTGATTCTCACGGATTTGCATACAACAAATACTGTTTTAGGCGTAAGAAAGTAGAACAGCATTTCTTATAGTGATGATAAGGAGGATACAACAAAATACTAAATAATATACATTGTTAAAATTCACAAAATTCTTATTCAAATGTAGAAAACTGGCTTGCTTCACTTGCTTAGAGTAAATGTTGGCCATATTAGCCAGTTTTCTACTCCCTGAAAGAATTCAGAATAATCCAGATTTTGAAAAACCTAACTGTATATTAGAATGTATATATTATTAGTATTTTAATGTATTCTCTTCAGCTTTACCATCAGGTAGGTGTTGATTTCCGTTTTCAATCCCTTAAAAAAACAATACAATACTATTCTCAAATACAAATTTTTGTTTCTTATTTTTAAAACCTATCCTAGCAAATTTGGGTATTCCAAAAAATGGTCAAATAAGCCTGAGCAGGTTTCACTATAATTCAAAATATATTTTAAAAAGTTCCTAAAAAAGAGTTATTTGAAAAAATTCTCGATGCAGTCCTAAACTTATAACTTACTTACCTAAAGCGATATCTAACTTTTGAAAAGTGTAATTCTTGGATACCAATTCAGTAAATATGTAGACCCTACTTAAATATTTAACTGCCAAATTATAAATATAAACTAAGCATTTATGCTACCTAAAAATGACAACAAGTCTTTTTCAAAAAATTTAAAAAATTAAATGAATAGCCTTTAGTTTCAACATTTTTGTATGAAAGCTCCCGAACATTTAAATGATTTTTTATCATATTAATTAACTTTTAATGCACTTTAACCATCCATATCTTTGATTGTGATTTTTATTTATAAGAGTTATTGTAGAAGATTATTATTATTATCATACTATTGATACACACTGTATTACATTATACTTCGCTGTGCTTTTGAGGACCACAGTCCCAGATGCTGGGCTATAGGCACCATCACAGCGAGTCTGGGGAAAGGATCGGTCCACTCTGTTAACCAAATGAGGAGAGGAGGGACACAACCAGAAAACTTTTCAGGGGTGTGTCTTGGAAAAGGTTGAGCAAGTAGAGCGGTTATCACCAAAAAAAGCGATGGTCGAAAAGAAGAAAACTAGGAAACCCTGTCTTATTGTAACCTGGAGGGTGCTCTAAAACAAGGGGGCTCCCACACAATGTTCGTAAAAAGGACTCCTACCTCTTTCTAACGAAAAAAATTGAATAAAGTTGTTGATAGTTATTTTGATTTGACAACAGTTTAAGTACTAAACAGTGAAGGGTACAAACATACCCTGGATGAACATGGGGAACTGCAGCTCCACTTGCTGGCTCTCAGGCAGAACGCTGATCACGTTGTAGGAGAAGGGTATCTTCTGGATCCGTTGGTCCGACAATGCTGTGGCGTGCGGCCAGTTCCTACAAACAATCATTTGTGTACTCAGTAACTCCCAATATGATTGAGACGATAACTGTACTTGTAACCACAAAACATAATATTACAAACAAGCCTAATGTTGTAAGGCAAGATGTCTGATCATACAAGATTGAGCTATATATCCAGAAGACTGAGGATCTAGGTTTGTTTCACCAGGGTGGCTGGTAAATTTTAACGAAATAAAGATATATGCCTAATTTTATCAAGATATGACAATACAGTAGAACCTCCCATATCGGACCATGACGAACGGTCATGGACCGGGCCATGATTGGAACTGCCAAAAAGTCGGATGTCAGGAGGAGCAAAACATTCTATTATTGACTAAAATCCTAAGATTGAATATTTAGCCAAAAATACTATTACTCACAAGGAGAAAACAAAAATTTTCTGTGAAATATTAGATTAGCTGTAACTTTTAAAGTACTTTTACTATTATCAGTGTTGTAGCAATAAAATTATGTATGTTCTGAGAAGTATTATAGATTTACAAACCAAACTTACAGTATACTATGCAATGTTCTTCTCTATCTTGCAATATGGTATAGAATTATGGGGCGCAACTTGATGCTAAGAAAGTTTTTAAAATTCAAAAGAAATTTTTAAGAATTGTATCATTTTACACCAAGAGAACATCGTGCAAGCCTTTGTTTATTGAATATCAGATACTAACAGTTCCTTCACTTCATATTTTAAAAATAATCGTAAATGTAAAAAGTAATTATCAAATTTACCATGATAAACAAATTCACCCATCAGTATCCTACACGCTTTAAAAATAACTTACAGTATCCAAGACATCGCCTTTGCTTGCATGAAAGGTCTCCAAATTACATTGGTTTAAGGATTTACAAGAGCCTACCCGCTAATTTAAAAAAATTAACAGTATTTCAAAGTTTAAGAGTGAGTTTAAGTAGTACCTTTTAGAAAAGAATTATTAAACTGCAGATTATTTGAATGACCAATAAATGTGGTATAATTTGTTACACGAGTTTTGATAGTTTTTAGTCTTATTTTGCTATGACAATGTCACCCGTTTCGCCAGCTCCGCTGGGATTGTAAGGTGTTTTTTGACAATAAAGTGATATTTATTAATTGAATTAATTACTTGTTGTGAGAGGCTTCCACGGTCGATGTGCAAATCCTGGTCTTCGGGTGACGACCTCCACCTCATGACCATCGCGGTCGTCACAAAAAGATTAAGATTTGTCAAATGAATTACTGTTTAAAGTAATATAATAGTATTTAAAAAATGAATCTTTCACTTCATATCTTCATCAAAGGATAATATTTCTAGTTACCACCACATTTCACTTAATCTATCTAGAGTAACTTTACTCAATCTCAGTACAACAATACAAGGTGCCTTTAAAGTCTGTCATCAAACTTCATAATATTGTTAATTGGGTCAAAATAAGTAAAAAAGTTTGTGTGAAGGTATATCCCAAAGAGCATTTTTACCCAGATATCCGCCATTTTTGTTTTCTCCACTTAAGAATATTTAATTACCTTAAAGGAAGTCCATATTTAGCATGGACCTTTAAAATACCAATGCCCACTTCAAAAAAAAAAATAATGTTTTGCAATTAAATTTTCACAGTGGCGGCCATTTTAAATTCAAATGTCCTAAAACCGGTAATTTTATCAAAACTTTACATGACAAAAAAAGATGGAAAATTTAATTACCTAACCAATAATACCATGTTTGTAAGGATCTGGCAGCAAATAACGGATTTATTGTGATTAAAATTAAAATTAAAAAATTAAAATTATTGTGGTTAAGATTAAAATTTAGAGATGGGAATATTAATTTCTGCGGGGAACCAAACTGGAGTTAGAGTAAAGAAAATGTTTATAGGCATGTAACTAGTTACTCGAGAGGGTTGCGGGGCGGTGCCTCGAGGGGATCCATCCGGGGCGGGACGGGGAGCTGCGGATGCTGACTCATGAGGCGCAGCTGCTCGAACGTCAGCAGCTTGGTGATGCACTCGGCGTCCATCCGCCACATCTGGAACCATAAAAAAAAATTCCATAAATAATTATTTTTTTGCAGTGGACAATAGAATATTGAATTACAAATGTCATGTTTTACAATAATATTTTCTGCCATACATAATACCTTAAAAGAAAAAAAAACCTTAAAATAATAAAATAAAATAAATAAACATTTTATCTAAACCTTTTTTTTGGATTTCTAAAAACTCTTCAACCGAGTTAAAAGCTTTCTCCAGGAGATATTTTTAAGATTATTTTTAAATGATTTATCAGTCTGATGTTCTTTTATTGTCACTGGCAGCTTATTATATAATTTAGAACCAAGATTTTGAGGAAGTGTAGCTGAAATTGCTAATCTATGATCTATTTGCCTATGTTCGTTCCGGTGTCTGGGGTGTAATACGAATGGACATCAGCACCAGTTTGAATTAATCCATATTTAAATTTATAAAAAATTATAATTTCGTAAATAAATAAGGATGCTAAAGTTAGTATTTGTAGCGATTTAAAAAATTTACGACATGATGTTCGTCGCTTTACTACAGCCATTATTCCGATTGCTCTTTTTTGAAGTCTAAACACGCGTAACAGTGTACCGGTACTTTGGGAAGCAGCGCCCCAAAGGACAATACCATAATTTAAACAGGGTTCAATTAGCGATGTATAAATTAATTTTAAAAGAAAAATATTTTGGTATTTAGCAAATCTGCTTAATAAGAACAGTTGTGATGACAGTTTGGAACATAATGCATTAACATATGGTGTCCATGATCCCAGGACAACTTTAAAACTGGTTTATACTAGTTGCGAAGTTGGCATTGGGTACAGCAAACGAAGTTGTCATAACACTGTGGTAAGTCTTTTGGCTGTCCACTATGACAATTTCCCTTCCTTCAAACCCCATTCATGTTCAAGACAGCGGTGGGTTAATGCGAACTGCATGGTTAATCCCTAGCTGGAATATATGTAGACGGCAGGGGGTGAGTAGAAATGCTATGGGCATGGAAACCCCTAGCATGGAACATATGTTCAAGACAGCAGGGGGAGAGGAGTGCGACGGGCATAGAAACCCCTAGCTGGAACATTAGTGGACAATCTGTCCCGTGCCTCACCCTTTTTCCCATCCTTCCGGGGGCTTGCGCAAAATGCCCAATAGAGGCAGACGTGCTCAACGGTTCGGCCGGGGTCTTCTTATCCACCAATAACAACAACATGGTGTACATGAAAAATTTTTATCAAAAACTAAACCAAAATATTTATTTTCCGAGGTAAATGGAAGCTCAAAATCATTCATTCATCACAACTGGTCACTGGCGACAACCACCCTCATGTCTGGGATGAGTGGCTGGTGTAGTGGTTGGTGCGACAACTTAGGATGTCACGGGTGGAATCCCCGCTCAGCCAGTTAGTGTGGTAAAATTAGCCGGGAAAATTAAATAATTTTTGGACAACCAAATTCTTTTGAAATGTGTTCTGGTACATAACCTTATCTTCCTCCGAAAAGTCCCTTGAAATCCCCAATGTAGATGTGCAAAAAATGGGGGTTGGTCCAAGAGGAGTCACAATAAAATTTGATACTAAGCATACTAAGTTTTAAAACATTCCAGAAGGTTATATAAGTGGCACCTAAAATCAAAATCTGCCAAGTCCTTTCTTCAAAATTGAGTTTGATATCGTTCTTAATAGATTTTTCCATGTAGAATTCAGTTCGTTGTTTTGTATTAAAACCCGCCACATCCTTAAGTATTTTGAAGATAAGGCTTAGTTGCAATATGCACCAAGTCAAAAGACTTGGCCACCAAAAATGGACTTGGCGGATTTTGATTTTTGGATTCAAAATCCTCTACATCCAAATCTGCCAATAGGAGGGCCAGGTTTTGTCACGTGACTACCCACGGGTAGTCGAGGGTCTCGACCCTCTGTGATTTGTTTACTCTTTAGCCTTAATTTCCTCACTGTCAGTATTCTGTCTTTTGGGATAACACGTGAAAATATTTTACAGTTTTGTTTTTGTAATAAGTAGTTTAGCCTATTATAAAAATTAATAATGTGTGATAATTTGAGTTTCGCTATCACAATTTCGAAATGAAAGATTCTGTGGAAACTAATTTATAAACCTGCCCTGGTAAATTAGCTAAGAAGAAAACACTAACAAAAAAAATAGAAAAGGAAAAAATTATATTTTAAATAATTGTAAAAAATTTAATTATAATAATTTAAATCAAGATTTTTACTTAATATTTGATTTAATAAGCCTATACCTAATTAGTGTGTCAACGAAATGAACTGAAGAGAGAATCTCTCTTTGGGCCTGATGATGATCGGTGTCTCCAGTCGAAATCGATTGCCATTATCCATCTTTTTGTATATTTATCTTCTGTATTCTTTGCAGTATAAGTGTAAATATATTTTTGAGTGTTGTAGACATTTGTTTGTCATTTATGTAAAGCTTTTATAGCTCAAAACCTTTGCAGGCCTAAAATATAGGCTTATTTTGGTTTAAAATCCAGCCAAATCCCAATCTTAGTAACAAAATTCGCCAGTTTCAAATAAAAATCTTTACTTTCTAAATATTTATTCAACTACTGTGGGGATCTTTATCATACTTTGACACTGTTTAAAAGAAAAAATTATAGATTATTTGATTGAAAAATATTTATTTCTCATGATTTGGTCTGTTAGTGACAGTTTTTTCCCACTTTTCCAAAAATTTGTTGAGGTGGACTTGGAGGGTTTTGACTCTAGGCGCCTTGTATATCAAATGGTCATAAATGGTAGAATACAATGCCCGATCTCAATTGACGGTCAGGAGGAAAATGGCAGACGTTCAAAATTTAGATTAAAATAATACTATAAAAACTTTAAAATGCAATAACTTTAGATATATTTGACCTGTTAATGTCTGGTTTGGGGCTATAGCCTCTCCTTACCAAGACCTTTAAAATTATGCATAGCATGGCTATGGACTAAGAAATAATTTTCAGGACTTCCTGTTTTGGACGTCCATGTGAAAGATAGTTCAAGGGTATTACGATAAGTATATGTCAAGCTATCCACATCTTTAAAGATAATTGCAATAGAAAATGTTTGTCACAAACTGGATTTCAAAAGGAATTTCAAATACTACTTTAGTTTAAGTGTTAGTTAAAGTTTGACAGGCTGTCATTTTTTACTAAGACAACCTTTTGAGATGGGGTTGAATGGACATTGAATTCTAGTTAAGACCTTTAATTTGATATACATACCCATTAGCCGAAGTAAGATATACCTCTAAATTCCTAAAGGGAGGCCAGGGGATTAGAACATATTTATGTAAAAATTAGTTGTCCAAACTTTTTTCATTTTCCAGCCAGATTTTGGCTTAATTTTATCCCACTAAGTAGATTTTATCCGTACCGATATTGTACAAGCTCAACCATATGGTATTTTTTTTTTTTTTTTTTATAAGTTTTACACACAGATTTAGATATTTCAGTAGTAAATATTGTATATATGCTTAAGAGAAGCTAATAACAAGCTTCACAATGTACTAGCTTCATATGGGAAGATACGCAAGGAATAAAGGAATTGTTATTGAAAGAAATTATTTTTCGGTAGTAAATCTCACAGAAATATTTGATAATTTTCAATGAAAAATGGCATTTTTTTTTTAATATAGCCGAAAAATTTGAACATCCCAAATGTGAAAGTATTTTTCTCATCGTATTCTTCCAGCTTGGCATACATTTATGGATCAACCACAAAATTGAAGTTAGAATGAAATGCAGTATAAAGAACAGAATAAAACATTTCAATTATTTTTCAGTTAAATAATCAACAATGAAAACCAATTGTCAAAAGTCAAGCATTATCAAAACCAAAACCTAAAATTATGCAAATTATAACCATTCATCTTTGCCACCTTTGTGAATGTTTAAGAAATTGGCCTCAACACATTAATACTACACAGGTGGAAAAACTGCATCATGTATGTCTCCAATGTTTAAAAATATTTAAAAAGAAAAGGAACTTATGCTGGTAGACATTTTTTGAAAAAGAATTCAGATTTAATAAAAAATTAAACTAAACTAATCAAATCAAATGCAGAATTATATTTAAGGGTTATTTTACTGGTTTGATCAAGTACAATATTAAGGAGTTCAAAGAAATCCTAAACATTTTATAACGTTTCAAAGAAATGTTACGTTATCATACTGACAACTTTTTCTTTATTACAGATAATGGGGTAATAAGTTTGAACACTATTTCATGTATTCTTTGTTACCATAATGAACGCTCTAAATAATATTGAGTCAAAATCTTGTCATGAATGAAATGCACCATTAGTAATATGTTGTGTCTCAAAAAATTATGTGACTTTCCACTTCATACTAGTTTGTACTAGTTTGTATTATGAAGTACTTTAACCCATGAATGATCTTAATATCTCATGAATGGCTTAAAGGCTAAATACAATCGTTATTTTTACTTCTTCATCTACTTCCAACTTAAATGTGGTGGAGCACTGTAAAAGTAAAAAAAATAATCACGTCAGCATTTATAGGTAAGGTGGTCTAGAGACCCTTATGGTCACCCATGAAAAAGTAGCCGTACACGATGTCGGTCGATCTAATCATCGATCTCACTCACATTAAATCACACTCTTTGAGGTTTGGCATTTAATATACTAAAACATAAATTGTAATGGAACATGTGCGAATCGCATAATCTCTATTATAACACTACTTTGGTTTAATATACCTCTTCATTATGTCACTTGTAAATCAGTATGGTGTTTATTGCAAGGGCCGTATATAAAATTGTGTATAGATGTTTCTGCACGTAATTATAAGATCACAGTAGACAGGATTGATGGTGCCATGATGTCATTTCAATTCCAGCTAACAGGCCAGGATCTAAAGCTGAATAAATTAAACTACGTAAATAATATGTTTCTCACATCTATTTTCTCACTTTCACATGTTTCTTTGCCCAGCTTATTGCTACTACTTGTAATTTTTAGTCTGTAGGCATCGCTTATTTGAATATTAATGAAAGAAAACTTTCCCACCATTCACTACTGATCTCCACTGTCCACTCCCCATTAAATGGGGTGACACATCGGATAATCAAGATCTTTAACTTATTTCAAGCGTTTTCAAATTTACATATCTGCACTATACAGATTAATATTTTGTATATTCAAAAAAACTTCGTGGTTGGCTTGACAAACCATAAACACCATGTACAGTAGAGCCCGCTAACGTCCACTAATTAGGACAGAACCCTGTTCCGTTCAGCGAATTTGTAGAATAGGCGAGGTTGATGAATGGACAATTGTAATACGACAAATTGACAGACGTACCTATGGACAATTCGTCTGAGACTTCTACTGGAGGGCCGTTTTACATGCTGGTTGTACCCAAATAAACGTTTTCAGTCCTATATTATCAGGATTTATATGTCAACCCGAGGAACTTTTGGCTCTCCAGGTAGGCTCGTTTGCTACGCTCACTCACCTAGATAATTTCCTTTAGTTTTTTATTACCAATCTTCCCTTATCTTGTAAACATATTATTTACCACCACTGCAGTCTTTTAAGGTCTCTTTCTTTTGATTGATTGATAGATTGATTTTAAACGGTTGATCTATCATAAATATATGTAATGGCATGATATTGACTTGTTTACTAGTGCCGTTTACTTGATTGGGAACATAATCTCGGCACTCAATTGCGATCGGAGAGCATAAAGCGTTTGCTAGCGATGGTACTGTGTTAAATAGTGGAAAATACCATTATGTCTTATACTCTAAAACAAGCAATGTTTGTACGGGCAACATTTTTTTTTGCTCCTAAGATTTTTTATTTTTGATTGAATATGGGAGTTTAGGCCACCAGAAATCGATTGGAGGTGGTCACAAGTCTGGGAAAAATCCGGTTTTCGTTCTAGAGCCCTTCAAAGTTTCCATGTTATCTTTATGTAGATTTTATTAATTGAACAAAAATCACCTGATAACTGTAGATATAAACCAATGTGTTACATCTTTAACCTGTAGATTAGGAAAATTATACCAAAGTGCAGGATCCGTCGGCTTCGCGAGTGAGTGAAGCGAACGAGCTTTGTGTGAGAACAAAAGTAATAATTTTACCGAGCTTAAGCTCGGTCCACCTGTTATATATATTTAAAAAAAACAAGGTAAAAAACACCTTTGGACAGTTTGTCTGAGACTTCTACAGGGCCGATTTACATGCGACGGATTATTTGACTCTGTCTGCTACAGCAAAATTAAATAAACGGTATCAGATAACTGACACATACTTTCTCCCAACAATATAAAAAAAAGGGTTAAAAGCTTCAAAACATTAATGTCTTGATGGCTCAGTCGGATAGCTACCAGCTGAGCAGCGCGAGTTTGACCGGGGCCTACGATAACTAGGGCCCCGGTTTGACCCTACGCGCATCTGTGACTTTTAACAACGTACTGCATTTACCACAAAACGAAAAATTGAATTTTCTTCGCAACCACTTGACGTAGAGCAATAATTTAAAATACTGAATTATTTAGTTTTTTGAGCTTTATTTAACGGTGATAAGTAAAATTTATTTAAAGATAACAGATATTTTGGACATCCAAAAAATTGATTTTTTAAACGGTTTTTACTGTATAACTTTTGAACGCGCATTTTCTCAGAGATGCAGGTGGTGTCATTTTATTCAGCATTTTAATCTTAATAAACCACTAAATTTTAATCAAAATCGTTAGAGCCGTTTTTGAGAAATTTTGATTTTTCACGTTTTTTGAGGGTTTTTGGGGGTAAACTACCCTTAAAAATAAAAATTTCAAAAAAATGAAAAAAACGCCTGGAATTATCGTGGGTTTGGACCTACGTACCAAATTTCACAAAAATCGGACCATTGGGGCATTCTCTAGCTCTGTATACATCCAGACACACACACACACACACACACACACAGACATCACTCCGAAAACCACTTTTTTGGACTCAGGGGGAACCAAAATGGATAAATCCACCAACAACTCAAATTCGAAAATTTTAACGAAAACAATACTTTCTCCATATACTATGGTATAGGGGGAGAAAGTAAAAAAGGTGAGTGTAGCCCAAAGAGAGGATTGTTTAAACACCATGTGACTATCAAAGAATCCTGACAACTTCCAGGCTAGCCTGTGACCGTTTATTCTACCTCACCCTTTCGACTGAGTTGACACAGATCGGTTCACTTTTAAGAGTTGCAGCACCCAAGAGAGGATCGTGAACCTTCGTGGGGGAGAGGGAGCATCAAAGACAACCTGGCCACTAAACTGCCCCCACCCGACCGCAACTTTTTTCAAAAGATTTAATCTCAATCTAGAGAGAATTTTTCCTAACAATTTACAGTAGTTTTGGAAGAGGGATATTGTAGTACTTTGTTTTTCTTCTGGTTTAATATTAATGTTCCCAGTTATTTTAAAACATTGGTCTTTATTTTATAAAATAACTCAAGAAGGGCTTGTTAAGTGTAGGATTAGCTAAAAGGTTTGAATTACTGAAAATGTGTTTATAAACATTTTTATGCAGGTTTGTAGTTTTTTTTTTTTTTTTGCTTGCCCCTACCAAATAGGAATCCCACAACTGAATAAAGAATCAAAATCTTAGCACAGTTTAATTTCTAAACTTATGATAAATATCAAGCAGCTCATGTTGAAACAAATCAAGTTTATTTTTTTATTTATTTATTTTTTTTTGTATCAGCAGAGTTATAAAATAAAACTCAGAAATAATATTGACTTAAAAAAAAAAAAAAAAAAAAAAAACTGAGAAAGAAAATTGAGTAGGCCTAAACATTGCAGTAGAAAAACAAAAAACAAGAAAACATAATCAGCTGTTATTAAGTATTAAATGACCTTGCAACTAATAATGCAGTGTACAGATTACGAGGAAATTATAAAAATTTATAACATTGCATTTATATGCTCAGACTGCAATGACTACTCTTAACATTTCTGGATAGTCGATATGACTTTTTGAATATTTTTAAATCCAATTTTGGAGGTTCATCGCTGCAAATATATATTTTTTTTGGGTCATTTACATTCTCTGAAAACTCATTCTCACAAAACTACAATCGCTTTATTTTTAAAGTTTTTAATGTTTTCTTTAAAATCACAGGACCCAGGTCATCCCTAAATCGCTGTTTTAATTTGAATAGGTAGATAGTTTTTGTGCAAAAAAAATGTAGGAACGATTAAGTGTTAAGGACTATAAAACACACAAGGCCCCACAATTTCAACAAATGTATAATTTTCTGTGTTATTGCCAACAACAAAGTAGAAATAAATGTTACAACTCAACCATACGTATAATGTGGAGTATTTGATACGGTTATGAAACGTGGGTAATAACAGGTGTGGGATAAGCCAAGTTATCTGTGTGTTTGCCTAACTGGCTTATCTACCATACGTCACATCTCTCAGCCTAGTTTCCGACAACTCCATCAATTCTACATTTGAACGATTCCATTTTGTCAAATAGAACAAAGAATTTCGATAAATTCATACCACTCAAATTTTGGCTGAAATATATAATTGGGAACCTAACAAAAAGTAAATCAATATCTATCACCTACTAGTAATCTAGTTTTCATTCATGAAATTAAAAAAGGCTGAGATGAAATGTATTTAAATAAAAGCAACCAGGTATATTTCCAAGTCACTTGGGGTGAATTGTTTTCAAACCCTTTGCCTATCATTCTTCAACATGTTGTAAACATTTAAAATTTGACTTTCAAAACTTTCCTCCATACAGAATTGATTTTTATTATTTTAATACTGGTTTCATGAAGTTAGAAATCTAAACCAAAGAACTGCTGAAAACACATACCGTAAGTAAAACCAACGTGCTAAGACACCAACATATGGTTTGCAGAGTTACTTATTTAAAAGTTCAATCAATCAAAATATCTTTATTTATATAACATTATACAGCGTACATAAAGTGCCAAAGAATCTCATGACGAGCTTAAAAATTAGATGAAAAAATATATAGTAAAGAAAATTAATTGTGAAAAAATCTTCTTGAATAAACATACGAAAACTGAAAAATTTGTTTTAGCTCTAAAAAAATGACAGAAAAATATCATAATAAAATTTTTTTTATGTATTAAAATTCAGTAAAAGAACAAAAATAATGCAATTTTTTCTAATGCAATGTAATACATTAGCTTTATAGAAAAAAAAAACAAATAAATCATTTCAAACTATCAAATCAGCTGGAAAATGTAAAAGTAAAACCCGCAGGCAACCTATGGTTCAACAAATTTACACCAGAGTGTACCGGTAGCACCTCAAAAATTTATAGAGGAATGTGAGGCAAGTGAGCGAAGAAAATTAACCTGTCTTGAAAAATCAAGCCTTTGAGTTTGCTTTTTCAACATACGTGTGTCTATTTAAAACAAAAAAAGTAAGCTAAGTTAATGCAGCATATGCTTTCACGCAGGTACTTGAAGACTGAATAGGAAAACAATATAACACTTGTTTATTTTAGTAGATTATTTATTACTTCCAAAGCAACATGTTACCTCTATCTTAGAAAACTCTGATTTTGAGCTGTAACAATATTTTTCTAACTTAAGCAATAACATTTGTGTTACTGTTGAAGGTTATTAATATAAACATGAAACGGAAGTGAAGTTGGCAGACGGAAGTAATTTTGTGGCTGAAATAAGTTGGAGGAGTTGAATCTCACTTTAAGTCAAAGTGAAGAGACCACTTCTCCACTTAGTTCAGGAAAGCCACTGGTCAAGTCGTCCGAAATACAAATGAAAGTGTGATGTAAGAAGAATTCAGGAATGACAAGTTACTCCTAACAATGACAAGTTATAGTATATTTCAAGGTAGTCCTAGGAATGACAAGTTATAGTATTACTTCAAATATTACAAATATTATAACAACAACAAAATCACCAAACTGCTATACAAGCCGAACAAACAAGCCGATTTACCTATCTTTGATATATTAGGACCGGTTTGGACCTTGGGTCTAATTTTTGTTGTTAGTTGCTTATCAGAGCAACTTCTTAGCACAGCTGAGTAATATACATAGCATTAATATCGTATTATCCTGCTATTGAAGTAGGTTTTAATTATTATTTTAAAAGGGGTACACTTTTTATTTTCATTATAGACTTTTGAGATATACCCATTTATTATTGTAAAATTATAGAGGGGGTGATAGTTGTGTGAAAATGTTCAGCAAAGGTACAATCACTATCTCAATTTTATTGAAGTTCTCACTTGAGGTAGGCTAAAAAGTTACTCTGATCAATGTAATATACTAAAATCCATTGCTGTAGCCCATGAGCTGTGTTTAAACGTAAAAATTATTACTTACAGTGAACCGTCAACAGCTTAATTGTAGAAATAACCAAATCAGGACATGTTTCAACAGCGTCATCATCAGCTGGTAATAAAAGAAAAGGTTGACCCGAAGGCTCCGTCAGAAATTATTAAAAACAACACAATACATTCAAATGGACACAAAATAAATTAACGACAAATAACACTAAACAAACAGGCCTGTCAACAAAAAACATGATCACCCACGGCGCGGTCATGTCTAGAGTCTGTCCTCCCGCGCCGTGTGTGATCATGTTTTTTGTTGACAGGCCTGTTTATTTAGTGTTATGTGTCGTTAATTTATTTCGTGCCAGTGTGAATGTACTGTGTTGTTTTAATAATTTCTGGCGGAGCCTTTGGGTCAACCTCTTCACTTTTAACCAGCTGATGATGACGCGGTTGCATCAAAACATAACTTGATTTGGATATTTCTACAATTGAGGTGTTAACAGTTGACCGTGAGTAATAATTATAATTATTACTTAGGAACCACATCATTATTACAAGGAAACCACGCCATGTCTTTGTCAGTTTTATTTGGGTAAGATATAAAATCAAGGGAAATTAAAAAACTATAATGAAATCATGAGACGATAAAACGTTTTGGCAACTAACTAACAAATATTAAAAGATTAATAACCAAACCTTTTTGGAAAATATGAGTGAAAACAACGGTAGAATTGAAAACTCCATGAGGCAATTCTAATATAAATATTGAAATAAACAAATATGGTACCCGATATTAAACTTGCTATCCAAAACAAATCATGAAATTAATTCAATGAAGCAAACTAATAAAAAATGTACGGTTGGACGTTTTCTAGTATTCAGGTAGTACTGTACTATGTTTAATGAGAGTGAAATTTAGTTTCTAAAAAAAGGTTTAATCAAACGGTTTAACATAATTTTTGTCAATATTGGGGCTTTGGCATAATTATTAGTATAGATATATTCATACAATAATTAATTTTATATAAAATGATACATTTCGAGAAAATTGAAATGAAAGTTCATAAAATATTAGGTAGTCTTTTCTCGGTAATAAATAGCTTAAAAATATTGTGGGTGTTAAAACTAAAAAAATAATTTCTTTTATACCTAAAATACATCTTAAATATCCTTTTATCATACTAATGTATACAGGGTGTACAGAAACTAACTGGAAAAATTTTGTGTATTTTCCCTAAAGTTGAGACCATACAAAAACATCCTACAAACAAGGGTCTAAAATATTTTGTTAAACCACTAGGACCCATTTGGTTTGTTACATCTAATAACTTTTATTTACGTAATGGATACATTGAGTTCACATTCAGCATGGACCTTTTATCACACCAATGTTCATTTAAGGGAAAAATATTTTTTTCTAGTTGTATTTTCAAAATGGTGACCATTTGAAATGTCCGAGGCAAATATCTCAAAATAGTAAATTTTAAGAAAATTTAACAAACAAAAAGTTTACAAATTGAATTACAGTCTAAATAATGATACACCAAGATCACAAGGTTTTAACAAAAAAAAAAAAATGGAGGAAATGTGATTTTCTTTATAAACAAATAAATTTTACTGCCAAACTATTAAATGTTACAAATGTAGATGTTTTCATATGAAAAATCACATTTACTCCATTATTTGTTTTTCCATCCTTATGATATTGATATCATTATTTACTTAAATTTATAAAAATCTTCCAGTCTTGTTAAATTTGGTTAAAATTTGCCATTTTTAGAGATATTTGTCCTTAAAAACAAAAAAAAAACAAATGCCCACCATTTTAACACACATCAGGAAAAATAATGTTTTTCCTCAAAATGAGCATTGTTATATTGTACCATGTCCATACCGTAACTAAATATGAACGAAATTCATCACTCCATTACATAAATAAAAATTATTATGTGTGAAAACAAAATTTACAGCAGGAACATCCAAAGCAAAAATAAACATTAACTAAAATAATTAAGTTATATATTTATATGTTTAGGGTGAAAATTAAGCTTTCCATGCATTCCTGTCACAAACACATCCCCTTGAAACGGACTAATTTCCAATTCATGGAAGTAGCATAGACCTTCTAGCATTCCTAATTACAAACTATGAACTTAAGTGAGTCAACTATATAAAAGCAACAACCACTTAAACCAAACATAATTAAAAGATACAGAAATGATATGCTTCATTAAAACACAACACGTAAAAGGTTTACTTCTACAGAAGATATTTTAAAATTTAAGACTGTTTACATTAAGGGTCGCTTTCCCCGAGTCAGTTTAAGCTAAACTCAAATTTAAACCAAAGTGTACCATATGTTTAATATTTAATTAAACTCTGTTTATTTAAACGGATTTGGGGAAAGCGACTCTAAAAGAATCAACTATAAGAAAATGTACATCACTAAAACTAAATCCTATAAATTATATTTAGACATCAATTATTAAATCTTGAATGGGGAATGTTAAATTATAAGTAAAACATTTTATACTAAATGAAAATAAATTGAAGAAAAACTTTTTAGTTTGAAACTAAACTAGTTTTAGTTCTAGTTATTGATAATTCAGATTAATTGTAATTTTAACAAAAATCAAAATTAACCTAATGAAGTTTTTTTATCAAAATATCATTAAATTTTATTACCTTTTCTGTTAAACATGAAGTTGAATTCTAAGCTAAAATACAAATCCCAAACATGCTATCACTTGAAGGTATCCTTCACACAGTAACCCAGAAAGGATTATGAACAATTATATGTATGAATAAAAATTGTTACTGATGAATAAAAAATATGAGACAATTAATTAAAAAAAAAATTATACTGTAAATACGACAGGGTACATTTTATACTAAACAATCATATTTCAGGCTACAATGTCATCAATAACTGACAGTGCAGTAACTAATATATGAAAACATAAATTAAGTCAATCGACTATAGTGTATTTCCAAATATAATATGAAAAAACACAATAATATTCACAATAATAATAAACACTTTCAGCCCCAACCCTTCCAAACGGGATTTCTTATATAACTCGAGCAAAATATTGACCTTGAGCATTCAGCCCCATGTGTATCAAATTGACTCATAGCAATTTTTGTGCACAGCCCCGTGTGTATCATATTGACTTATGCAACTTGGGTACATATTTTCATCTGTGAGCCAGTGAGGCTCACAGCCAGTTCCTCAAAATACTCACTGTAAACAGTTTGCTCACAGCCAGTTCCTCAAAATACTCACTGTAAACAGTTTTTTGTCAAATTTAAAATCTTAACTCACTACAGTTCTTATATATATATATATCATCTGGCACTGATGGTCAAAAGTAATTTGGATACTTTCATGGAAAGTCAACCCAGCCACTCCCATAATACAAGATATAGAAATATGATTAAACCTGTGCAACTTTCCATCTCTCGCCACAATACATGGGCCCAAAAATTTTTAATAAACTGCCATCTTCGTCAAAAGACATTGATAATACTGTATTTCCAAATTTAAGAAGTCCTTAAAAAAATGGCTATTGGAGAAGGCATTTTATTCGGTGGAAGAATATTTTGAATTAGAATGATCTGTCTTTATGGGACTTTTATTTATCTCGAGTATTTTAGTGTAAGAATTACAAACCACCTGTCAATAATATTGATGTAATGTGATTATTGTAAATAAATAAATAAAATAAAATCTACATTCAAAACGCATTAGGATCTGGGGCTTAAAGCCCAAGGAGCAGAAGTGGGATGAACAACAGTTGGCAACACTTCACAGGTTGAAAATCGGCTGTTTTAAAGCTATTACCCAAAATGTTTAGTTTTGTACGCTAACCTATAAAATGAGTTCCGACGATATTACGGAAGAATTTTACCCTGAGAATAGTGATTATACTAGTAGTAAAAGTAATATTATGGACACTGAAAATCATTGAAAATGTGAGTCATAATGGCTCACACATGGGCCATATCATTGAAATTGTCTGTCATTCTCCTATAATTTTTTATGTGTATTATTTTGACTCACACCGTTTTTTAGCTTGAGTAAAATCCCATGGTTGTGATGATTTTGCATCCTTACAAATCCTTCTGGACCACTTACAACCCATTCCACACTTTGGTATTTTTTAAAAAAATATAGATTCTAGGTTTGGGTTTTTCCAGTTTGTTATGCAGACTGAGCTGAGCGCCTAAAGTGGTATGAGTCAAAATTATGTACTTGGGGCTGGAAGTGTTTTAATATTAGCACAAAGGTAAAAATTGTATTGAATAATTAATTAATCTTCACAAAAGGTTTACTTCCCTTAGTATTTTACATTTGCAAAAGAATAATCTAAGATTGTTTTAACTTAAAGAATTCCGTAAAGCCAAATATTTGAAATCCATTGTTCTCCCCGACATGTTTAAGGGATTTTTTTACCATTAACACAGTAACACATTTAACAAAAAAATTGCAAGTGAAATCAACAGTTACATTGTAAACCACTTAAGAAGTAATCATGGTGGAGTGTAGAGTTTTCAAACTTTGGGTTGCTGTTTTTAATTAGGCCTACAATTAAAAGTGCAACATGTGAACCATAAGTACTCTGAGTGAAAGTAAATTTAAATTTAATTTATCTGTCATAATCATTCAAATTTTAAATTGAGTAACCTAATAAACTCAGTACCACAAACAGAGAGTGACTTCTTACAAATGAGAAACCTAACAGAATGTTATAAACCTAAAGGATGTTGCTTGAACAACAACTTGATTTTATCAACACATATTTCAGAAAGACCTTAAAATAAGTTTAATCCAATATAATTAATTACGAACTACAGAACAATTACTGGTTTCATAATTTACATAAATAAAACATAAGGATATCTCAAGAAGCAAAAACCTGACTTAAAAGATGAAATATGTAACTTTCTACAACTCAAATTAATTTCATTACAACTCAACAAGATAGAAGTTAAAACATCTTAAAATCATATCTCAGAAAAAATATTACCAATCTTTGAATAAAATGTTTTCCTAAGTGATTTTGTAATCCGACAAATATTTTTTATCCAAGTCATGTTATTAATAATATACCTGTAAACATTTTGAAATTTATTTTTTTGTAAATAATTATTTATATTGTACTTTTTAATTTGGTACATTGCTTGTGATAGAAAACTTTTAATTAGTTGTTATAGTTAGTTAATAATTAAAAATACTTTTTTTGAGACCCTGCAAACTTTTAATTTTGTCAGAAAAATTATTGCTTTATAGGAATCGTGTCAAGTATGAAATTTAATTGCTTATTACAGTAGTGTTTCTCAAGCTTTTGAACATCAAAAATGCTTATTGATAAAAATTAAATTACTGATTGTTTCTTTCGCTTCAAAATGAGAGCTTGCAGAATGAAAAGATTGTTATTTTAATAAAACCTAAATCTGTTTACAAAAAGTTACTAAAATGTTGTTACTAAAAGTGTTAGGTGTCTAACACCGACATTTAACGGGAGATAAACGTATCGATAACACATTTTTAGAATTTTTAGATTACAACAGTTTTAAAAGGTAAAAGGAAAATCAATTTATTTAATATCTGTAATTTTGAAACACAATGTAAAAATTTAAATACATTTGGTGACTTATCAAGAACTCCGGTGTTTTTTACATGAGTTTAACTTAAAAGTTTATATTTTACGTTGTTTAAAACAGAACCTTTATGCAATTATTATATTTATAAATTTTTTTAAAATTTAGTTTGAAAATTATTGCATGTTAATTAGAAAGATGAATTTGATACAGGTACTTAAAACGTGAATTTATATAAAATATAATTCCAGTTAGTTCAGTGGAATGAACTATAAAACTTAAACTTCTTCCTGACAGTAAAAACAGAGCCAGGTAACACAAACTTGTTTTAAATAAATTTACAGTTGTTTTTGCTCCAGTCAATATCAAGTCCTAACAACTTAATAATTTAATTTACCAAAACCGTTTCAAGCATCATCTTCGTATAAAATGTATGTATATTACAAAAAAGCATGGATGGTTACAAGCATGACTTGAAAGAGGGTTGCTTTAAATTACATAGTATGGAGTTTACATTACGTACTTCAAAACACTTAGACGAAAGAAAGACTACCAATAGACAATTCAAGATAACAGAAGTTACTGCTATGCACTATATAAACTTTCAAGTCAAGCTCAGTAATCTAATTTGCAACACCAAATGCTGTTAAATCTATGGGACATAACATTTGCTACAATCTTTTACTTTTAAAATGTTTACAAAATTCTTTCCTGAGTACATGGACCCAGGCCCCTTGTTCTGGCCATTAAAACTTAGAGCCTCATAGAAAGACACAAGACCAAAAGCTAAATATCAGCAGTGTCTGATGCAAATTATAAATGTTTATTTTGTTAATATATCAAAATTAAACAACTTGGTTAAAATTTAAGGTACAACTTTATTTTGAAAAATGATCTTTTTAAGACAATTAAGAAAATGTATTATAAATAAAATGAAATAAAACTTAGTTTTTACTAAACAAAATTAGTGTCAAACTATGGCTAAATAAGCCCTTGAATTTATAATATAAAGATTGAAAAAAGAGTTATAGTCGATTTGAGATGGTATTCAATCATTATTGAGAATTTGCAGATTTGCCAAATTCAAGTTTTGGACAGATTTACAAATGTCTTTAATCTCTCAAAAAGTTTTGTAGGTGTATGAAATGAAAACACTGACTGCTGCAGTAAGTTTTGAGTTTCAGAAGAAACAAGACTCTTACAGTACGTGAAAGTTAAGTTTAATTTGGAATATGTAATTTAGAAAATATTTTTTTTCTTGAAATTTTAAGACTTGAAGTAACTTTAAAATAAACACCATTCTTCAAATTTTACATAAAGTTCTTCTAATATTTGTATTTTAATGACATTTATTCATATAGGTTTTGTTCCTATCCAAAATTGTTTCACATACCTTAATACTCATGTTTATTAAACTTTAAAAAATAATTTTTACATTGGTTAGTCTCTCAAATAACTTAAATCAAGATATATACAACTTATTTAATTTATTTGAATTTAATTCACTTATACGGGCTACTATATCTATTACAAATATATACATTGCATTTAAAAATATATTTTATTTTAACAATTATCTTAATTTATTTTATTAGTAAAATCATTAGTATGAAATTATTTAATTATTTTTCACATTGGGACTAAAGTGTTACTTTAGTTATACACAAATTGAAATTATAATAACTACAAGGTCAGTATAAAAAATCTAATTTAAGAAAACAAACATATAAAAATGGCTATTGCCTTTTAACTTTTTTTAAAAATTAATGTGAAAATTGTTTTAGAAAAAAATTAAATAAAAACCTTACAAACCACTTAATCTCCTAAATACATACAAATATAAAATGGTAAATCAGTTGAATACCCGGAGAGTGATATCCTGCGAGCAGTGCGGAGCGGAGGGGAGGGGGAAGATGTACCAGCGTGGTCAATTGGAAGAGTTAGATCTGGCATAACACACAGACATGCATAGATCCCCACTTCCAACTGACTGAGACTGGCGCTGGCGCTGGCGCGGTCCTGAGACACCAGCCGGTGCAGCGCTCAGGCTGGCCATATATACACCTGCCCATCCCAGGCTGATAAGATGAGCCAACACCGGCCAGCTTATCACTCCCCCCCTCCCCCCCCTCCCTGCTCGCTCTCACCGGGTTTTGCACTCTCAAATATTTGCTACCGCAATATTTTCCTAGTAAATATTTACTTTTGGTGTCTAATCAGTGACTAATTTTGTTACACATGTGGGTTGTACAGTTATGAATCTTTGAACTCAGTTGAATTAATCCTAGTTTTATTGAAGCTTCGTTCAATAAAGGGTTTGATAAGTTAATGCAACTAAAGTAATTACAGCATTACTGAAAGACACCAGCAAAAACAAAAACGGGAATGGTAAGCTTTGATATGTTAAATTAAAATGGAATGAACCAAAAACAGATCATGTTCTTTTCCAGGTAGGTGAAATGATACAAAGTATTAATGAAAATAACTCAAAACATTTAAGCAGTAAAATTATTTTTTCTTTATGAAACAACCCATTAACCCAGTTGGGCGCACTGATTTTAAAACACGGCAGTTTACCTATGGGTGCACAAAAATAACCAGCAATAGGGTAAAAACCATTAATATGTTGATAACACTATACATAAATTATAATATATGAATCTATATATTAATAGGCAAGCATGTTTCGTTTCCTCCTTTTTTCTCAGCTTGTGCGCAACGTAGGAGAAATCCGCGCATACCGTTAGAAATGTATAGTCCTGTAGATGAGCAGAATCATATTCTAATTCACATCGGACTCCAGGGCTACGCCCCACAGGTTTTCAAAGTTCCAATGTTAATCTTATGGAGGAAGGAGAATTTAATGAACCATTAGACAGCTGCTGTAAAAACAACTGCTAGAAAAACAGGAAGAACAGATGTTTTAATTCTAAAATGTTTTTAAACTTCTTGGGTCCAGATCAACTGAAATTTTGATCGAATTTCGATCAGGAGGAGAACTCTAGTTATCATTATTATTAAATATAGAAATAGTTTTATTTACAATATTTATAACTTTTTTAGATTATTATAGAAATATGACAAGTAATCTTATATACTTATGGAAAAATATTATAATTATTGTATAATTATAGTAATAACTAATTACAAGTTAATGATAAATAAAAATTGGTTTCTAAAATTATAACAATTATTTATGTTATCTTGACTACATGTATGAGTTAAATAGCCTTGAAAACTGTAAATGAAAAGAAAATAAATCACAAAAGCTTATTTAACATAATCAATTAATTATATTTTATTATTTTCAAATGACAAAGACATTTTAGAATGATTTAAACTATATTTTGTTTTAGTATATTTTAATCTGAAATTTCCCATTTCAACTTTATTGTCTCCCACATTTTTTCATAGTTTGTTCTGGAACTCTCCTTTGTACTGTCGTAAATAAGTTACCACACAATCACGTAAGAAGGCCTTTTCAATTATGGTAGTCCAATTTCATCCCTTTAAAAATTTACCAGTCACGTAGTTATTTATAATTTTTCTATTTGAAAATCTTGAAAATTATGGTATAATACAACAGCGCTCACCGAAATAAACTCTGTGTTTCAGTTACATCAAAGGGCACACGGAGGTTACCTCCAATGGGTGTTAGGATCCGCTCCTCAACTTGTCTGGCCAAAGGCAAAGGAGTGGAAATAATCCCCTCTAAGAAAGACTAGCATCATGTACATGAGGTACCAGCATTCCCCAATGCAAACTAAAGTTTATACAAGAACAAAACTAGTCACTCCAAAGAAAACTCCATGATGCGCCCGACAGAGGGTTAAAAATTGAATCTCCTTAGATACATAGTAAGAAAATACTAAAAATGTGTTTTGGATGATTGATTTGAAAATTAGTCTAAAAACACATAGAAAATAATGATAGTACTTAGAAAATTGTTTACATGTCTATAAAGTTATTCTAGAATAAGTACAACTATAGTAGGATTCACGAAAATGGTCCGATGAGAATAGATGCATTACATATGGTATCACACATGGTAAACATAACCAAAAATGACAACATTGTAGGGTGAGAGGGAGTGAGGGGGGATACAGCTGTTAAAATTTCCATTAGACTATTTTCGTGAACCTTACTATGATATTTATATGTTTTACCACCGTGTATGATATGTACCCCTCACCAGATTGTTTTAGTGTGGTACATCTAATAGTACAAGAGAAGATTTATGGGAATATCAAAAACAAATAGGCCCACGTATAATCAAGGAGACTCCAAATTTTGACATACAATTCCCAATTTAATAAATATTAATGCTGTTTGAGTTTATATAATTGAGTTTATGATTTAGAACAAACTCATACGCTTTAAACATTACGTCCTGAATAGTTGTTGATTTCCTAAGCAAAAAAAGTTAAATCAACTTGAAATTCAACTGGATTCTCTATTGATATGATACTAATTTGAGGGATTACATGATTGATAAAACTAAGCCGTCCTTTACGACAGGCGGCTCATAGAAGGTGGCTTATGACAAATACAAATTAACTAATTATTAATATAGATATTAGGATTTTAAAGGGGGATTAAAATTTTTGGTAAGAGGGCACAAAAGTTTGTTGGTATAATGTTTTCAATAAAAAATAACCAAACATATACAGCTACCAAGTCTTGGGAATAAACTTCTAAATTGGCCCTGGAAAGGGCCATTTGAATTTGGTCTGGCAGCTGGCATAGCTGAGAGATCACTGTGTGATAGTTCAGCTGCGAAAAGTTGTAGTTCACTTAGCACCACCCATTTAATTATCAGTTTAAGTTTAGTAGTTTACTTCCATCTTAATTTAAATATTCCTTAACAGCTGATATGTGGGTGAAATTAATAAAATTTCAAAATCTTGCATTAAAAATGTAATCTGGAAGACTTTTATATTTACATTGGCCTTGGTTTTGGATTGGTATGATTTTTGCTTAAGAAAAAAACAACTTTTGAAGTTAGCACACGGAATAAATAAACAGATTTTTTGTGCACTTTTAAAAGGCTACAGAAAACTCCATCTTTGCAGATTCGTTACAGGCCAGAACGATGTTACGTCTGTTCTGCGTGCAGTATGATGAAAACATATTTCATGCGTGTTTAAAGTCTAAAAATTACCCAACTGAAAATCATTGAAACATGTATGTCAAAACATGCCTGGGGATTAAAATCAACAGCATATTTCCTATTTTTTAATTTTTTGAAAAGTCTCGAATTAAGTTACTTTCTATAAATATGTTATCAGTGAATCTTTATTGGTCCAAGTCAAAATACTATAAGATTCTTATGTGGTGGGATTTAAGTGGAAGTGACAGTTGGTAGCCTGAGTTGGACTAACCCTCAAGAAGACACTAAATGGACGAATTCTCCTGGTTACTTTTGTTTATGACCACTAACATTCACAGAGCAAGGTTGGTTGTCAGTTGAACTTAAGTCAAATGCTGGATGAATCTTCCACAAAACCTCCGCTTAGCAAGCGATGGTGTAGAGAGTTAAAAAGCAACCTGTAAGTATGTAAATAGAAAATACTTTTATTTAAAATTTTAGTTATTTTGTTTACCAGATTAAATCTCTGCTTAACAAAAGATAATCCTTTTTATGAGGGAATGATGGTGTTTTAAAATTTTAGTGTCCTCTGGAGGCTTAACAAAATTTGTTTGTCTTTTTTTTCACAAAAAAGAGGTTGGCGGACCTCTTTTTGCCTTACTTTGCCCCGTCCACATAGACTATTTGATCTGTGCGTGGATCGTATTAGACAAAGTAAGGGGGTGAGCCGCTACAGTACAAGGTGAAAGGTACTGATAAAAGTCACTGGCAGAACGCGGATTCGAACCCACGACATCGCTGCCATGGTCCCGAAGTCCGGCGCGCTAACCACTACGCCACCGACTCACCAAACTTTGAATTAACTTATTACATAAAAATCATTTGTGTTGGTGGGTATAACAAAGGTTCATTGTCATAGTCACAGATTAGTTTGGTAGTTCTCAATAATAAGTTACAATTCAGTAAAACACAAAAAAGGAATACAAAACTGAGACTTAAAAAGTTTGAAAGATGCAACATCGATAGTATCACTTCAAGTCTTGAAACAAAAAACCCAAGGTTTGAAGCAATCTTAAGTTACCCAATGAGGTGACTGATATACGTATCTACTCATGAGTACCATAGCTAAACAGCGTGCAACAATTTCACTTTTCTGTAAATCTGTCGTCAGTCCTTCACTACCGTTTGAAATGTGTTCTTATATTTTATGTTAAACCAAGCTAATAACATTTAATAAATGGCCTATTATGGAAAATCAAAGTGACTAATTGTATCTAGTATGTGCCATCCAAACAGAATTTAAAATACATATATATTTTGAATTTAAGAAATAAAAATAATATTTCAACCTTATGAAACATATTTCATTATTTTAAAGCAGAGGAATTGTTTGATTGAAATATAATAAATATATGGTTTGTTAAGAAAGAAGTAACAATGAAAACCAACATTTAGCACAGGAAACCTAAAAAAATTGTTCCATAAATATCGATTGTACAAGCTGAAAAGTAGAGATGTAACGGATAGTTCTTTTGGCCGGATACCGGATACCAGATATCCGGCAAGGTTCTAGGCCGGAGCGCCGAATATCCGGCTCATGTTTTAGCTTTTAGTTTAAGGATAACTTACGAAAAGACAAGTAAGAACTTGTACCTCTGACCGTGGGACCGTTTAGGAGGCACAAATTTTTCATTCGCTATCAGTCACTCTGTAAGTTTTTTCTGTTTTTTGTTGTTTTTATTTTTTTAATGTTTGTCTTGACCAAAAAGAAGGCCAGTACAAGTAGTGATCAAGCAGTGCCAAACAATAGATTTAAGTATCCGGTATCTGGCCGAATAGTAGCAAGTATCCGGCCGGATACCGGATATTAAAAAAAAAGGCCGGATAGACCGGATACCGGATATCCGTTACATGTCTACTGAAAACAGCAGTCTAAAAGAGTGACCTTGAAGACGAGTTCTTTCTTTCCTCTCACTTGCCCCTTGAGAAGCTCATTGTTGCGCTCACAGACCTCTTAGCACTTTTTAACTTAACGTTGGTAAAGTTGGGTGTTCTTAGTGCTCTATGGTATACAATTTTCAAACCGTGGGTTGATAATTTGTTGTGTGGGTTTTACATCTTCTCTTATGAGCATATTTGATAATTTCCAATGATTGTTTTGTTTTTTCAATTAACATGATGCGTTTTCAATACATTGCATGATTATTCCTTTATACAAAATCTTAAATATAATAATTGTATAAGAATGTATATTTGTGTACTTCCTAAATATTTTGAAACAGATTTTTTTCTAATGGTAAATTCTAAATTTTATTTGTTCCCTCATCTCCTTCACACTTATTGGATTCCCATTATGTTTCTTTCTAGTGATCAGAAAAAATATGAATAGTAGGCTATGAAACTAAAGTTGCTCTGTGGAAATAGGTTGAGGGTAAGCTATTATCTTGGTAGATAACACAAACTCTTAGTCATTGAAAACTTTATCTGCATGTCTGCATCTTCAATATTCCCAATAACACTACTTCAAAATCTGCTGATAACTTAATATTCTAAGCCACAACTGTCATTCAAAAGTCATATTTTTATCTCTATAAAGTACCTATACAGGGTGGTTGAAAAGTAACTTGCACCCCCTCCTTAACTTTTTAACTAATTGAGATATTTGAAATCGGTTTGCGGCAACCTCCTTCGACATGAGGGGCAAAAATAATGATGGTGCAATAACCTCATATCCAATAAGGTTGCCGCAAACCAATTTCAAATATCTCAAATTGTTAAAAAGTAAATGTGGGGTGCAAGTTACTTTTCAAGCACCCTGTATGTAAAATAGTAGATATTTTGATTTTAAACACAACCCCTTTAAAAATTATGACAACTTAAAATTAAAAATAATACGAGTAGACGAAAGGAGACATGATGATAAAACAAGGGCATGATTCAATCAATCTATACATTGTATATTAGTAGTAAAAACTATTCATAGAATAAATAATTTTTACAAAAAAAGGTGTTTGACACCAAATTTATAAAAATAAAAATGTAACATACACTTCCAAACTTGCAACGTCGCATAATAAATTAGTCTTTTACAGATTTGTCTTTGCAGTTTCTTAAATCGTTAAGTTATTTAATAAAAAAGACCCCTACCCTGTTAAATGAAAATAAACCTCATATTGGTTCCAATAAAGTGTCGTATAATATTTAAAATATGACAATAAAAATTAAAACAAATATTTCTGACAATAATGAGAAAGGAAAATTAACAAGTATAGTAAAATTATTTGATTTTGTATCATTCTATACATGCTTCAATCCTATATTCTTGGCCCTTTATCTTTTCTAATGGGGAACCGACACATTTCTCAAGATTAAGGAATTCAGGTAGGTTATAATATATTTTGGAAAATCAATCAATTTGGGAGTTGTTTGGTACTTAAATTGTGATTTTGGTTACCTGGAATACGTTAATACACAAACCTAATCTGACTTTTACTTAAAACAAAAATGGTAACTGGCCTTGAAATGGCGATCAATCATTATTGGGTGGGCTGCTAACAATCCAGCTTAAACAACCTTAAACTGCATGGAAAAAATTACATAGAGGCTTGAAAGAAAATTCCATATCAAGAAATAAGAGTTGTTCATTTAGAAATTAAGAGTGTGCTTATAGCATTTTTTATTGCTTACACGGGAGGGTGATATTTCAAAATAGCCTAATCAGAAGACATAAGTTTATTCGATTAAATTTTCTAAGCTAACCAATGATTTAATTTCCTGATCAAGACTCATCAAACTAACTGACTTTTTAAATCTAACTTTAAATTTTTTCTTTCTGGTGGCATGGACGTATTGAAACCTTATGTAATTTTTAATAAGATTAATAATGAACGCAAGACGGATAGAAGAGTGTCCCATTTCTGATCAGGTGTGTTATCACATTCCAAGTGTTTACTTTTGTCCGTGATAAGAGTTGTTGAGCTTGGTGACACTTTTTATTCCAATCAACCAACGAGGGAGTGCCAGTGATATAACTATTTGGAGTGGATGTTGCACAACTATCTCACACTTCAACAAAACTTTCACGTTACAAAACTGTCTGAAAAGTCATGCAAAAGATATGTTTGTTTCAGTAAAACGCACACTTGAGAGATGACCTAAAACATTTTAAACTGAACTTTGAAGTTATTACTTTCCTTTCAAATTAAAGTTTAAATTCGAGTTAAAGTATAGCATGAACTTAAGTTGAATATATTTAATAGATTAAACTTTTTGGCTCTCCTTCTAGAGCAAAATGTGAACGTAGCTTTATATCCAAGCAGGTGTATTTATTGGGTGTAAATCAGGGATGGTTCAAAGTCTGAAGGAACAGGAAAACTAATTTAATTGACTGAATTGATATTAATTTTTATATTTTTGTATAATGTCCAGAGGCGCAACTACAATTAGAGCAATAAATAAAGTACAAATATCAAACAACCTTCATTTTCTTACTATTTTAGCTGCCTTGGTTGATATCTTTATATTAAATTATTTAAAGTTATTTCTTAAGTAAATTGCCTTTTTTAGGTATCAAAATAATCCTTGAATCAGCTGATCGCCGGACACATTTCAAAGTGTCTTTGGGTGTTAAGTGTACGACAACCACTGAAACGTGGACTTATTTATGAATAATTTACCGCTAAAGATGAGGGGTAATGCCCTCCAAAACATGTCGGGCAATAAACTGATTCAAATATTATTTTGACGACTAAAGGCAATTACGTAAGTAATGACTTAATTTTTATTTTTTCATTACAGGTATGGGCTTAATTCTCCTACAAACTCCAAAAATGAATGCATTATCTGAGAATCTTCCAACACACAGTCTCACACACCTATCACTACTTAAGAAACTATTTTCATCATAAATCTTTTCACAAGTACTAAAATTGTTTTCATATTTTTCACCATCAAGCAAACCTTGTCTGATGTGGGTACTGGTAAGAAATTTGATATTTTCTATACTATATATTTTCTATGTATTAAATTCTAATAAGAATTTAACACTAACTAATGAAGAGCTAGAGGTGAGGGAGGCCCGTGAAAAAATTAAGGAGCTTACTGAACGTCTAGCTATTTTTCAAAGTGCACCTGTGTCTGACAACTATCCTAATGACAACCCTCGCACACTGAATAAGAGACTGGAGAGTTACATTAGCTCATACAAAAATGACATTTACACTCTTAAAAAAGATAAAGAAAAGCTTATTCAGGAAAAGCGTGAACTAATGGATGCTTTTATTAAACAGACTTCGCAAAGCTCACAATTGCACGATAACGATAATGTCAAAACAAAAACAACTATGCAGGAAGATACAAACCCTTTTACAGCAAGTAATGTAATGCGACAAAATGAAAAAAATGCATGGAAAAGAACTCAAATAGCTTTATCAATTTTAAATAATGACTGGTTGACAGATGAATCAATTGAGCACTACTACAACATTTTAACTGAAAATGCTACTTATGGAAAACCAATATTTCTAATGGCTCCAATGTTCTCCCAAGCTTTGAAATGTTTAGATGAATTAGATGACATTCTGGACAGATTTAACTTGCCATTGCAAACCCATATTATTATTCCTGTTAATGACTCTCCAGCAGTGGATAAGCCCGGAGGATCAGGATCACACTGGAGTCTTCTGCTTTACATAAAAGAAGGGAATCGCTTCTTCTACTATGACTCTTCACATTCTCTTTTAAACTTTGAACATGGCCAAAAGATAGCAATTAAATTAGCAAATTACCTCAATATCCCTGAAGACGTCAACATTTCAATAGTCTCAGTTCCAAAGCAGATAAATAACAACGATTGTGGGATATATGTGATTCTTTTTACTGATGTTATAGTTCAGAGAATAATGATTGACAAGCCATATGATCCATCTGAAAAGCTGTTTCCATGTCCAATTGCAAGTGACCTGATGGCCAAAAGAGGACAGCTTGCATTATTATACCATAACAGTCTGACCAACGTCGACCCAATGACAACAAAAGCAATGGTTTTTGACTATACCGCTGTAAGGAAAGAAATAGACCTGGTATCGACAAAAATCCATGGAAAAAAGACAACACAAAGCGTGAAAGAAGATGAAAAGAATGGTGACGAAAATTACAAGAGGAAGAATATTGAGAGCGATGCTGAAGAGCTAATATATTCAAATATCCCGACCCAGAATAGTTTTGAAATACTTAGTGAATTGTCAACTGAGGAAACGGAAAAACCATTTAAAACAAAACTTAAAAGTATGTACACAAATAATGAGAGTCAAAGACCTGTTAGAAAAGAATTGCCCAAAAATGAAAAATCAACTTTTACCTCTCAATCAAGAAACAAAGTTCCCCCCAAAAATAGTAAAAAAATAAACCTTTTAATTTACGGAGACAGCCACGTAAAAAACATGCACACTTTGATATCTAAAACCACAAATACATATGTATGTTGCAATTCTGGAGCTGGAGTGACATATGTTTCAAAAAACGTAAAGGATATGTCTCATTACCTTAAGGAAGAAGACAAAGTTGTTTTAATGGTTGGCTCAAATGATGTAAGCTCTAGTTCGCCAACTACTGGAAATCAAAGTACAACTCTGATAACAGCTTTTAAGGAGTTACAAGACTTCATAACCCCTAATGAGCTAAAAGTAGTAACAATCCCCTTTCGCTATGATCTACACTATCATTGCTCAACCAACAATGAAATAAGAAAAATAAACTATGAGCTGAAAAAAGACAAAACATTAAGTATATTGGACATTGAAGATTTTGAACGTAGCTTTTACACTAAACATGGACAACATCTAAATAAAAGAGGTAAAGAAGAGTTATGTACAAGAATACTGTCTTCATTTGGTCTAGAAAATGAAAATAATAAAAAATCGACTGTAAGAAAAAACACTAAAGAAGAGGTGAGACTTCCGAACAGAGCCATTAGAAAAGGAGATAGATCTCATTTGTATTGGCGAAATTACCAACCGCTGTCTTATACAGAGTGGCCACCCCTACCTCACTCCAACAAAAGAAACAACTTTACTAGGCACCAACAAGGCAAGACATCACAAAGAACACTAACAGTGGTTCCGATAAGCTCCGGCACAATTACAGATCAAGACAAGCAAATTGAAACACCTGCAAAGAGGAGCTCTGATAAAACAATGAAGATGGCAATTAATGCCACCCAAACTATACAGGATCAAAGAACATCTAAGGCGCAGGAAGAGGATCATGACCTGGTTTTATCTGCTGGTGAGAATGCAACTTCAAATCTTCAGGTGGAGCCATTTTCATGTTCAATCTCATCATCAGTGTCTTGTGATAGTGAAAGTGCTAAAAGTCAATTTAGTGATAATGTTTTAGTCTCAAAGGTTGCAACTCCTAACTCCACTTTAAACTGCTTCATGCAAGAAATGACAGCAAAAACCTAAACAATAAGTTACAGCATGAAAAAGTCAAAATTTTTCATCAGAACATTCAAAATTTGCCTTTAAGAGTGGAATCATTACAAATTATCATAGAAGAAATTAATCCAAATATAATAGTTCTTACTGAGCATGACATGAAAGATAATGAAATTGAAAGGCTTAATATTAACGATTTCAGAGTCAGCTCATGGTATTGCCGTAAATCAACAAACAAAGGTGGTGTTGTCATTTTGAGTAGGGGGCATTTGAGGTGGAGGCGGGTCAATGTGCCAAACCACAGTGTAATTTGTGAAGACAAAGTGTTTGAATATTGTCTAACTAAATTCATAATAGATAAGGTATCATTTATTTTAGTAGGATTGTACAGATCACCTAGTGCAGATGTAGATGTGTTTTTAGAAAAGTTAAACTTGCTCATTGAAAACATTTTGAAGAAATCAAATAATGTAATATTGGCTGGAGATATTAACATTAATGTGTTAAAGGATGATAGTAATCATATAAAATTAAAGAATTTACTGAAGGGTCATAATATGATTTACCTGGTGGATTTCCCCACCAGGGTTTTCAATGGGTCAGTTTCAGCAATCGATAACTTTTTGACAAACATTAGTAAAGATAGTTTTGATGTGAGCGGAGTCATAACAATGCTCTCTGATCATGATGGTCAAATCCTAGAATTTAAAAATGTATTTACAAAAAAAATGAATAATTTTTTTACAATAGTTAGAAGAGATTTTTCTAAACAAAATCAGTTATTATTTCAACAATTATTACAGTCTGAAACATGGGAGAGTGTATATTTTTCACAAGTAGATGCAAAGTATGATGTTTTCCACAACATTTTAATGTTATTTTAATTACGCATTTCCAGAAAAACGTTTCAAAATTAAGAATAAGTCTCAAAAATGGATAAGCCATGATTTAAAAGAGGAAAAAAGAGAAATTGTAAACTTGGTTAAATCTAGTAGAGTGAAAAACATACCAGTACCAAAATATGTATGTAATAAGAATAAAATGTATAGACAAAAATTATTAAGGAACAAAAAACAGTACTTTAATGAAAAAATAAGGAAATCTGATAATATAGTAAAAACTACTTGGGGTATTGTAAACTCTGAAATTGGGTCAAAAAATCAAGATAAACTCAGCAATATTACTGTGTGCATAGAAAACAAAATTGTCCAAAACCCCAACACTATTTGTAATATATTTAATGACTATTTTATCAATGCTTGTGTAACTAAAAACTCCACTGTTGATATGCAATTAACAACTGAAGCTGCAAAACACCCTGATGATTTTATTTTTCAAAACAGTAGTTCGTACTTCCGATTTTTAGAGACAGGGGAAGAGGAAATACTAAAAATCATTAGTTCATTAAAAAATAAACTCTCCTGTGGAATAGATCAAATTCCCACAACAATTTTAAAAGTAGTTGGCAAGCAGCTAAGTAGAGTATTGGTGCATTTGGTGAATTCCTCATTTACTACTGGAAAGTTTCCTGACAAGCTAAAAATTTCAAAGGTTGTTCCCATTTTTAAAAAAGATGACCCCAAATTAATTAGTAATTACAGACCTGTTTCTTTACTTCCAGTTGTAGCTAAAATATTTGAAAAGGTAGCATACGACAGACTGGCATTTTTCCTCGAAACTAATAATAAATTAGATAGTTATCAGCATGGATTTAGAAAAAATAAATCTACAATAACAGCAGCAGTCAGTTTTATTGAATCAATTATAAATTCAATAGATAAGGGAGAAAAAGTTGTTGGCGTTTTTATGGACCTTTCCAAGGCTTTTGATAGCGTTTCCCACAATTTATTATTTTCAAGACTTCAAGAACTAGGAATAAGAGGTGTTGCATTGGAATGGTTCAAATCATACTTATCAAATAGACAGCAATATGTTGAAATAACCCATGTCATCAAACACAACCAAATTGTCAAGTTCACATCCAAGTTAAACAGAGTCAAAACCGGTGTTCCCCAAGGATCAAATTTAGGGCCATTTCTTTTTTTGTGTTATTTAAACAATATAGGAGAATCCTTAAGTTTTTATCCGTCTTCCAGTCTATATCTGTATGCTGATGACTCTAACTTAAAAATATCTGGCAAATCACAAGAGGAAATTGAAATACTTGCAAATACAGAATTAAGTAGTATAGAACAATTCTTTGATAACCTCAAATTAAGTCTAAATCCAAATAAAACCAAAGGCATTTGTTTCAAAACAAAAAAAAGTAAAAATCACATCTCCCCTATTATAACCGTAAAAAGTGAACAAGTAGAATTGATTGAAGAAACTAGATTTCTAGGCATAATAATTGATAATAGCCTGTCTTGGGATGGGCATGTAAATCATGTTTTAAATAAAGGTAATTCCGGTTTATTTGCCATCAGAAAGATGTCAAAATTATGCAACCCAGATATTTTGCGCACTATTTACTTTGCTCTCATTCATAGTTACATTGCATATGGAATAAGTATTTATGGTTCCACAACAAAGGAAAATTTGAATGAAATATTAAAAATTCAAAAAAAAGCAATTAGAATTATCTTACAACTAAAATATCAAGATTCGGTAAGGGAATATTTTAAACAATTAAAAATCATGACGGTTCATGGACTTTATATTTTTGACACAATCATGTATGTAAAGAATAATCATAACGATGAATTCATACCAATGCACCACTATAACACAAGAAGGAAAATTGAACCTCTTCCCAAACACAGATTAGAAATTTTCAAAAATAAAACATCATATGTAGGTAAAAGATTTTTAGAAAGAATCCCAGATCATATTAAAAACGAAAGTTGTCAAACAAAGTTTAAACAAAAGTTAAAAGCATATTTAATAGATTCAGCAATATATGATTTGAGTGAATTTTAAAGCTGAATTTTAAATAGCTTAATTGTTTCATTTCATTATTTATTATTATTTTTTTTTTGCTATGAGGAACTGTTAGTGTTATTTGACACTGGTTAGATGTTTTATTGTTTGGTTTTATCTTCTGAATAATATGTTTTATCTATTTTATAATGCTTTGTTTCTTGTAGTATTGGATAAATACGGACACTATTCTATGTATACTCCTGTATCATAATGAATAAAGAACTTTGAATCTGAATCTGAATCTGAATACTCTTATTAATATTTTCATAAAGAGCTCAAAATATTCATTATGATACATAAAAATACCATGGCCTAAATTAATAAAATGAATTATGATGAATATATATTTTTTCTTAAATGCTGGGTGTAAAATTTGGTCTATTTTAATTTCCATATAAGGGATTTTAATACAATTAAGGTGACGAATCACTAATTTCTTTGATTTTATTGATCTTACTATTATATATATTTTTTTATTCTCGAACAGATTACAGTTAAATTATTTTAACTTGAACATCAGCATTCCAAATTATTAATTAGACAAAACATTTATTCTCTTTAGAAAAACGTGACTTTTACTAAAAAAGTTGATCAGTTTAGGTCAGTAAAATAATATACACTTTTTGAAATCTTTACTTTTGTTTTATTACAGATGAAACAATGTATTGGGGACTAAATTCCTTAAACAATGATTTTTTTAAAACGATGTAGTCTACTTATAATTTTATAGCTAAAACCACAAAGTTAAAATGAAATTGTAAATGAGGGATCTAGTTCATTCTGTATTCTATATTTTCTGTATACAGAGCCACACTTACTAGAAGTTCAGGGGCAGCCAATTAATTTTTAATCTGAGGAAGTTTGGAATATAGAGAGTTTGAATTATAGAGGTTAATATAAATTTAATTCCAATTGTAGAGGTCCAACTTTACTTTTTTTGAACTCACAAAATAGTAAATACAAAACATGTTTAAGTAAATATAAATATGTAACACAGTTCATACATTATTTAAAGATAAACCGCCTAAAGAATAGACAGTAATGAGGAATTAAATTGAAAGAATTGGTATACATAAAAGAGAAAAATAAATTAATGAAAAAATAAACATGCAAAAAAGAATTTGCAGACAAATTGAAATCTTAAAAAAATGATTATTGTATTATTTTTCACTTTGCATATGATTAATAGAGTTTCAATAGTGGCAAACGCCCCAATATAATATGACTGCTTTACAAAGATAAGGGTAGTTTCAATCACACGCCAAGCTTCCTTTATTAAGACAAAGTGAACTTCCTAGTTTTTTTTTCTGTCTTTGTCATCTGCACCTGCCACGTAATCTCTCTCAGCAAATATCATCAGAATAAAATTGACAATACGCGTAAGTTCATGTTTCAAACTGCTTAATTATTATGCTCATTTTGAATTTCAGAGGCATACAGGATCGCAATTAAAACTGTGGAGGTTGACTTTGAATTTTGGAGGTAACGATTCGAATTGAGATAACAGAGTTCGAATTCTACAGGTTTGATTGTGAGAAATTCAAATTCTAGAGGCTATATTTTGCATAAAAAACACTTTGAACTATAATATACTATTTTTTTAGTATTTGAGGTTTTTTGGGGGGTTAATCAAAAAAGATAACCAATTACAGATGTTTTTGATTTATCAAAGTTCCAATTAGTGAGGTTCTACTTTATTATTTTTAAATGCTGAGGTACTTTAAATACATAGACAATCCGAGAGCATTGGAATGGTACTATTATTGGATGACCATTCACAATGCTTTAACCTCACCGACAATACTAGAGGCTCTAGCGACTTAACCTTCCTCCTGCACAACTAAGTAAATTTGTAACGACCTAAAATGGAGGGGGGGTGCAAAACCTCTGTTAGCCTAGCCTACTGGTAATAAACCAAGTGCCTAGGCCTAGCGATCAGAATCTAGGTTAAGCCTATGTTCTACTTAAGTTGGGTCTGAGCCTTGGTTGATTTTATTAGTAGGGTAGAGGTGGTAATTGGTAATAGGCAGTTAGGTTACTGCTGGGTAAACATCCTCCTTCATTTTAGACTAACCTGTGAGTCATCGCCGGCATCGAGTCCAAACCTATTGAGAACACCAATTCACTTAAACTCACATTAACTAACACTATCTGAAGTCACGCCCGGTTATGTACGAAAACTGTTTATTGTCAGCGGTGAAGTGTCAAGGCGAAAACTATACTTTTTAAGCATCGGGATAGCCGGCATAACGTGTTGACAAACAGTAACATAACCTCGCACAATAGGTGAAGGCTCGACTGCCGCTATGACGTCGCAGCTTTAGTAAAACCCCTTCGATCAGCTGTGGACTGCCGATCAGCTGTTACCCCTCCAACGCCCCTCCAAAGAGGGGAGGGTTCGGGGATGGAGCGGAAAGTAGGATATTCATTCTGTCCTGCGGTTTTCTAGCGTTCAGAACGTTATAGTTATTCCCGGTCCTTAGTGTGTGCTACGGATTACTACAGCTCTCTGTGTAAGTAGCCAACACGGTTATTTAGGAAACAAGTTAGTTCTGAGTGATTTTATTTCCATTTTTATATTTTAGCAATCCGAGTTGATTGCGGTTTAGTTTTAGTTTTACGTTTTATTTGCACCTTTTAGTTGAACTCCAGCGGCTTTGTCGTGTGGGGTGCCGGAAATATATTTGGTGCTAGGAAATTATAATTATTACCGTAGCTAGAGTAAAATTTATTATCTGTATTAGATTAGTTTTGAAACCTCCAGAGGGGGGTTGGCTGATTTTTTCCTTTTTTTATTGTTGGTCAAACCGTTGTCAAACCCGCCACGAGGCCGTCACCTGCAAGTCCGTGCAGGCACGCAGCGACCTGTCGGTACCGGAGCGTGGACCGGGTGTGTGGGTGTTTGTCGGTGTGGGGAACGGGTTGGCTCTAAACCCACCCAGCCAACATTAAGTTAAATTTAAATTTCAAAATTATTAATTGGCATTCATATCAGGTGTGAGCGATGATGAGGGTACAGTAACGCTATTTGATACTACCGGTACTGAGCCCACACCTGTGAAACCCTTTGGATTTTATAAGTTTTATTAAAAATCTGTACCATTCCAAATTTATTGATTTGGTGAACCCTGGAGTGAACCCAGCTAGCGACTTGGGTGAATCCGTGAGGTGAGAGTCTGCGGCGACTGCTCTCCGAAAAGAAAATTTCATTTTAATAAATTATTTTCTTTATCGAGAAAGTCGTCACAGTAAATGGCGCCCGAACAAATTGGACAGTGTTAATTAAATTTAGAATTATAATTAACGATCAAATTTTAATATTTGGTTGTGGGACTGAAACCTACTATAAAACGAGTTTGTTGTTTGAAACAGCCGTATTGTTGGTACTAGTAGGTGAATATTGCATCTAATTTTGGTCTGGCCATTAGAAAACACACCAAGTAATTTTAGTGCGTGTGTTGTATTTTTTTGGTCCAAGGTGTAGAATTTTGTTACGGAGGTTAATATTTAGTGCGAATAAGTCTCTGAGCCATGACCGGCACACCAACAACCTTGGCAGCGGAGGATCAACTATCCGTTGACCAAACTACGGTGACCACATGTGCTGGTGTGTTCACCGTGACGTCTAGGCCGTTAGACCTCTTCCAAGGTCAGACTAGGACGACCTCATCTTTGACCAACCCGCCTACCACGGTGGGTGAACGCTTGAGGTCCCCATACGATGACCCAAGGGTGGGCTGGATCCACGAGTTGCGAAGAGAGGATCTAGTCAAGGAGATGGAACGGTTCGGATTGGACACCAACGGCAGGGTAGAGGACTTGCGGAAAAGATTTTGCCAGTTCTGGCGTGACCCACAGAGCCCATGGCCCTACCTCACCCAAGCGCAGTCCACATTCGGGACCCAACCCCCAACTTGGGTAACGACTGAGAACCGGGGAGTGACAAACGTTCCTCAGGTGAGCCAAAGTGGGGGTGACTCAAATCCTGCAACACTTACCTTGAGTGACCGGGAGGTGCGGACAGCGACGGTGGAGGATGAGTTGACCAGCATTCGGGAGATGCTTGGTTTGGCGCCGGGGGCCGATGCGGGGACAGTTCGTCGAACTCTGGCGGAGGTGCTCAAGACCTCACGCAAGCCAGCCGAGCGGACAGTGGGTGAAAACCAACTGACTCCGTGGGACCCTGTGGGTACGCGAGTGACCTTCAGCGAAGGCTTTGCGAGGACATTCCCAGTGGCTGCGCGGACCGAACCTCCTATAGTCCACCCATCGAACACCCTAGCCCGCGATTGGGGACCCAACATAGGAGGTGTTAGGACGAACCTGGGACAGCAACGTCCGGTGGCCTCAGGGTCCGTAACCCAGCTGCCCTACAGTAGGAAAGACAACCTTCTCATACCCGAGAGGGTGACTACTGAATTTAGGCCTCAGTCTGCCCCAGAGGGGGGGTGGCAACACCCCGTGCCTCTTAGTCAGTGCCACCCAGCAGACGACCGGACCTGGCCAATCGGGCAGGGTCAATCCACAGGCCCAGCGAACCCCATCCCCAGCGAAGGGGTGGCGCAGAGAGGTGGATACCTTAACCCAAGGCTTGATGAGTTCTTGGGTGCATCATCAACCTTCTGTGACCGCAGGCCTGAGTACGGCCTAACTAGTGGGGGCAGGAACGGCTTCGCTTCGATCTGCACCGCAGTTCGGAAGTGGAACCTACGGTTCGATGGGAGAAAAGATCCCGTCTCTTTCATAGAGCGACTAGAGGAGCTGATTGAAACCTACTCCTTGTCATCAGAGGATGTCTTGAGAGCCATTCCAGAACTGTTACAAGGGGAGGCCCTCCTCTGGTATCGCAATATGAAAGGTTCCTGGGTCGGGTTCGAGGACTTCAGGGTTGACTTTGAAACCCAGTTCTTCCCACCCGGATACCAGCGCTATCTGGAAGACGAGATTCGGAAGCGGACACAGGGTGAAAAGGAACCTTTCCGCAACTACCTAACCGCTATCACAACCCTGATGAGGCGTAGCGGTGATTATTCGCAGCAAAGGAAGTTGAATCTCGTTTACACAAACATGCGGCCAGAGTACAAACTCATGGTACGGCGCAGTAGTTTCGCCACAATTCCTGAGTTGACTCGCCTAGCAGAGGATTATGAGGCCTACCTCCGTGATCTAAGTACGTTCCGTCCTCCTCCCCCACCCAACTTGGCATTAGTACCGGAGACCGCCTACGACCACAAGCGTAAACAGGACCGGCTTCTGAACCATGCCGCGGTAGAACCCGTTAAGGAGCCTCACAGCGGGGTGACCGGCTCAGGTGATCAACCAGTCGCTGTGGTAGCTCGCGTTCAAGGTGGAAACCGGAACGGCGGGAAGGCTAAGGCTCAAACGGGTGGTAGACAATTAGCCACGGGTGGCCAGGTTGAACCCAGTGGTCAGCCGCGTACCAGCCAGCAAGACAACGCTGCGGTAAGCGGGAATTGGACTTGCTTCAACTGCGATCGCCGCGGTCATGGTTTTCGACAATGCCCTGAACCCAAAAGAAGAAGGTGCTATTACTGCAAACGGGAGGGAGTCACCAGTTCCCGGTGCGGGTGTCGGGCGGGAAACGCCAGCCGGACTCAGAGCCAGGGAGGTCGGCTGAGTCCGGGAGCGTCCGAAGAAACTCGACCTCAGGGGAATGGTTCAAGTGGCTCGAGTGGATAAAGAACTTCACCGGCGCCGTGTCTGGGGAACCCGAGGGTGATGAAAGACCCTTTGTGGAGGTGGAGTTGTTTGGCAAAACCTTCCAGGCCCTAGTAGACACGGGAGCCAGCGTGAACTTGATCGGGTCTCGTGTGGTGGATGTCTTGTTGGCTCAGGGTGTCAAACCTTGTCAGGTGGAGGCAACCATGAAGATGGCCGATGGATCCACCAAAGAGGCAGGGTCCCTGTATGAGCTTTCGGGTACAGTGGGTGGTACAACCTACTCATGGGAGGCTTATTACATACCTTGCCTATCGAATGACCTGATCCTCGGTATGCGTTGTCTTCGGGAGTTGGGCTTGGTCCAAGTGGACGAAAGGGTGATTATGCCCCTAGGGCCGGGTGGTCAAACCAGGCATTTCGCAGGGGCGGTCGAAACCCTTTCAGCTGAGGAGAGCCGCCAACTACAGGAATTTTTGGACTCTGAATTGCCGAAATTTGAGGGCGTGGCGGGTAAAACCACTCTGACAGAACACAGAATTCGGTTGAAGGAAAATGCCCTTCCCATCAAACAACGATACTACCCTCGGAACCCGGCGATGCAAGCCATCATTGATGCAGAAGTCGATGAGATGCTCCGGCAAGGGGTGATCGAACCCTCCACCAGCCCTTGGAGCTCCCCGGTGGTGTTAATAAAGAAAACCACGGGGAAGGATCGCTTTTGCATTGATATGAGGTGCGTCAACGACTCCTCCGTCAAGGATGCGTATCCACTCCCGCGCATCAATGGGATCCTTGAGAAACTTCGCCAAGCCAAATATATCAGCACCCTTGACCTCAAGAGTGGCTATTGGCAGGTGCCATTGGCTCCGGATAGTCGGCCGATAACGGCTTTTACCGTTCCCGGTAGAGGGCTTTATCAGTTTACGGTTATGCCGTTCGGCCTCCATTCCGCAGGAGCCACCTTTCAAAGGTTGCTCGACATGGTTATTGGTGTGGACCTTGAACCCAAGGTCTTTGCCTATCTTGACGACCTAGTGGTGGTGTCTACCACCTTTGGCGAGCACCTGGAACTGCTGGGGCTAGTCTTCGAGCGCCTCCGGGGTGCGGGGTTGAGGTTAAACCCTGAAAAATGCCATTTCGGTAAGAGGGAGCTGAAGTACCTCGGGCACGTGGTGAATTACGAGGGCATAACCACTGACCCTGAGAAAGTCCAGTCTATCCGGGACTTCCCCACTCCCACGTCGGTAAAGAAGCTGCGCAGTTTCCTGGGTCTCGCTTCTTGGTACCGACGGTTCATTGAGCGTTTCGCTCTGGTGACGGCCCCGTTAAGGCACTTGCTGAGGAAGGATGCGAAATGGCTCTGGGGCGAGGAGCAAGAGGCTGCCTTCCAGAGGTTAAAGGATCTGCTGAGCTCAGCGCCTATTCTAGCGTGCCCCGACTTTACGAAGACCTTTGTCCTACAGGTGGACGCTTCAAATGTGGGTCTCGGGGCGGCTCTCACTCAGACTCACGAGGGGAAAGAGGTGGTGATCGCGTATGCGAGTCGATTGTTGACGGACCAGGAGTGTAAATACTCCACCACCGAGAAGGAATGCCTGGGTATCGTGTGGTCGGTCCGTAAATTTAAACCTTACCTCGAGGGGTATCACTTTGTAGTGATCACTGATCATGTGGCCCTCAGCTGGCTAATGAAGCTTCGCGAACCGAGCGGACGTTTAGCTCGGTGGATCATGGAGCTTCAACAACACGATTTTGAGGTCAGATACCGGAAGGGAACCCTCAATCGGGTAGCCGATGCCCTTTCTAGGTATCCGGTGGGGGTGAACCCGGAGGAATCGGAGGGTGAGAAACTCACGCTGGCCGCGAGTTCAGAGCAGCAGCGGGATGAAGAACCCGGAGTGCCGGGTGGTCCACCCCAAGTGGCGCCGGTGGCGTTGGAACCGGAGCGAGGGGCTGCTCCCCAGGCCAAACCCCGCGGTCTAGGGGAAGATCGCTTGGGTGCCGTAGCTCGTTGGTACAATGAAAAGTTGGGCCTGGTGTCAAACCACCCTCAGCGTTGCACCAATTATTGTGTCAGGGCGGACCGGCTGTACCGATTAGTCCGGAGGCGAGGGTGTAGGAACCCCGACTGGGTACTATGTGTCCCGGGGAATAGGGTACATGCCGTGCTGCATGAAAACCATGATTCACCTACTGCCGGACACCTAGGGGTGAAGAAGACCACTAGTCGGGTTGCGGCGCGCTATTTCTGGCCCGGTTGGAGGGAGGACGTTAAACTCTACGTGAGAAGTTGTCCTCAATGCCAGGCCTATAAGGTGGCACAAACGAAACCGGCTGGAAAGATGTATTTCCGGAGACCCAGGGGCCCGTGGTCAACGATCTCCGTAGATTTGGTGGGGCCCTTGCCCCGGTCAAGGTTCAACCACCGTTTTCTGATGGTGGCGCAAGACACCTTCAGTAAATGGACAGAACTGGCTGCCCTTGGAGCTGCCACTGCTCAAAATGTCTCAAACAAGTTGAAGACAATATTTTTGCGGTTTGGTGCCCCGGAGACCTTGATATGCGACAATGGACCCCAGTTCGTGTCCCGAATAGTCAGGGCGTTAGCGGAAGAGTGGGGTGTCGAGATGCAAACCACTGCTCCTTATAGTCCACAAGGAAATCCAGTTGAGCGTCCTAACAGGGTGGTAAAAACGATGATAGCGCAGTATGTGCGGGACAATCATCGGATGTGGGACCGGTATCTGGAGGAAATCCAATTCGCCATGAACACCGCCAAGCATGACTCTACGGGGTATTCGCCGGCCATGCTTTGTATGGGGAGGGAGTTAAAACCCCCTAAGGCGATTTGTGGACCGGCCTTTGAACCCATTGATGGCCCAGAAGCTCCCAGTGTGACCGAGGTGCACAGGAACCGGATCAGCCACTTCAAGGAGTTGTATGGGCAAACCCAGAAGAACCTCAAGGCTGCCTTTGAACGTCAGTCCCGACATTACAACTTGAGACGACGGGAGGTGTCCTATGAGGTGGGGAACCATGTGTTGCGTCGGTTGAATACACTATCTTCCGCGGCCGACGCCACTGTGGGGAAACTTGCACCCAAGTTCAAGGGCCCCTGCAGGGTCACGGGCAAGAGGGGTGCCAACATATATGTGGTGGAGGATCGCGACACCCTCCAACAACATGTAGTGCACGTGAAGGACCTCAAACCCTTTGTGGAACGCGGCCCTTCCGAGCAGCCTGAACTAGGAAACCCTGTAGGATAGGTTTAGGATCAGGGTGTCAAGGGGAGGCTCAGGGTTGATAAAACTTTCGCTTGTTGCAGGTGGTGAACTTGCTTGTGACCCCGTCCTGCACGCTGCACGATTCGCCTGCTTGCATCACCTTGCATGCTTTCCGCCTGACCACGCTTTTCCTGCCTGCTTTTTTTTGAACTCTGTAGCGTTGAAATTGCATGTGACAATAAACGTTGCTTTGGGGCTTGTGTGTGATTTTTTTTTTTTAGAAGTTTTATTTTATTTTAGAAGTTATTAATTTTCACAGTTTCTTTTGTTTTAGAAGTATTTAGTTTGTGTTCATTCATTTTTGAGTTTACTTGAGACGGTAGCGTGTCCCGGATTCGGCATGTCGGCGGCGAGACCAGCGGTAATTTTGAACCAGGAGGACCTGGACACCCTAACTGGGGAGAACCTGGTTAACGGACGGGTGATCCACAGCTATTTCCGCCTGCTGGAGAGGAGGAGCCGCTATTACCCGACGCTCCCGCGGGTCTTTAGCGTGGATCCGGAGTTCCTCCCAGCCTGGCAACGAGGGAAATATCCTGCAACCCGAAAGCGCGCGTTGGGGTGGAATTTGTTTGAGAAGGAGATCATCTTCTTCCCGCTCCATATCCCTCAAGTAAAACCCCACGCGCACTGGTCGTTAATTGTAGTCCGTCCTGAGTCAAAGGAGATTCAGGCGTACGACTCGATGGGTTTCCCCAGGGCGAGCGAAATGGCAGCAGTGAAAGATTTCTTGCAGGAACTGGCCCTTGAGGAAGGAAATTCCAGCTACCAGAGCGGGTGGCGGACCTTTGAAACCCCTCTTCGCTGCCCTCGACAGCGTGATGCCGTGTCCTGCGGAGTATACACGTGCATTTTCGGAGAGAAGATTTCCCGTAACGTCCGACTGGTAGGCCTGAACATCGACCCCCGACGAGCTAGGGCCGTCCTTGCGGGGGTGTTAACGGCCGGCCGTTTTGACAAAGAGGCGTTCACCGAGGTGGAATTGAGCCAGGACCACGTGGAGTCGGGGGAAGAGCAAGAGGTGGTCAACCTCTCCTCGCCTGCCCAGAGTCCCCTGCTGGAAGCGCTCGATTCGACCATCGCCGAGCTCCAGGGTGAACCCGTGCTGGAACCGCCGCAGGTGATAGAGGAAGTGGCCGAACCCATGGAGACGGAGGAGGTGGTGGTGCCAGCGGTCGATGGAACAACGGGTGAAAAAGGGGGTGGAGTCAACCCACCTAACCACCCTGAGGAGAACCCGAGAGGTGGAGAGCCGGAGGACAGCCCGTTCCTGGCGATAGACGACTCGGACGGGGAGGTGCCGAGTGCCCGTGTGACCGTGGACCGGAAGGATGAGCCCACAGCCGGTACTTCCAACACGCCGAAACCTGCGCGACCTGCTGGAGGGGAGAATGTGGACCTCCGGAGGCAGTCATCTAAACCTTCTCGCAGACCATCCACGACGCGGGGAGGTGACCGTCATCGGCTCCGTCTTCAGGGACGACGGGGGTGTGAACCCCAAGCCCCGAGGGCGCATCGCCAAGTCCGACCACCAAGACGCGAGCGACGGCGGGAGCTGGAGCGTGGAGGCCGACGGGAACACGAGAGGGTCCGGGAAGAACCCCGCCAACCGAACCGGCAGAGAGCGGCGGTGAGACCGGAGAGGAGAGACAGGCGTCCTGAACCAGCGAGGCGGCGGCCAGAACGCCCAGTCGAGCCTCGGAGGTCAAGAGGTGGCCACCGGGAGCGGCAACCAGCGCGGGGAGGTGAGGCCCGAGGTGTGCACAGACCTGGGGTGCGCGGGCGCGAAGCTGTTAGGCAACAGGAGAGACCGGGTCAGGTGGTAACCAACCGACCCCATCGGCTCATTGTCACGCTGCCACGGCGAGGAAGGCGCATGGTGACCCCGCTGGAGCCTGGATGGCGCGGACCGCAGCCATGGATCCCGGAGGAGGTGGTGGACCGGTTGGCCGCGTCGGAAACCCCTCTGAACCGGCGGCAGCGGAGGAACCGGAAGTGGAGGATCCGCCTGACGGATGGGACCCGCATCCGTATCCGTCCGGAGCTCCTGAGAGAGAACCTCGGGATGTAAAGAGGACGATTTTCGTTTTGAAGTGTTTTGTTTTGTTACGTTAGAAGTTGTTTTTTTCGTTCCTTTTCTTTAACTTTTGTTTCTGCTTGTGGTTGGGTAATAAACCGCTTGCACCCATCCGTGTTTTATTCTTGGCCCGAGGTGCTGGTCTTTTTTTTATTGTTTTTTTTTGTCACCCGAAGTGAGGAGGGGGTGTAACGACCTAAAATGGAGGGGGGGTGCAAAACCTCTGTTAGCCTAGCCTACTGGTAATAAACCAAGTGCCTAGGCCTAGCGATCAGAATCTAGGTTAAGCCTATGTTCTACTTAAGTTGGGTCTGAGCCTTGGTTGATTTTATTAGTAGGGTAGAGGTGGTAATTGGTAATAGGCAGTTAGGTTACTGCTGGGTAAACATCCTCCTTCATTTTAGACTAACCTGTGAGTCATCGCCGGCATCGAGTCCAAACCTATTGAGAACACCAATTCACTTAAACTCACATTAACTAACACTATCTGAAGTCACGCCCGGTTATGTACGAAAACTGTTTATTGTCAGCGGTGAAGTGTCAAGGCGAAAACTATACTTTTTAAGCATCGGGATAGCCGGCATAACGTGTTGACAAACAGTAACATAACCTCGCACAATAGGTGAAGGCTCGACTGCCGCTATGACGTCGCAGCTTTAGTAAAACCCCTTCGATCAGCTGTGGACTGCCGATCAGCTGTTACCCCTCCAACGCCCCTCCAAAGAGGGGAGGGTTCGGGGATGGAGCGGAAAGTAGGATATTCATTCTGTCCTGCGGTTTTCTAGCGTTCAGAACGTTATAGTTATTCCCGGTCCTTAGTGTGTGCTACGGATTACTACAGCTCTCTGTGTAAGTAGCCAACACGGTTATTTAGGGAACAAGTTAGTTCTGAGTGATTTTATTTCCATTTTTATATTTTAGCAATCCGAGTTGATTGCGGTTTAGTTTTAGTTTTACGTTTTATTTGCACCTTTTAGTTGAACTCCAGCGGCTTTGTCGTGTGGGGTGCCGGAAATATATTTGGTGCTAGGAAATTATAATTATTACCGTAGCTAGAGTAAAATTTATTATCTGTATTAGATTAGTTTTGAAACCTCCAGAGGGGGGTTGGCTGATTTTTTCCTTTTTTTATTGTTGGTCAAACCGTTGTCAAACCCGCCACGAGGCCGTCACCTGCAAGTCCGTGCAGGCACGCAGCGACCTGTCGGTACCGGAGCGTGGACCGGGTGTGTGGGTGTTTGTCGGTGTGGGGAACGGGTTGGCTCTAAACCCACCCAGCCAACATTAAGTTAAATTTAAATTTCAAAATTATTAATTGGCATTCATATCAGGTGTGAGCGATGATGAGGGTACAGTAACGCTATTTGATACTACCGGTACTGAGCCCACACCTGTGAAACCCTTTGGATTTTATAAGTTTTATTAAAAATCTGTACCATTCCAAATTTATTGATTTGGTGAACCCTGGAGTGAACCCAGCTAGCGACTTGGGTGAATCCGTGAGGTGAGAGTCTGCGGCGACTGCTCTCCGAAAAGAAAATTTCATTTTAATAAATTATTTTCTTTATCGAGAAAGTCGTCACAAATTTTTAAATTGGTAAATTAAACATTTTAATAAATTCATTCCGATACTCAAAACTTAAATTTAGACTTTTTGAGAAAGTGATTGTCAAAGCGGCTCTCAGAAATGGCTTTTTAATGTGTTGATAAATATTTAATAGTTGGACTAAATTCTCTTGAATGTAAAAAAATTAATTTTATATTGATTATTCATTATTATTCATTGATTATTTATTATTATATTGATTATTGATTATTATTTTTATTCTTTTACCCATGACTGTATCAAAAAGCACTAATCAAAATGATATTACCATAAAGTAACATCATAAAGAGGTCCATTAATAACCAAATACAAACTTGTTGCATAATGAGTCCATTATAATACAGGAGTCACTTTGATACAGGTTCTACAACAATGAGAGCTCAGAAGTAGTCTAATAATAGGTAAAATTGCCCAATTCGCACATCAGCTATTTGTGTTACGATTCATGGTTTAGTTTATTTATGTGCTTAACCTCAAAAGATTCTGATTTAATGTGAATGAGAACGACAATTGGTCGTAGATAAATTAGTGTAAGCAACAATTGTATTCAGCCTATAAGCGTTTGGAGATATTTAGAACACAATCAAAACAACTCACTCACGATTTAGAGGCCTTCATAATACAATTGTTGCATAAAAACAATTATTGTTTGAACTATGACGTTGTCAACAGTAGAACTTCTCATATCCGACTTCCCTGTAATCAACTAATATCTGACCTAGTTTTCGACCATAATCATACACACAAACACTCCATTGACAAGCCAGTTCAGACTTGTAAGAGTCTAATAAATTATACAGCCCTATGAGTAACTGACTGACTGACTGACTCACTCACTCACTTATATAGGATATGAATTTCTGACGTAACGATTTAAGCTAGAGACTTGAAATTTGGCATACGTCTCGCCTGATTGATGTATACTGAGTTTAAAATCTTAAACTTGCAAATTTGTATTTTTAACCTATTAAAAAAAAAATTCAAAATGGCGGACTTCTGAAATGGTAATTTTAGTTTTTTGGCTCTAGCAAAATGCTTCGCCCAATCTAAAATCTGGGAACCATATTACGATAGGGAATTTAACTATCTACACTTTTGGTCCTTTGACTTTTTATCATATCTCGCACCGTTAAGCCTCCAGACCGTTTTTAATGCAACCCTGTTTTTGGTTTTCGTGCTCTAGTGGCTAAACGGGTGGTCCTATAGAAAATCTTACACAATGACTTAGATTATGAATTATATCATGCAAAGATGAACAAGTTTTGTCCTGTAACAATTTGCTGTATCTCATTTCCTTTACCCTTAAAACAGGATTTAATGTATTGGCAACTTTGATAGTCGTAAATAGAGGCAAATTGGCGGTTCTAGTCCAACGGTAATGTCATGCATATTTTTGCACATCTTAAATAAAACTGATAAATTTAGCTCTAAACGAGAACCTTAAAGGAGGGAACCAATAAGGGGACATGGGAGTGGAGCCCCCATTGAGCCGGACGCGAATGTCTCATATACACTAAGAATTGTTATGGTATCACAAACTGTCAGTCCAGCCTCACTGGTATGTTGTTGATGTGGAATGTGCACTGACTGTAATCTTGCACCATAATTTTAATTGTCCATGGCCATATGAAAAATCACCAATAATAAAATTACAAGTAGAATCATAAAGAGGTATGTTATTTATTTATATTATGTTATTGAATATAATTTAACTCCGTTGCTTAATGAGGTCTTTAACGTAGAGGTTTCACATTAAAATATAGGTTCTTGACCAGGATATGAGCTCAGCGTTTGCGAAAGTAGTGTTTTAATAGAAATTACGAAATTCATATGTCATCTGATTGTTTTATTACTGTTCAGGTTTTAGTTGCTTTGAGTCTCAAAAGAGTGTGATCAAATGTGGGTGAGAACGACGATTTGGTCAAGCTATATGAGTGTGGCTACGTTCTGGATGGGTGGCCATCCAAAACTTATAAATTTCCAACATGTTTACTACAGTAATTTACCACATTTAAGTTGATTGTAGATAAAGTAGACTATGCAACGATTGTAATCAGCCTTTAAGTGACTCGTGAGATATTTAGTATACATGCTTAGCTCATGTTCTAACTTACATCACACTTGTGGTTTAAAGGAATGCATAATATAATTTTTTTTTTTTTGCTTGTTTCTATGCCAGAGGCATTTTGTTAAGAGTGTTTTACTGGTTTTACTGATGTACCTTAAAATGCTTTTCCGGAAAAGCGGTCCAAACCCAAGTGAGGCGGACATCCCAGGAATGGGTCATTCCATATCATATCAACACACTTTAATA
>CM061535.1:118557933-118624340 GCA_030545055.2 Neoaliturus tenellus | reverse complement strand
GCGCCTGGGGCAAGATTTTGATCTGCGCCCCCCAAATTAAATAATTCGCCTATCTGTGGACTGTATTTTGTATTTTGTGTCTATCTACGCCAGTGGCATTTTTTAACGTTTTGACGGGGAACGGTCCAAACCCCAGTCTTGTTACTATCTAACATCGACCAGTTGTTAGAAAGCATCATTAATTAATAGCCCAATGACAAATGGCAACTGGGTCCGGAATCAATCCTTTAGGCCCTAATAGTTAAAAAGCTACTAACTTTCCTCAGGATAGAACCGGCAACCTTTGGATTCAAAGGCGAGCACTATAACCACTCAGCTACCCAGCCAGTTAATGTTAAATTGAGTCAAAAGCATTAAATTAGGTGCATGGCTAAATTTTTAATGATGGTTTGAATAAACTAATTCACTTGTACTACAAAGCTTTGTTAACACAACCATTTGTTGACCACACATGATCTGGGCCTGGGCAGGGCCTACGAAAACTAACGGACCTGCATAAATTTTTGGTCAAGTGAACAGATGCGGCCGATTAATTACAGCTAATTAGCTAATAATTCTATAATTCTAATCCTCAATAGGTAGTGGGGGAAGTATGCAGGCCCGTTATTTCTTATGCCTCGAGCGAGCGCTCAAGCATTTTTTTCAGTCCGTAAGATCAGCTGAACAGTAGGCTTACATGCAGCCAAATACTACGCTATCATGATTCACTTCCACTCTTCCACTTGCATTGTAAAAAAAGGTTTAGTTTCAATAAATTAGTCACTACTCATTTCCGACTGATAGCCTAAATGTTTTAAATTTTAATTTGAACTAATTCAAAAATATATTATTGAACCATTTGTTTCTAAAATATTTATTGATGCAGTTTTTACAATTTTTGTGAAGTGTTTGAACCTTTATAAAATTCGGATTTCCCCTTGGTCGCGGCGCCCCCCTTTGCCGTGGTGCCCGGCGCAGCTGCCCTGGTTGGCCTTACCTATCGTAACCTATCCTAACCTAGGCCTAATTACAGGTGTGCAGGAGCGTCACGACAGAGAGGGCAGTGAGTGACCTTGCAAACTTATCCTATTTGTGGAGGGAGAAATTAACCTATCAAACTGTTGACAATAGATTAGACACTTCCCTTTACTAATTTAGGCCTAGTTGCTCTGACCAGGTAATCTAACGCATCAAATTAAACTTGCGGTGTGGTAGCTAATTAAAAGGTAGACATAGGGATAACATTTGAAAAACTATTTCATGTATAAATAACATTGATTATTGCCTATGCCTAGTCCAAAGCCTGTGGATAGGCCTAGGCTAGGGTGATCAAACGTCCCGGAAAACCGGGATTGTCCCGGTTTTGATAATGTCATACGATGTCCCGAAAAATTGTATCGGGACGCCCAAAAGTCCCGGAATTCAGTTTTTAAAGGGATTAAAAACACATTGAGCCATAAATATAGGTGAATTCAAGTTTTGTAAATAACCGCTTCAATTACTATCCCTTCTGCAAGTATACAGTAACACAATACAGTAGTCCTCAGTAGTACTCTGAGTTGGCAAAAATTGCAGAATACTATATTTGTTTGCAATCAGCCCACAACGCCAACACAGAGACAATATTTTTGTTCATGAACAACCAACAGAAAGGTGAACGGAACAGAATGGAAGTGGACTCGTTGGAAGCAATCCTCCAGATTCTTTATAATTGTGACTGTGTGCAATTTTATAACTACGTTTTAACAAAGACATGATCATGGAGTGATAAAAATATTTCTTCCTGCAAGGCTGATCGTGATCATTCACAATCCAGTGCTGATATAAAATGTAAAATTTAATAATTTGAACTATTTCATTTAGATATTTTTACTATAAATACCTACATTTTAGATGTAGTCAACAGTATGCAGTAATTTTATTAATTACTGTAACTATTACAATCATTCGATGACATAAATTTTGTAAAATGGTAGGCCTACATTTAACATAGATTACTAAGGGTTTAGGTTTAGGAAATTCATGAAACTTTGTTTTTGTGCGAATCTGATACTGAACTGTAGTTAAAAACATACTATGAATCAATCAGTGTTTATTAAGCCTAATTCTCATCCAGGGAACAATATGGACCAGTTGGTTGGTATACGGCTTGGTGTGGTGGGGGGTAGGAAAGGGTACATTTCGAAGCGTCCCGGTTACCTCTGTGAATGATATGGCCACCCTAGCCTAGGCTATTTTTGGGCTCTTAGGTTGAGCTTCAGGCAAGACTTCTTATAGTTTCTGTACATAACATTTCAATTGGTGAGGCAATATTTCATTAAACCTATATGTAGTTAGAAACCAACACACAGTTGATATTTTCAATTGCAAACTTTATTGGCATTTGAACAAAATGTCCTCAAACTAAGTTATAGCTTCTGTGTTCTAAAAAAAGAATCTGCTAGCTGCCATATGAACCGATAGGTTTCTTCAAAATAACTTAGGCTGAGTAGGCTCAAATCGGTGTCAGTATAGTCACAATTACTGTGAGATACTCTTCTGCACTTTTTGTGGTGGTGTAAGCTATTGGGAAACGTAACTTAAGTGGGCAGTCTCCCTCATTCACATTTAAGTTGAACGTTTCTAAGTATTTCTGTCCACCATTATGGGCTGTTTTACTGACTGTAATGGCTCATAGGGCCGATAGCAAACTTTTTACAGGGACATATTTTATTGCCTCCAGTAATGTTTAAGTTAAATGTAATTCAAACTTTTTCCACATTACTGAAAGGCAACTGCCCTTTTCCAAATATTATCCCATTGATTTTAAAACACGGTATGGCACTCATTGGGTTTTCCTCCGTGTGTACAAAAATAGCTAGCTGGTCTAATTGCGGCTGTACCTTTCAACGCCTTTTGGACCAAATAATAGGGCCGGAATTAGAACCGCGGGCATTTGCATATTTTTGGACTATTTGATACTTGTTTCCTAAACAGAAGAAGAACATATAGAGCTGGAATTACGTATTCAAGCGTCTGTGTGCTGCTAGACTTAAGCTGAACATTGATAAATGGAAATACATTTTTACACTTTACATTTTTACCTTGTGGATGCAAACTATTAATAACTTATATAGTTTATACAAGAAAAACAAGTCACCCGCAGGAAAACTGCGTGATCACCTGACGGAGGGTTATGCTTTAATGGTTATGTCCTTACATCACAACAAATTTGTTTTGATGATTCAATATCTTTACCCTTGATTCCATTTTTGTAGTCTAAAGTCAAACACCCTTAACTTACAGGTAGGCCTATGCAGGGCCAGTCTGAGGGCCATGCGGCCGCATGGGGTGCCAGCAAGTGATGGCAACGTCACCGTGCGACCGCATTCTACCAAAAATTGGAAGTAATAACTTACAGGGTTTTTGGGGCGTTGACAGAAACTAAAAATGGTATTCGAGCTCAGGAAATAAATTTTCATGTCTTAAACTCTGATATAAAATATGAAATTAATATAATCTATGAGATGTCCTGTAATTAAACCAGGTGCCTTGCCGCTGACGGCATTTCAGCGCCTCTTATGGTGCCATGCACGTCTGTTGGTACGGCCCCCCTTGATTGGCTCCAAGTTCCATATGCGTGAGACTTTTGGGAGCTTCTTAGTATATATGATTGTGATATCACGCAAAATAATGCTGTGACAGTGATGAAATTTTGTTTTAGAAATTCATTTTTTAGCTGACAAATAATTCCACCGAATCTGGGGTGCTGTGTAGTGTAACTTTTCACTGGATGGTTTTAAATATATTTATATTTAGCCTATGATTTTTCATATTTATAAAAATGATACCGGTAATCATATTTACCTTAAAATATGCATCAGATTGTGTTAGTATCCCAAGTAAAGAATTAAAATGCTGATAATTAAACAAGTAATGAAAATCATAACATAAGGCTTAATAATTACTTGTTATTACTTTATGAGCTTTTTAATGTCCTGGCAACTCTAAATAGCATACTGAATATACCTTACCTAACAATTCCAAATTTAATTAATAAAGCACCCAATCCTTATTGTCATCAGAACTTTTCACTCTAGCGGTTTTTAGTCAGGTATTTAAATTGGAACATTTTAACAGGTAACATTTTAGAACTGTAATTGGTATGAGTTTTATAAATTGTCAAGGTTTTTATAGAACCACAATTATATTTGAAAATTTAAAATTGCCGTCACTTTTAAATCGAGTTTAAATTCCGTATGAAAAATAGTTTTCTTTGTGTCAAAGATTAAGTAAAAATACACATAAAGACAAGGATGATGGAAAATTAATAGAGATATGATATGTTGAGTTGAATTATCTGCTCATCTTTAACTTTATGGAAAATTTGCGCATATGTTTGTGGGAGACCTTGTATTAAAAATGGCCAAATATGGGCGCCAAATTCAGATTTCGCATCTACCAGAAAACCTCCTATAGGACTGGCCCTGGGCCGACAGTTTGAGTTGAAATCACATTAGCTTCAATATAGGCTTATAACAGTAGACCTGGAGTCCCATTATTAACACGTTCGCTGCTGGCAGCTGTTATAGCAGTTGCCCGCCCACTAGCTCTGTGCGCTGGCAACTGCTAAAGCAGTGGCGTGCTCCCGTCAAAGTTATTGCTTCAGTGTGAGCCCAGCTCTTGGCCGGGAAAATTTATATCGTCCCCAAATGTTGTGCCGGTTTCGCTAGTTAATCCGTTTCCGGATCGGGAATTCCGTTCGTTTTCTCGCTATCGTTGGAGGAATGTAAATATAATTCAGCATGGGGGTTGAGTTTTGCCATTTTTTATGCCACAGCGAACATGTTAAGGACTTCTTTTCTAGTTGTGACTGCACCTTGTTTGGTCCATTTGTGAAAGACAGATTTTAGGCCAATTTATAGTATTTTAACCACAGGAGTATTCTTTGTGGTCTATAATTTTGTATGGAAGATGTGCGAGTTTTTGCATGTTGCAATGCTAAATAGTTATAGCTCGGAAGTTTTATGTACGGTAGTGTTAAAATTTTGTTTCATTTCCACATTATATTTTCTTAATTTTTCAGTAAATTTGTTGTATCAATGTAATACTGTTTTACCCCAGTCGCTGTAACTCACGACATTCCTAACGGTGGATAACGTTTTATTTTTTGAGAGTTCCTTGAATTGTAACTCTAATTTTCAAAATAGTTTCTGTCGTATATACAGTGGAACCTCGATATATCGAACCTCAATATATAAAAATTCTCGATATAAAGAGTTTTCTCATTCCCCTTGAACCTGCCTATCAATCTAATGTTTTTTCTACCTCTATATATCGACAGAATAGCGGGGATAACCTCAATATAACAAACTTTTGGAGCCCCGATGCATGACCTAACCACCTCTACATATCGAAGTTTTGACTACAAAACCTCAACATATCGAAGTTATAAAAAGAACAACAAGTTCAATCATTGAGCTCATCCATTTTCTTTCATGTTGCAACCTGTCGCTCTACAGATGTTGCCTTTTGCCTAGCCTTGTGTTCGTAGCGATGTTCTTGTTTTCCGCGTTTGCAGTTAACTTACTGCGTTTGTGTTGTTCCATTCATTACCCTCGTGTTGGTTAGGTGGCCTTTAGCATTTTGTTTAAATGCATTTTACATTATTCTCATGAGTAATAATTTTAAAACCCCTTATTTACTGCATATATAAGAGTAAAAACGTCTTCTAGTCCCGACTGATGCTTATTAGCCTAAATAAATTTTGTGTTTGCAGCACTGTTTAGTTTTTTTGTGTCACCATTTATAGTTTTTGACCTGATCAGCTTGTGATTGAAATTTTCATAAAAGTTTTTATAAACATTAAGCAACTTATAATGTTACAGTGGGCTATTATATTCTTTTGCGCAATAGGAAATTGTTGGTTATGCAATCACAGTACGGTACACACATATTTATTCCTCAATTTCTAGGCCTACTGGAAATAAGTAATGGTATTATAACAGGCCCGGATTATCCACTAGGCCAACCTAGGCCTTGGCCTAGGGCGTCAGCCGAGAGGGGGGCGTCGAACGACCCTTTTTTATGTTATGTTTCAGTCAAAAAATGATTTAACTGCAAACATAATTTAATTTTGGGGTTTTCACATTTTTTTATTGAATTCTTTAATAACAAGAGTAAATATCCCGGAACAAACGGGACTCCAGTGTCTCCAGCGTTTCAATCCGAAGGAAAAAAATTAAACAAATTTTACAGTAGGTATTAGCAAAATAGAAAGAAGAAAGGATTATTCAAGCGAGCCAGAGGACCCAATAAGTTGCCGGGATCCGAGGGGCTCCTTCGCGGCGGGAACGAGCGTCCCTAATGTGCCGTAAAGTGTGTCCCTGATTAGCGGTCAAGAGCATCACCCCCGACTGGCGGTAAGCATCGCCCTGTAATCGACGGTAAATATCACCCTTGAGTTAAATGACGCCTGCGACCGCCGGTAAAGAGCACCCCTGATCGACTGTAAAGAGCGCCACCAATATGCATAAATAGCGCCTATGATCAGCGGTAAAGAGCGTCCCCGACAAGCGGTAAATTCACCTAATTCACGGTGAATAGCGCCTCTTTGCCTTGACCGTCGCCTTGTAAGGTTTGTCTTGACCTTGTTCCTTTGTTCTGGATTTAAATTTACTTCTGTATTACAACTATACAGGGTGTTTCAGAATTCCCTGTCAACATTTTAGGCCATTGTTCCTGGTCCAAAAACAAATATGAAAATCATAGTAATAAAGTCCAAATGCCGCCAGTTACCACACAGCCCAAATTTTGTTTTTACACATATTAGGCCTAATTTTTATTTCCACAACAGATGGTTGTATTGAGTTAAGTTTTTGCATGAATCTTTATCACACCAACGTCCATTTCCTGAGAAAATAATTATTATTTTTCGATGTGTAGGCCTATTTTAAAAAATGGCAGCCATTTTAAATTTTTAAGCTCAAATATCTTAAAAACGGTAACTTTTCATAATTTTTACTAGAGACTAAAAAATTGACAAATCAAATTATGTAACTAAGGATACCAAGTTTGTAAGGATGTGACAACAAATAACAGAGTTTTTGCTATTTTTTCTCTTAAAATAACCTAAATTTGCATCATTTTTAATGCAAAATCAATGTTTTTCAGCAGAAAAATCACAATAACTCCGTTATTTGTTTCAAATACGTCCTCGGAGTAAAGTGACGAAAATGACAATCATCTCTTTCCTTTAATAGTTCTGTGCTTTTATACTACAGCCAAAGTAATTAGAATTAAAATAAGTTAATATGTATCGGATTGTTTTTATGTTTTTGTTTTTTCGGGCGGGGGGGGGGGGGGGGGGTCGTAATTGTGACCTTTGGCCTAGGGCGTCAAAAAGTGTTAATCCGGGCCTGTATTATAAGGTGGTCTTTAACCTCAGTATAACAAAGTTTGTAAAAATAACCTTGATGTAACGAACCTCAGTATATCAAAGACCTTGATATTACGAATTTTTTACATTCCCCTTCGGGTTCGATATATTGAGGTTCCACTGTAGCAGCGGTTCCCAACCTGGGTTGTGCGTACAACCTTGGGGGTATGCCAATAAGGGCTGGCTGGGGGGGTACCCTGGAAAAAGACCGTAATGGCGGACACAATTTTATAAAATGCCATGTAAGGACGGAAAACTTAAACAAAGTCAAAAGATAGATAAAGTAATGTATCCACTTGTGTATATTAAACAAAAATAAATATGTATACAACTAAACCATTTGGCCAGAAAATTAATCATTAATCTTTTGTTTTGAAATACTCGTATAACTACTTGTTTATACATGCTCAAGGTTATAGACTTTGCAAACCAGTATGTTTACCTTTGAGTGTGCTTTTTTCAATTTTCATCACTTATATCTAGTCTATAAAGAACTTAAAGGAATGTTGGTTTAACCGACTAAATTAATTACTTCAGGCTCAGTTCTGAGGCAGCCTGTCAGTTATAAGTACTTTTAGCTACTAAGAAGGCAAAGGCCAAATGGTGAGCGTAGATCAGTGCAGTCAGGCGCACTGTGGCAGGAACATAGACCAGTTGAAAACTCGCGGGCCCCTCGCCTCTGCAGAATATCTTTCCTCCGCACTGTCATGTGCACTGCCGGCCGGGTACATGAACCCAGTCTGGTGGCGCAACGCTGAACTGTACTGACGAAAACAGCGACTGGTAGAAGCCCACCTTAACTTATTGGTTATTTACTTTCAGGAACTTGATGGTTCCCTGGAACAAGATCACTACCTACCAGTTAATTTGTACCATTGTGGTTTGCCTGCATCTTCAGGCTGATGATACTTTTTCGAAGCTACTAGGGCTTATTAGTAATTTATATTTTTAAAATACTTTTTGCAGAGTGTTTAAATTTTAGGATATGACAGGAAATATTTAAAAAGTTTATAAATTGGCAAATCTTTGTGACTGAATTAAAATAAAGTTTAATGAAAAACACTGTTTTCTCTAACCTTGTCTTTAAAACCATGTGGGCTCTTTCGGATTGACAAACCTTATTTGTTTGAAAATAAAATAAAAATTCAATACATGGACGAATACAAAAAATTTTCTATTTTGCATATAAGTTTACTTTATGGTTCTATTAGTTAATAGTCCAATAAATTGTTGCAGAGCTCCCTGTTCACGCGACAAAAACAGTGGAGGCTGGAGATTCGGAAAATGCACAAAGACCAGGAAATATAATGATGGAACCGGTCCCAAGAACCCAAGGAGACAGGGCACCTAAAAAAAGATCAAGAAGAACTGTAACAGAACCCATGCAAACCCCGCCCAGTATAGCTCTGAACGCACAGCAAGCATTGCAAGAAAACGCTCCAAATCCGGGGCCTGCAAACAACAACCAAATCCCGCCGAACCAGCCAAACCAGAATTGAAATGTTTCAACCAGGTTCAACTTAAAAATTGTTCTGTTCAAATGTTGTGTTTTTATGAGTTGTAACAACAAATGTTACATTAAGTTATTGTTAGAATAAATTTTTGTACTTGTCATTTCATTTTTTTTCTGACCAATTATTATTTAACTTTGGTAAGTTTGATCTTGGGCAATCATTATATAGGGGAGAGCAGGATAATACAGTGCAGCGGGGCACTACCCTAAGTCTACTTAAGGGAGCTATTAGCACTAGAATGGCAGCCAATCAAAAAAGAATACACAACTTAAGCACAAAAAATATAGTAAAAAAATATAATCAAATCGTTACATTACAAAGACAACTAGTGAGTATTTGGCTTTATGCATGATTACATGACGAATAATTATGTTGTTTAATGCTCATTCCTTCTAATATCAATGATTTACTAGAACTGGTCTAAATTAAATAATACCATTAGTTACATTATTTCAACCCATCTATTTGTATACCTCTTTTCCTGAGCTATATTTGATCTTAAACCTTTAGCTCTACAACTTCTTTAGTATAAGGGTGTGCTATACCCATCTGCCATGCGCGGTTGCAAGGGTTTAGAATCTCTGTGTTGCCCCAGTTGTAAACCGATATAAAATATTTTGGTGTCATTCTTTTCGTAAAATAATTTTGTACCCCGCTATAATCTTAAAATTTCTATATTAAATAAATTACTAAGCAGGGTGTTTGCTAATAATGTTGAAATAAGCGATTTTGTATCAAGTTTTAATGCATTAAAAATAATTTTTAGAGAAAATATAAGATTTTATGTGGGTTCAATATAATTGTAAGAACAAGAATCTACAATAAGATTAGGAAAACGTTTAAAGATAACGGTGCAAGAAGGGAGATGCAAAAGGTCTGCAATTTAAAAAACGTCATTATTAGACAACCGATCGATTTCACACAAAAAAAAATTATGAAAATAACAAAATTTAAAATAATTTGTCATATATTTTCCAAATTGTGACATTCCGCGCATGGCAGCAGTTAACAGTCTCGCTCAGCGATTTTGACGCCGAGGTAGAGCGCACCCTTAAGGTAAAGATTGAAAATGTTGTTCCCTCAACATGAATGGCTATGCCATGTTAAAACATACTCTCCTAAATGATGTTATAACTGAATACCTTTATTGGCAAAAAAAAAACTTATATGGGTCCAACCAATGAAAATATAATATTAAAATAATGCTATTAAAAAACTCAAAACCTAATCGGCCAACACATATTTTTTTAGTCTTATCCAAACTAAGTTCACTATATCAATTTTTTTAATTTCTGTTATAAAATCTTAGAACAAACCATAATTTTTTATACGTTTTCAATAAATATTTTCCTGCAAAACAGCACATGCTGTCTTGCCCATTTACCAAATGGTGAAAAATTATAATTTGCTTGTTCGTAATTGTCACAATGTCGATATATTTAATGACTCTTGGAACATTTTAAGTTTAAATGCAGTTCTTTTTAAGTAAATCCAGAACATAATTTTTGCACTTTAACAGATTTGTTGTTCTGGTGGTAAATGTTAAGCTGCCTGCTGTGGTGGGTTTGTTGAGTTTATAAGTTATATTTATTTTGCTTGGTTTTTAATTTAGTACCAGAGGGCTAGTGTTTGCTCGGTAAACTCAAACAGTGTGATATTCTTTAAAGAAATATCAATTGAATGACAGTGCGCTAAAATGCTCAGTGAAAATGGCTTATTTCTTGTTCAAGACGAGCTTGTTCGCTTCGCTCACTAGCCTTCCAGACTGTTTCAATGTAGGCCTATGGGTGCTGCACTATAGTGTATATTTGTTGAAACACTTGTTGAATCTGTAACACGTAGATTCTAATTATTTAGTTAACAGCTGATTTAATCATTCTTACTAATGCTTTTTCAAATTCAAATGCAATTCAAATGCAATTCTAAATTCAAATGCAATTCTACAAATTGATTAGTTGTTTTATACTTTTACATAACTTTTATAAAACATTCATAATCAGCAGTATGAAGTATGACTAAAAAAATTATGAATTATTTTTATTAAAGTAGTGCCATTTAATAATTTAACCACTGGGTGCAATGCAAAAACCACACGTTTATACTGGACCACGTGGTCTTCACTTTGACAATTGAGTCGTATATGTTTTCATTATTTCTTTGTTTTCATTATTATATCATTAAGACCAATGTTAACATTTTTAAAACTTCAATAAAAGACTATAAATAAATAAGATTTTTAATGGAAAAGAGACTAATTTACATATTCTTTCCCCCCAGAATGAAGTTATTTGCAAAGTTTGAAGGAAATCATTCTAGTCTTTTTTGAGATCCATGTGCCAACAACATACAAATATACCTTACTCATATTACAGTATAGGATTTACTGTTTTGTCATAATTTATTAATTTAATGTTTTCTTATTTACAAAAAGTTTCTCTAAAGCTTTGTTATAACTTTTTGATTAAGCCCCAAGCGAAAAGTAGGCTAGTTCACTTCTGATCCACGGTATTTTTGATAGCATGAGCCCGGCCCAATGTGCATCAATTTGATTCACACCATGTTTCGTGCTCAGCCCCCCGTGTATCATATTGCTTCACTGGGCTTTATTTATCAAGGTGTGTACTTTCAGACTCACATTTATATTGAAATGGTATGGCTTGCTGTGTTGCTTGGTCCTCTGGGACCCAGTGGCGGATTTATGAAGGTTGGGGCCCTAGGCCAACTTTTCTGTGGGACCCCCCCCCCCTCATCACTGACCAAAGTATGACACTAAAATCATCAAATTAAGCTAAAATTGGCTAAAATCATCCTTAATTTTTTTCCTCTGGTACGAGTAAAATGTAATTGTATGTGTACACTCTGATCTCTGAGAACGAGCTCGTCTTGAAAAGATGCTGGATTATCCAGCTGTTAAATGGTGGTGGGGAAGGGGCAATGATGTACTTTATCATTGACTATATTTATAGTAAATGGATCTATGCTATAATTGGAGTCACTAATCTCTATTCAAACATTTGTGAAAAGCGTGCTGCTGTATTTTAGGGATGCTATGTCCGTTACGTTGGTCAAATTACTGTTGGTGGGAGGCTATCAAAATAGTTAAGATGGCTATCCGTACTCAATTTTACCAAACTGTATTCAATATTTTAGTTGCAATGGAGTCCTATTTATCTGAATTACTTTGTTAATATTACTATAATGCTACAAATGTGTTGCTTTCAGAATTTTGATATTTCACAAAATGGTAATGGTTTTAGAAAATCTTTAAATTTTCCTGTTTTGACAGCGTCTCACCAATAGCAAACTGGCAACCAAAAAATATCAATGGGAAACCGGAGCACTTTTTGACACAGAGAGCTAGAAGTGACTTTAGTTAGTTTTATTAATGAGCCCAAAGTTGCCGCCGCGCCCTCGTGCCGTCACCCAGTGTTGCCACCAATATGAATGTGACGTAACCTACAGGTTCATGATCACCCGAAAATGACATGGGAAACGGCAGACGCCTCAATGACTTCACCAAAGTCTCTCTGTTGTGTTGTGAATTTACGTTTTTCAACTACAACAGTCTGCTAAAAAAAATCAGGGTCAAATCTTATGTTCATTTTTACAGTGCAAGTACATCCTTAAAAAATATATATGTATATTTGGACCTGCGTGCGGCCCCCCTGCAGCCCACGGCCCTAGGCCAGGGCCTAGTCGGCCTAGTGGTAAATCCGCCACTGCTGGGACCACAGAAAAGAGGTGGTTAATGTATTGGTTGATGGTTGGCAGCACTGGGATGATTTTCCCAAACAGCTGCTTTACCCTATGTTTTTGCATGGGTTTTGTTGTGAGTCAAAATGATACATATATAGTCTCAAATTAAAAAAAAAAAATGTGCATCATATAAATACACAATGGGCCTCTGTGTAAACAAAATAAGCAGTAAAACATCCTCTCACAGTTTCAAATCTCTAAATGTGCATCATATTGGTACACAATGGGCCACTTTTTAAACAAACAAGTAAAACCTACTCATGGCCCATATGTATCTCATAGCTTTACAGTAATGCCTTTAAAATATAGATATATTTTAATTTAGTCCTTATTTATGGACTTATTTCAAAAGGCCATAAGAAGGAACTCATTAAGAAGAAATTCATTAAAGGTTATTTAAGAAGAAATTCATGTTATCTTGGTCCAGGGGTGACCTGACCCACTTTTTTGTTGGTCAAACTGGAGTATAAAAATTATACACATGGGCGTGAGCTCATAACACACTATGTATCAAATCTATACACATTGGGCTGAAATTCTTAAGTATGAAATAAATTTGCACTAATGTACGGTTTTGACAGGTTTTATAAAGTGTGACATAAAGATATCAACAATGAACTCTTAAAATTATAAATAAAATGTTGTTCTGCTTCAATTTAATCTTTACACAGGATTATTGTCTGTAATAGTGCATGGTATCAACCCTAAACTCTTGGAGCAATACCATTCATTGTAAAACTCTTGTAATAAGGGCTTCCAGTTAAACTCAGTAATATAAAGCTGTTCCCGATGCGGAGCCTAGTAAAGATGTGCACTGGGGTTAACCCCAGTGGTAAGGAACCTATGAATCGAAAATTTCCTTGTCCTTCATAAATTCCCAAAAAGTGGAATTTATGTTTTTTTTCAATTCTAAATTTTTAAAAGTTTTTTTACAATTCTAACTAAATTAAACTAAGTACTTAATATTTAACTTACATTAAAAGTTAAATATGTTTAAAATCCACTCTAAAAACAAACTCCCAATTGAAATTTTCTTTACCCAAACTGTGTGAAACTCTAAAATAAAATTGTTGATCCCTCTTTATAAAGCTATTTAGTATATTGATTTTTACCCTGGCTTAGATAACGTAGAAAATCCAAAAATATGTTTTCTATGAGAACGGGGTTTTATGGGGTTCTGAATGAGTCAAAAATGGGTTTTTGGCATTTTTGGACCTCACTTTTCTGAATTCAACGATTTTAACTAAAACCATTCAAAAGAGCTATAAAAAACAAATAATTTAATATCTAGAATTTTAAAACCTGACTTAACGGATTATGGAGAAAATCTATGTTTTCCATATTATTCTTATGGGTAATTCTCTATCTCACTTATTTATTAACATACTAGATAAAGTTTGGTAAGTACAATCAATAGGTAGAGTGTAAATTATCTTTGTGTACAAAACCCAAATGGTGGCAAACCTTCATACTCACTCCCATGGGGTTTGTGGGAAAATAAAAAATAACTTATGAGAATTTGATACTATTTAGCATGTACCTGCACTGGGAAGGAATTATCATCGTCTATTTGCTTACAACACCTCATGACAGCAAACCTTCATCCTCGTCCACATGGTGTACAAATGTATATACATCCCAATTGGTACGGATACATATTACAAATTAAAAAAAAAAAGACACGATGTACACGAACACAGACAAAACATTTAACGGCTAATTTTAAATACTGGTTAGCCGATTTTGAAGGCCACCACCATCCATCCTGTCTATTGTGTCGCTGTTCTTTGTAAAATGTGTCCATCTCGTGTCCATTTATTTATTGAAATTTTTTATAATTTTTACACTCTTTATGTGAGAGAAACAACATTCTTTGCCGAAGTCCGGTGACTCATTGGATGGGTCAAAAATAGTGGCTTGTGCAGTAATAGGATTACCATAATTCAGGTATTCAAACCATTAATTGTATTTATGTTAATTCCAAGGCTGACATTCCATCATGGCTCTAATTTGCAGCTTTAGAACTTCATTGGTCCTAGACATCACCCCTGGGAGGGGTGCATGGGCCAGAGGGTAGTGAAAAGAGGGTGTATATTGTGGAAACCACTGAAAAACGGTTCATGTCCCAATAAATTTCGAGTAATACACACAGTGATGGATTCTGCATTTGAAGCCCTACATAATTCTAAACTAAGCTGCAAAAAAATCCTGTCCCATCATTTTTAGCATTGCATATTATTTGCTTTTAAAATGATCCTTGGTCATTTAAAAATGATATTTTCAAAAATAATTTTGTTTTATTTTAATTTTAATTGAATTTTGTTGCTGAATAAAAGTAATAGACTTGTGAAAAGGTTATTATACCTGTTAATCCACCAAATTATCCTATGAAATCCTGGTTGTGTTACGCGTTTTGGTGACGTCTCTCCATCATCAGAACCCTTTAAGTTCATAAATTCAGTAATGTTTTATTACATAGCTATGACAGGATGAAACTTAATTCTGGCTGAATGACCTACCATAAGGTCATATCTGAATATATTCTAAGATTATGTTGGGCTTCAGAGAGAAAAGTTGTCGAAAGAAAACATAAGAATAAACTCTGTAAAAAAATTATGAAATTAAAGGTTCTACTGCATTCTTTGCAGCAACCAAAATTGAATTTTGAAGCATATGGAAGATTATTGAATTCATGTTAGTTGTAAAAACATACGAAACTTAGTATAAGTTAATGAACATATTTATTACCTTACTAGCTGTTGCCCATCACGGCTTCGCCCGTGATTGAATTTATTTTATACGTAATAAAATCTTTTTAAAGAGCAACGAAATCTACTTCCTTAAGAATGACATTGAAACAATGAAGTAGAGTGAGTGGAGCTCTGGAGGAATTTCGCAAAACCTGTTCTTAGTGAGAAAAGGTTTCTTAAATAGAAAAGGCCGAGAGAACCTATGAGCAAATAGGAATGACCATATCAAATTTCAACCCTGTAGTAAGTTCAAATTTCAACAGTCATATTGAAGTCATGTGGGGCGGAGCCCTAAAGAACTTAAAACACTACCTACATTTGCAAAACTGTTTCTTAGTCTTAGAGAACTTCAAAAACTATATTTACAAAACCATTTCATAGTGAGCACCTATTAGAAAAACGGATCATCCATGTTAAACTTATATCCCCTAGAATCTATGGTAATCTTGAGATTCTATAGGGTGGAGCCCTAAAGGAAATTTGCAAAATTATTTCTTAGTAAGTAACTATGAGCAAAGAGGAACGTCCGATTCAAATTAAAACCCCGGAGGCCCAAAAGTAATTTTGAAGTCCTGCGGGGCAGAGCCCAAGAGAACTTCGAAAACTGTATTTGAAAAACTGTTTCTTAGTGAGCACCCATGATCAAAGAGAAACGTCAATGTCAAATATCGTCACCGGAGGCCCTGAAGTAATTTTGAAGTCATGTGGGGCGGAGTCCTAAAGAACTTAGAAAACTGTATTTGCATAACCGTTTCTCAGTGTGCACCCATGAGCAAAGAGAAACGTCCATGTCAAATATCGACCCCGGAGGCCCAAAAGTAATTTTGAAGTCATGTGGGGCGGAGCCCTAAAGAACTCCGAAAACTGTATTTGCAAAACCGTTTCTTAAGGAGTACCCATGACCAAACCAAACGTCCATGTCGAATATCGACCCCAGAGGCCCTAAAGTAATTTTGAAGTCCTGTGGGGCGGAGCCCTAAAGAACTTCGAAAACTATATTTGCAAAACCGTTTCTTAAAGAGCACCCATGACCAAACCAAACGTCCACAGCAATTGTCAACCGCGGAGGCCCTAAAGTAATTCTGAAGTCCAGTGGCGCGGAGCCCTAAAGTGCTTCAAAAACTATATTTTCAAAACAGTTTCTTAATAAGTATCTATAAGCAAAGGGAATCGTCCATGTCAAATTTCAACACGTAGGCTATACAGTAATTGTGAGCTTCTGTGTGGCGGAGCCCTAAAGGGGATGTTTAAAGCAATTATTTATTTATTTATTTATTTATTTAGCACATAAGAAAAAAGAGATCACTCCAAATTTCAACCGTGCAAGTTTCCTAATTTGTATTTAAAATTGGTCATGCGGATCACGTTATGAAATTTTGAAGGCCTGTGGGGCGGAGCCCTGAAGGAATTTTGTTAAATCATTTCTTAGTGAGCACCTAAAAGGCAAGATGAACCTGTGTTTAAAGTTTAAAGTAAATACGTTTGGTAGTTCCTGAGATTTCATGAGTCAGTCAGTAATCACTCCCCGTCAGGTTTAGCTTGGTCGCTAAGCTCACTCGCCACAACTATCCTCTAGTTTTTTATTACCAATACCCCCTACTACCCCCAATAATTTAAATGAGAACAGCTGTTTACAAAATTAATATTCCTTAATGTAATCATATGTTCCAATACAAAAATGTTGCTTCCATAAGAATAACATGCTAAATTTGAAGACGTGTGGGGCGGAGCCCTGTAGGAATTTTGCAAAATCGTTTCTTAGTGAGCACCTAGGAGGCAAGACGAACCTATTTTCAAAGTTTCAAGTAAATCCGTTTGGTAGTTCCTGAGATTTCGTGATGAGTCAGTGAGTGGGATTTCGCTTATATATATATATAGATTACAGCAATCTTTGGCCAATATCTCAAAATCATGTAAAGTGGACAGGATCCATATGAAAGTGGACTAGACTCGCCATATTCTATACAGGGTTAGGCAAAAGTTTGGACACCCCCAGTTAACTTTTTAACGCGTTGCAGTAGGAAAACGAAACTCAGCACATGTTAACAACATGAAAAATTACACTTTTTCATCAACTACACAACTTTGCCCCTGCCCCCAAAATGGGGTATTTTGGGGGCAGCCCCAAATTTTCAAATGTAAACCCTTATTTTGTGACCCCTCATTTTAAACGGTTTATCAAGAGAAATTAATGGCACAAACCGGAGGTCGATATCTCATCTCTAACCTAAATGGCAGCCATATTAAAATTCGTGAAGGTGAAATTGACATTTTTAAAATTAATTCGGAAAATAGGTTTTTTTAGAATCGAGAATATCTAGAATTATTTTAGTATTAAACCTACTAGTTCATTTCTGCAACTAGGTTCAAATCTAAAATAATTCCAGAAATTATGGATTTTAAAAAGCTATTTTCCGATTTAATTCTAACAAATGTCAATTAACCCTTCTCGAATTTTAAAATGGCTGCCAATTTAGTTAGAGATGAGATATCAACATCCGGTTTGTGCCATTTAATTTCTCTTGATACTCCATTTAAAATAAGGGGTTACTCAATAGGGGTTTACATTTGAAAATTTGGGGCTGCCCCCAAAATACCCCATTTTGGGGGTCGGGGCAAAGTTGTGTCTTTGATGAAAAATTGCATTTGTTGTCTTGATAACATATGCCGAGTTTGGTTTGCCTACTGCAACGTGTTAAAAAATTAATTGGGAGTATCCAGACTTAAACTTGCTTGCCCATCTCAAATTTTGAAAGGGCTGCCATTTTGGTTAGGGGTGAGATATTGACCTCCAGTTTGCACCATTTAATTTCTCTTGATAAACCGTTTAAAATGAGGGGTCACTCAATAGGGGTTTACATTTGAAAATTTGGGGCTGCCCCCAAAATATCCCATTTTGGGGACAGGGGCAAAGTTGTGTAGTTGATGAAAAAGTGCAGTTTTTCATGTTGTTAACATGTGCTGAGTTTGGTTTTCCTACTGCAACGCGTTAAAAAGTTAACTGGGGGTGTCCAGACTTTTGCCTAACCCTGTATATGGATAGGTGTCCTAAGTTTTGCAGGTTCTCAGCCTAGGAGCAGAAAGCTCATCAGATGAGAGCACCATTGGTTGATGTAGTTGAATGCAGGGTGGTATTTTGTTGAAGTTATTAGGTTTTTTAGGGAAGAATTAGTAACTTTTCAGAATATTTACCCTCAACTCCTGTGAACAATCTTAGATTTTTTATTGCTGATGCATTTCATATTGGAGTTTTCATTTGTACAGTATTCAGAAGTGCACATCAGATGGGCCTTTAGGCTATCAAGTGATGTAAGTTATAGAGAACTACACTGCACAGTAGAATAAACAAAATATTTTGAATCCACAGGATATGTAGAGATTCTCTCTATATCCTGATGAAGAACCCAGTGGATTCGTAATATTGTGCAGCATATTTGTGTTCTATTCAGCTTCACTATCAGGTAATCTGCTCCTATTCCACAAAAGTAAATGAGACAATGGCCATTAAGATTATCCCTCAATTCATTGATAAATTGGTGTGCAATTTTAAACATTATCTGGTAAAGGCGGCTTTTTCTTATTTGCAATTAATATTTTCTAATATTCCACAATGAATTGGAGATTGAGCTCACATTTTAAATAAAAAGCAGTTAAAATTCACTATTAATATATCAGCTGGCAAAAAGAATATGTGACTTTAGAATAAAACCAACGTGGTGATTATGTTCCGATAGTGACAACGAAAAATCAGAACTGAGTTGGTAATGTGTTGTAATTTCCATGGTAACTACAACCAGTGACTATGATATCACCGTATATTAAAAATGTAATAACATTAATTGTTTTACTTAGATAAAATGTTTAGATTTCACTAAATCTAACTGAAAAAACTTAAGCTGTAAAAGACAGCATTGGTCAGAAACAACACTTTTTTGGACCAAGAATTATATAATCATGTAAAAGATTCTCAAGACATGATATATATTTCTAATATACTTTGAATTTTCATAAATATTGATGCAGAAAATGACAGATCTTGGAAATTTCTTTAGATATAATCCTTAATTCTAATTGTTTGTTACACAGAAGCTAAAGACGACCCTGATAAACTTGGACATCTATTCTCTGTTGTTCTGACACTCAAAAGTCTCTAGTCACAAAGTTCTTCTGATCGGAAAATGTAATGAATGCCGAATAAACTTGGATATTTAAGTATGAAAAAAAAAAAACAAAGCCAGTGTTTTACACCTACCAAAGGTCTGATTAAAAATAGGGAAAAATCTTGCAAACAAAAAAGTTTTAAACACTGTAGTTGTAGAAGACTACTTTTTATATTAGTTGTTTGAATTTTTAGTCTTCTTGAAAAGGATGTTAATTTCTCAGTCCATTTTATGTCAATTGAGGTGAGACAACTTGAACAATAACAGTTGAACATGCATTTATCAATGACTTAGATTATCACAAATGACTCTTTCCATTGTGTATACTGTTATACCCCTATTAGGCCCCTATTATACTAGGACACTGTATCCAAACCACTCGCATTCGTATAGAATCAAATGAGAGCTATTGCTTTAGCAGGCCACTGTGTCCAAGCCACTAAAACAGTGGCCTGGCCACCGGCAACAAAGACACCGTCGCCAAGTGGCCAGAATATATCTCTGGACACTCAATTAGTTAACATTGGATTAAATGGGAGCTTAAATGGGAGCTATTATACTACTACGCTGTGTCCAAGACAATTTTTGTTCTTGTGGCTGTTTGTTCACGTATTTACTCAGTTCTTCTGGTTCAGCAATAAAATCAATAGACCTAATTTATCTTTTTTCCATGGATGTTTTAAACCACAAACTAAAATTTTGTAAAGTTATTCTTTAGGTAGAAACACACGTGTTAATAAGTATTCTTGCAATGTCTCCCATTTGCCTGGGTGTTTTTCCCATGAATATTTTTTGTCTTTTAAATTGCTTATCATAAAATTTGAATCTTTGTACAGCAATATAAAACTAACAATTAACATTGTAATTAAAACATTAAAATATAGCTTGTAATATAACCTCCATTTTTTTCTTTTTCTGCAAAGTTTTTTCAATGATTTGGGCTAAAACAGGTGTCAAATTTCTTTAAATTGTTAAAGTATACAAAGCTTTAAAAGACAAACATTTTTTATACTATTACCAGTATTACAAAATATTCTATAAAATGTCCTCTTCCTAAACACAGTACATTGTATAACTCTCAACTAAGATTAAACATACAATTTTATGTATTTTGGCTTTGTTATTCTACATCTGATGTTTGATAACTATTATTGTATCTTTTTATAATATTTTGAATTAAGTCATTAATAAATTAAAGCAGAAGCATTAAAACAGCATAATACCAACGTCAGGTATCTCAGATTTGATATCAAACGGTTGGCCAGACAATTCCGAAATGAAAATGGTTTCCCACTAAATTTACACCAAGGAACAAATTAAATATATTTTTAACAATTTAAAAGTACTATAAAACTTATGTTCATGAAACTTATGGTCTTTGGTTTAAATTACGGAAGTTTCAAATAGAAACATACGTCATAGTATACATAATTTTATAGGATTATTTAATACAGTTGGAGTAAAATGAAATTGAATAGCTTAATCCATTTTAAAATTACAGCCATAGTTTAATTCAAAATACAAATTTACGGAATACTCTGTCCGAGTATAAACATCGGAAATTCCATCCAGTCAGCGTGATGAGCTTGTGACCTCTTAGATAAAAAACACACCTTGGTTATAATTAAAAGATATTTAAAAGATATATCACAGTAGTAGTTTTTTTATAAATATTAACATTTATTACTATAATTAATTACAGTTGTTTGCACGAGACGTGAGACAGCCGGCCAGGATTTGTGCTACACATGGGCAGTTTAACAGCCTGAATTTGAAATTAAGACCTTAGTAATGATTTTACTGTATATAATAAAAATGATTATTCCATGCCATGTTGCAAGAGATAGACCCTACCTGCCCATATGTAGCACAAATTCTGGCAGGCTGTCTCACGTGTCGTGCAACCAACTGTAATATTAATCGTAAATGTACATGAAAAAGTCCAAATAAAGGTTGACGCTTGGGTAAAAATAGTATATACAATAATTCTATAAACTAAAATGTTTCACAAGTGATTTAAAACCCCTAAACAATAAAAATAAATCCTTCAAATACATGCCTGAGTAATCTTATCTCAATTGTTTTGTTTGTTTTTATTTTCTAAGAACTTCCAGGTGTGACTCGTCGTTGGCCGGAACAATGTCCTGGTGTAATAGCTACCGGTGGCCCTAGTGGCCCGGTCACTGTGTCTGGGATACAGTGGCCTAATATAATACGGGCCTTAAAATCAATACAAGTCTTCAAGATTCTTGAACTTATTTAAAATGTGAACTAATGATTTTTCACAGAATGTTTAATAAAGAATTACCTTATAGATTGTATCGTAGAAAATTCCATAAAAATTCTAAATGAAAATAAGAATAAAAAAAAAACAGCATTGTAAACATAATAACCATGACTGAATACACTGGGGGTACTGCAAGGTCTGTAGAGGAAGAAGCATAACTTCTTTCCAGGTCAGCTGAATGCAACGCCGCTCCGCCAGTATGTCTCTGACTTTCGGGCGGTGCACCTCGCTGTTCTCCGTCTCTGTACATATAACTTAAGTGTTTTACAAGTTTTAACTGAAGGTCACTACACTTTAACTCTGGCACAACATCGACTTGTAGTATTTCAGTGTTTTGACTCAGGGTCACTACACTTTAACTCTGGCACAACATCGAATTATCGTACCAGAGGTGCTCCCTAACCTAACTTGTATAGTTTAGGGTGGCGTTTTCATGCCACGTAGTATCGCTATGAGTGTCCAGTCCAGATTTAAATTAAATTAATTTTACTGTGATCTTTTCAATTTCCAATTTGTTTTGCCAAAGAGTGAGATGACGCTTTATAAATTTGTATTTCTCTTATTGGGGATTGCAGGGATACAATTAGTTTATTTAGAAGACTCTTCATCTTAGAGTTTAACAAAACTTCCACTTTGACTTTACTTCCTCGCCCCTCACAGCCTAAGCTGTACAGGAATGTTTCTTCTAGTGCCAACTTGGGTCGAGAGAACAGTGTGTTGACTGTAGGACAGCTCATGGTGAAGTGATGCGATACTTCAGCGTACAGCCTCACCTTCCCCCACCACTGTGACCTTCCCCCACTCCTGCGGTTACCCCCACCACTTTTGCCTTGGCTCATACGCTAACAACGGTCTCTCAGTATTGTGCGGACTTTTGTGAGAGAAGGCATGTAGCGGGACACTTTGGGTAAGAAACTTCGCCGTGTTAAGTCTTTGTTAGTTGCTCAATGTCCTCCACTCAAGGTCAAGCGGGTTTCGACTTTAGCTAAGTGGCGAAAACTGTTGCGCGGACACCCTAAATTTTATACCAAACGGACTAATGTAAGTTTTACTGATGAGGATTTGTTTAAAATATTGGATGAAATGACTTTTGCTTGCAAAGTTCAGTTAGTTACGCCTATTACTGACGGTTTAGAGTCTTAGCCTCTCGAGCCAATATACCTAGAGTACCCGGAGCCGGACAGTCAGTCGCTCGGTGACTTTCGTGGGGTGCGCGTCGGTGTCGGCACTCTGTTGTTAAGTTTTCAAGGTCACAGTAATATGAAATTGCGGGCGTTGTGCTGGTTCAAGGTCACCTGAAGGATTACCGATTGCCCATATGGGCGAGGTCATGTCGCAAACTCTAGTTAAACTTGGCACTTTTGCTGTTTCTCATCGCAAATTCGCTCCAAGTCGTCAAGGTCACGGGGGCTGTGACTGATTCTTGGAGCGTAGTGCGATAAACAGCGAAAATGTCAAAAAATTTTAAGTTTCAGCGTGACCTTGGCCTTAATGGCGTCGATGACGTCATATTGGTGACGTAAGGGTTGATGACGTCATCAGCACGTCATTTCTGTGACGTCATGGGTGTGACATCATGGAAATGACGTCATTGGTGATGACGTCATCGGTGAGGTCTTTGACCTCGATGAGTCATCCCTCAGGTGACCTTGAACTGGCCCAGCGGCCGAAATTTTGCACTACTCCTGGCCCTGGCCTACAGTCACCTTGGGGGTACTGGGCATCTTATCTTTGGTTGATTACATCTCTAATTTGATACAGCATAAAAACTCGGCAACTTAGCGGTTGAGGGAAAATTTCCAGCATATGGGACGCTAATGAAAACAAATTTTATGTCAAATATATGTTTATAATAACTGTTGCTATGGTTATATAATATTGTTGAAACCTTCCCCTTGCAGAAAAAAATCCATGGCTGTAAACCAATCGGTTTACTGTAAATAAAATAATATTGTAATACATAACCATGTTTTCAAGGAACTATGACTTTGCATTTCTCTATGTTTATAGAATAATTCCACATCCTTCCAATAGAGTGCAGCACCAATCAGAATTGTTCAGTGATGCATTCTGTTGGTTTTAAAGCGAAACTGAAGGAAGATAGCTATAACAGAACGTTGTCAGAATTATTTTTCTGAGCGCAGTGCTGCCAGACGCCTTCAGTAAAATTACCCTCCGTCGATGTGAAAAATACCCTCAAATACCCTCAGGCAGGGGAATAGGTTGTAGACCTATAATCACTGAGCGAAAACACTTGGACTACATAATGGTCGCCGAGCACCAATATTATACTATTTATAATACTTTAATCTGTGATTAGAGGCATGAAGACTGTAATATTATTATTAAACTAATATCTCTTCTTGGGATCAATTTAATATTTTACCTTTGCCCTCTGTATTCATTTTCATCATAATGCATAATGCATATAGATACCGGTATCTTCTGAAAAAAGATTTAATCGAAGAATCAAAGAAGGCCAAATAAGTATGACAAATTTTATGCAAAAATATGTAAATATTCATTAAACCAGCTCACCAAAAAGATTCTTTAAAAACTTAAATTAAATCGTTAGTGACAAAATAACTTATATAATCAAAAATTTTCCTCAAAATGTCAAAGTGAATAATATGGTTAGTTTAATAAACCATTATTAAACCACAATTAACCATGATTAACCATGGACAACCAAACAAAGATAAATGCTATGTTGTTAGCACTGTTGTAGAATTTAAGACATTAATAGTTTTACCAGAAGTGTAAAAAAATCAATTATTTATTGTAAAAAACTACCATTACAACAAATTATTCTTGTTCATCATACTACAATTTTTTTAATAATTATGCTGTGAATTGCAAGGGCGGTCCTAGCTGTACATTTTAGGGGGGGTCACGGTTAAAAAAAGTCATCAAGTTTTTTTTATTGAACCAAAGCCAAGTCGTCCTAAACTAAAAACTCAGATAGATCCATATTTAATCACTTCAGAGTTTTACACTCCAGGGTAAAATTAGTAGAAACAAATAGTAAGTTAGTTGTTTCAATAGGGGATCCCAGTTTAATCTAATTTCGTGCGTGAAGCCTTCTTTATTATAACCTCTTGTGATTGGTCAGTTTTTACCGGCGGGAAAATATTTGAATATGCACCACCCCGCTAGTGTAGTTTATAGTGAAGATATATTCGGGTTAATAGATCTTTGATGAAGGTGGTTAAAATGTTCATATTACTGAATGAAGATGTTATAATAGTGTTTTATATGCCGCAATGCCGTTTATAGGGTACAACGAGGTTAATTATATATAGAGTGCTACACAGATAGTGAAAATTGTCCACTGTTGATTGGTGCCATTTTACCCACAATTGTTGCTCTTTCCTTAGTAACCAGTCCTTTGTTTACACATTCCCATCTGTTATTTGCCATATTACCCACACGTTTCTGGCACTTCTATGGTATCCTATCTCAATAGCCTCAGACCATCAAATCAAATTGGTTTTAAAAACATACAACAAAACAACAAATAATCAGACATTTCGAAGTATAATCTGTAATTTTTTAAGCTGGTTGCGTCAAAACAGAATAGCTAAAATTGGTTACCAAGGAAACACAGTAAAGTGCTTGCCAAGGAAATTTCAGGAATCGTGGGTAAAATGGCACCAGTCACGGACAAAAAATTAACACGTATTTAGCACTTTATATAAAGTTAACCTTGTTGATTGGGTGCGTATTATCGAGTGAAGAAGTTATTATAGTTAGGTTCTTGTCGTTTTTTAATATACCATACAGATTATTACCTATTTTATGAAAGTTGACCAAAAGTCAAATGTGGTGGTGTCAATTGTTTCGTCAACTAGCGTGAACCCTTTTTTTTAACATGCATCCTGGAGTTATAGTCAATGTCAAATTAATGAGACGTCGTCAATTGTTTCGTCAACCAGCCCGTGAGCCCTTTTTAACATGTAACCTGGAGTTATAGTCAACAGATTGTTATACGATCCTGACCTGAGAGAAGCCTATGTATTAACGTCAGTCCAGTCGCCACGCTTACGATGACTTAAGGTTCCGCTTGATACTTTTTCCGTACAATAAATTATCAGTTGAAGAAATAGAGTTTATTTGCAAATGGAGCTTATTAGCATCCATAAATATTCAAGATTTTGGGGGGGGGTCATGACCCCCCTGACCCCCCCTCTGGGACCGCCCTTGGTGAATTGTTACCCTCAAAATACCCCCTATAACGAAATACCCTCAAAAATACCCCCAGACCATAAAAATACCCTCTTTTCGGGTAATTACCCTCAATCTGGCAGCACTGTCTGAGCGTCCAATATATTGGACTGATTCCCGGAAAGGGTTAAAAGAAAACCATGCATACCGCATAGAAATCAGAATAAGGTATGACACAAGATCACGCGAACTGTGAGCTGTTTTACACCGTTGCCACAGGACAAATTACCCGATGAATTCTCCTTTGTACCGGATGCAACAAATTGAAAATCATGTGGCAAGTCTTGTGGACTTTTTCAAATACTATCTTAGTTCGTTTAGACTTAAGCTGCTAAAAACTGATGTATTTTAGCGAATTTCCTTATAGGGAATACTCTATTACGGTAATAGCCATAGTGAGACCCCTAAACCCGGGACTGTTATACATTTTCGTTTTGAGGTCCCTAGAAGAAAAAAACACCATTCGTTCATTTTGATACATAGTTCCCATCTTTGAGTCTGTATACCATAGTGATGTAAAGAGCTACCTTAGGCCTAGCCATCTTGTCTGCACTAGCCAAGGTTTCCGAGAGCATTATCTGTGGCCATCTATATTTCCACCTGAGAAAGTTTATATCAAATGAGCAGCAAGGGTTTCTCCGTTGCCAATATTCCATTACAGATTTTATCGAATTTCAGGACTCTGTTATAATGTCAGCTTTTATGAACTCACGTCAAGTTGACGCAGTCTACTTACATTTCTCTGAGGCTTTCAAGAAAGCACATCATCGCCTGTTGATCTCCAAACTTGAGGCATCTGGTGTAACGAGCCCTGCTCAGGTGGCTTGAAAAGAGTTGTCTGAAAGGTAGATTATTCATGGTCAAGTGTGGATGATGGCTCTATTTCTGCTTCCTTTCCCGTTACATCTGGAGTGACCCAAAGGATCCCACCTGGGCCCTATCTTATATTTAACATTTTTTATACGACATATAGGTCATTCTAGTTCGCGACTACCTTTGACTAAGTTTGCTGATGAAATTCAAATTCATTATAAGGTCTTCACGAAGATAAGTTCCTCCCTTGACCAAGAACAACTTAAGTTTTATGCCCTCAACAACATCAGTGAGTGGATGGTGCAGGCCCAATGTGATGCAGATCAATGCATCATCCTTAATGTTCGGTAGTCTCATTCGTTCAGTATGGTTGCTGAGGTCAATCCTTCAGTATATTATACCGATGGCTTGATTTTAAGACAAAATGTACTACAGACTAAAGGATCTTGGAGTAACCCCGAATTCAACACACACTGAGCCCAACTAACTATTTATCCGTCTTTAGTCACTTGTGCTAACTCCCTACTCTGATTTATCTTCAGATCCACAAGGGTTTCAGATCATCTATGGCATTTTAATGGTTCTCTATATAAGTTCCTGACTTGTCCAGTTTTTTAGTATGGTTCTAATATCTGGTCCCAGTACCGAACTGAACCACATTGGTGCTCTTGAAAATGCCCAAAAGCGTTTTGTGAAATTTGGGACTCAGACTTGGTTACTCCTATTGAAACTCGCCAATCCATGTAATCGAGGGGCAGTTTAACCTTCCCCCTTTGCAACTGGGACGCAGACATTCTTATCTCCTTGTACTCTTCAAGTTGGTAAATATATCAACTTACTCAATGGTCCTTCTCTGCTAGCCAAAGTAGAAATCACAATCTCAATAGGAACTCGTACCTCAGTTGAAAGTTATCTTAAGAAGGCGTTATCTTCTGACCCTGGAGCGGTTTGTCGAGGCTCCTCAAGTTTGGTAGTGCTTCTCCAGAGGACTTCGATGGCGAAATCTACTGAGTCCTTCAAGAAGAGAGTGACCCTCCGGGCTGTAGAAGTGTTTTATTTTTTATTTGTGTGTTATTTGCCTTGTTATCGCAAATTAAGTGTTATGTGTTAATGTTTAGAGTTAAATTGTTTCGCTTCTCCTGTTACTTTTTTATTGTTAATTTACATTGTTGACCTTTTCAATGTTATATTTTGTTAAATCGTACATATTGTTGTTTGTAATAATGTCATTTATATTATTGCTGCATTTTGGTATTGTCACATCGTTATATTTATATCGTTGCACATTGTTGTATTGTTACATTTTGTTGTTCTTGTTATTGTTTCACCATCTTGTGATGTTTGCTATTTCACTTTTGTACTTATTATGCAAATGGTGTTTGCCGTTGATAATAAATAAATAAAAGAAGAACCATCTTCTAACCATTTAGATGCTTTCGTATCTATAGAGAATTAAAGAACCAATTGGCTTCTTGTTAAAAGATTGTGGTCCCATTTCCTGATTTCTGGTGAATTTTTTAATTCCTTTCGGCTACTTTCTTCTTCTTTTATTTCCGGCTCTCTACTGGTAGTGGTACCAAAGATTTACTTTGTTTCTAGAGATTTCTTCTGATTTCTTTCTGAAGTTTTTTCTGATTTCTTGTGAAAATGAATCCAAATCGTAAGTAGAGTATCCTAAGTATACATCTATTTATCAATTTGGTAAGAAAGAATAATTGTTCACTTGTTTAGAGCATCTGTTTCCCTTCACAACTTAAGTAGTAGTAAGCTTATGGCCATCTTGGTTGATCGTTGTTAATGTTGGAATATAGGCCTAACTTATTACAGTAAGCTCAGCCTCTCTCAGGAATATAGCACTGCTTGTTGTATTTGGTGTTTATATTTTATTGTACACATCACTATGGTGAGGTCCGTTGACATCAATGTATTAGGCCTATGCTGCATGTAACTTACAAATAAATAAATGAGTAGCCCTCATCCTCATGGTGACATTGATTTCCAGTTTCGATGGGTGGCCGGGTGGGTCTAATTTTTCTGTAGGAGTACGCAATTCGTCCCATTTTACGTATAGACTATCTCTGGTACTAGTGCTTGGCTTGATCTAAGGATTGGGAATTTCTGATTTGTTATTGGAGGTTAACCTGTATTCACAATAGGCCTACCTATAATTATTCGTGTTTTGGTATATAATACAATTAGTCTGGTCTAACTTACTGTAACCAATTCCAAGGCCTATAGACTACCATTCTTCTTTGAAAGCGTGGAAAGTAGAGTTCATAAAACCATTTGGTGGGTAAGTTTAGGCTACCTACTTTTCAATTAGCTTGAGAGCTCTACCACACCTCAATTTTCACTTCAAAGGTAAAAATTCAATAAAACCAATAATTTTCATAGAAACTAGATGATATATATGTATTCACAGGGTTTAAGCTGGAAAAAATTTTCTTGGAGCAAAAATGCTACAAGCTCTTGGATACTTGTAAGTAGCAAAATGAAACATTTTGTAGCATTTCTATCGCGCGTAGTATAATTCGTCACCAGTTACCAATACTTTCACCTTAAAAGTATTTTTGTTTATGCTGTTGTTTTTTACCTAAAATAAGAGCACTAAAAAGTTCAAAACGAATTTTAATTTAATTTTGAAAACGATAAAATACTTAGGTTCATATAAATTTACAGATTTACATAAGTAGGCCTACTTAAGCCTATACATAAACTCCAAATTGTCTTCGGATTCAAACATCAACATATGAATATGGCTGGGTAGGTGTAGGCCTACTCAACAATAATATACCCTAATATAAAATTCTTGGTTTTTAATACCACTTTGCAAAAGCATCTTCAAAGTTAAAATCCTTTCTCTCTGGACCTTCAATGGCAATCATAATTAAATTATTTCAAATGTTTACTCCACACGAGCTATTTATTACTAGCTTATTTTCATGCTGCTTGAATTTATAATTAAATTTTCAATATAAGAGCTACGGCTTGTGTGATACACGCAGCGTGTATGCGTTAACGCAAAACACGCTGCGTGTGACATTTTGAACTGCTCATATTTCTCATGTAGCCTATTTTCAATTTTAAGGCTACTTTTATGCGGGGTGTCGTGACTTTGCTCATGCGCAGGACGCTTTGACTGTTAGTGACTGTCGACAAAACAAAATTTTGCCTGCTGCAATGCACTTTTTGACTAAATACGCCTGTCCGCGTCTTCGCACCTCGCCTCGCCTCTTGCAGTATGTGAGGCTCCATAAGCTCCAATGCTTTCTCTGTCGCTCAAGACCCCTTTAGTCAAAATGCCCCGCCTCACCTCGCCGCGTCTGTTGCAGTGTGTGGCCGGCCATAGATTGAGGTTAACTAACTGAATGTGTATTTTACTTTGATGGAAATAACACGTTTAGACATAATTTTATGACAGAAAACTTAAAATTTGAAAACCTGTGATTCTTGAGGTACTTGATTAAGGGGGTCCGTGAGGTTGTATCTCCGCCATGTTAATTTCATTAAATTTGTGTACCTTTTTCTCAGGATCCATAGAAGATATCAGAATGAAATTTTCACCTGTATTGATCATACTATTATGGAAATATTTATAACGTTTGGTTGATTTCTGTTAAAAATTAGAAACACAGTAAAAAATTATGTTAATATATTAAAAATTTCAAAAAATATGATGTAGTAATGAGGTTAATTATATTGTTTTGGTTTTTATCTTTATGAAATGTTATAAAAATGTGTAGAAAGGTGATCTGAAAGTGTGGTAAAAATTTCAGGACCCTAACTTTAACCACTTTTGAGAAAAAGGTACATACGTGTTAAAAAAACAAACTTTCGGAAATCGTGATTATTTCCATACACTGCGCACGGAACCGCACTCAAAGTACTGAAAATCCCCTGAACATACGACTACCTATATAATATTAAATAAAAACTGTTTGCTTTAACCTATTTTTATGAAATTTGCAGGAAATAATTCGTAATTAATCAGGGAACAAAAATATGAAATAAACTAAAAAATGATTTTTTTTTCAAAATGCAACCTCATAACTCCCCTTAATTATAGTAAAATCTTTGTAGCAAAATCGCGACAGACTGTCCGATATTGACACAATTTAGTAATGAGTGTCGCAAAATGCGACAAATGCAACCGCAGCTTAAACCCTGATTCAGGATAACCAAAGCTATTTTAATACAACTTAGGACTCCTGCAAGAAGCCAGAATGAAGCAATGCTACAAAGTATACGTGGAATGGGTTGCCACTATTGTCTGTCATTACAGACACCACATGTACTGGACAACTATGGGCAAATTCCAAAAACAAGTGGAGACAGGTCAGGTTAGGTTGGCCTAAGGGCAGCCCCAAGGGTAATAGGCGCCTGGGGCGAGATTTTGATCCGCGCCCCCCAAATTAATTAATTCGCCTATCTGTGGACTGTATTTTGTGTCTATCTACGCCAGTGGCATTTTTTAACGTTTTGATGGGGAACGGTCCAAACCCCAGTCTTGTTACTATCTAACATCGACCAGTTGTTAGAAAGCATCATTAATTAATAGCCCAATTACAAATGGCAACTGGGTCCGGAATCGATCCTTTAAAAAGCTACTAACTTTCCTCAGGATCGAACCGGCAACCTTTGGATTCAAAGGCGAGCACTATAACCACTCAGCTACCCAGCCAGTTAATGTTAAATTGAGTCAAAAGCATTAAATTAGGTGCATGGCTAAATTTTTAATGATGGTTTGAATAAACTAATTCACTTGTACTACAAAGCTTTGTTAACACAACCATTTGTTGACCACACATGATCTGGGTCTGGGCAGGGCCTACGAAAACTAACGGACCTGCATAAATTTTTGGTCAAGTGAACAGATGCGGCCGATTAATTACAGCTAATTAGCTAATAATTCTATAATTCTAATCCTTAATAGGTAGTGGGGGAAGTATGCAGGCCCGTTATTTCTTATGCCTCGAGCGAGCGCTCAAGCATTTTTTTCAGTCCGTAAGATCAGCTGACCAGTAGGCTTACATGCAGCCAAATACTACGCTATCATGATTCACTTCCACTCTTCCACTTGCATTGTAAAAAAAGGTTTATAGTTTCAATAAATTAGTCACTACTCATTTCCGACTGATAGCCTAAAGGTTTTAAATTTTAATTTGAACTAATTCAAAAATATAGACTATTATTGAACCATTTGTTTCTAAAATATTTATTGATGCAGTTTTTACAATTTTTGTGAAGTGTTTGAGCCTTTATAAAACTAGGATTTCCCCTTGGTCGCGGCGCCCCCCTTTGCCGTGGTGCCCGGCGCAGCTGCCCTGGTTGGCCTTACCTATCGTAACCTATCCTAACCTAGGCCTAATTACAGGTGTGCAGGAGCGTCACGACAGAGAGGGCAGTGAGTGACCTTGCAAACTTATCCTATTTGTGGAGGGAGAAATTAACCTATCAAACTGTTGACAATAGATAAGACACTTCCCTTTTCTAATTTAGGCCTAGTTGCTCTGACCAGGTAATCTGACGCATCAAATTAAACTTGCGGTGTGGTAGCTAATTAAAAGGTAGACATAGGGATAACATTTGAAAAACTATTTCATGTATAAATAACATTGATTATTGCCTATGCCTAGTCCAAAGCCTGTGGATAGGCCTAGGCTAGGGTGATCAAACGTCCCGGGAAACCGGGATTGTCCCGGTTTTTGATAATGTCATGCGATGTCCCGAAAAATTGTATCGGGACGCCCAAAAGTCCCGGAATTCAGTTTTTAAAGGGATTAAAAACACATTGAGCCATAAATATAGGTGAATTCAAGTTTTGTAAATAACCGCTTCAATTACTATCCCTTCTGCAAGTATACAGTAACACAATACAGTAGTCCTCAGTAGTACTCTGAGTTGGCAAAAATTGCAGAATACTGTATTTGTTTGCAATCAGCCCACAACGCCAACACAGAGACAATATTTTTGTTCATGAACAACCAACAGAAAGGTGAACGGAACAGAATGGAAGTGGACTCGTTGGAAGCAATCCTCCAGATTCTTTATAATTGTGACTGTGTGCAATTTTATAACTACGTTTTAACAAAGACATGATCATGGAGTGATAAAAATATTTCTTCCTGCAAGGCTGATCGTGATCATTCACAATCCAGTGCTGATATAAAATGTAAAATTTAATAATTTGAACTATTTCATTTAGATATTTTTACTATGAATACCTACATTTTAGATGTAGTCAACAGTATGCAGTAATTTTATTAATTACTGTAACTATTTCAATCATTCGATGACATAAATTTTGTAAAATGGTAGGCCTACATTTAACATAGATTACTAAGGGTTTAGGTTTAGGAAATTCATGAAACTTTGTTTTTGTGCGAATCTGATACTGAACTGTAGTTAAAAACATACTATGAATCAATCAGTGTTTATTAAGCCTAATTCTCATCCAGGGAACAATATGGACCAGTTGGTTGGTATACGGCTTGGTGTGGTGGGGGGTAGGAAAGGGTACATTTCGAAGCGTCCCGGTTTCCTCTGTGAATGATATGGCCACCCTAGCCTAGGCTATTTTTGGGCTCTTAGGTTGAGCTTCAGGCAAGACTTCTTATAGTTTCTGTACATAACATTTCAATTGGTGAGGCAATATTTCATTAAACCTATATGTAGTTAGAAACCAACACACAGTTGATATTTTCAATTGCAAACTTTATTGGCATTTGAACAAAATGTCCTCAAACTAAGTTATAGCTTCTGTGTTCTAAAAGAAGAATCTGCTAGCTTCCATATGAACCGATAGGTTTCTTCAAAATAACTTAGGCTGAGTAGGCTCAAATCGGTGTCAGTATAGTCACAATTACTGTGAGATACTCTTCTGCACTTTTTGTGGTGGTGTAAGCTATTGGGAAACGTAACTTAAGTGGGCAGTCTCCCTCATTCACATTTAAGTTGAACGTTTCTAAGTATTTCTGTCCACCATTATGGGCTGTTTTACTGACTGTAATGGCTCATAGGGCCGATAGCAAACTTTTTACAGAGACATATTTTATTGCCTCCAGTAATGTTTAAGTTAAATGTAATTCAAACTTTTTCCACATTACTGAAAGGCAACTGCCCTTTTCCAAATATTATCCCATTGATTTTAAAACACGGTATGGCACTCATTGGGTTTTCCTCCGTGTGTACAAAAATAGCTAGCTGGTCTAATTGCGGCTGTACCTTTCAACGCCTTTTGGACCAAATAATAGGGCCGGAATTAGAACCGCGGGCATTTGCATATTTTTGGACTATTTGATACTTGTTTCCTAAACAGAAGAAGAACATTTAGAGCTGGAATTATGTATTCCAGCGTCTGTGTGCTGCTAGACTTAAGCTGAACATTGATAAATGGAAATACATTTTTACACTTTACATTTTTACCTTGTGGATGCAAACTATTAATAACTTATATAGTTTATACAAGAAAAACAAGTCACCCGCAGGAAAACTGCGTGATCACCTGACGGAGGGTTATGCTTTAATGGTTATGTCCTTACATCACAACAAATTTGTTTTGATGATTCAATATCTTTACCCTTGATTCCATTTTTGTAGTCTAAAGTCAAACACCCTTAACTTACAGGTAGGCCTATGCAGGGCCAGTCTGAGGGCCATGCGGCCGCATGGGGCGCCAGCAAGTGATGGCAACGTCACCGTGCGACCGCATTCTACCAAAATTTGGAAGTAATAACTTACAGGGTTTTTGGGGCGTTGACAGAAACTAAAAATGGTATTCGAGCTCAGGAAATAAATTTTCATGTCTTAAACTCTGATATAAAATATGAAATTAATATAATCTATGAGATGTCCTGTAATTAAACCAGGTGCCTTGCCGCTGATGGCATTTCAGCGCCTCTTATGGTGCCATGCACGTCTGTTGGTACGGCCCCCCTCGATTGGCTCCAAGTTCCATATGCGTGAGACTTTTGGGAGCTTCTTAGTATATATGATTGTGAAATCAAGCAAAATAATGCTGTGACAGTGATGGAATTTTGTCTCAGAAATTCATTTTTTAGCTGACAAATAATTCCACCGAATCTGGGGAACATTTTCTGAGTGATTGACTGGGCATCTGCGTTTTTTTGGGAAGATCTTTTTCATAGTTTGCAGATTAAAGTCATGGCGTTAATGGACAGTTCTAAAATTAATGCCTTTAGAACCATAGCCTAAACTTTGTCATGTGTATCAGCATCAGCCTTCAGGTAAAAAAAAAACCGTCAATAGCAACTAGCAAATAATACTTGATTGTGCATTGAGTGCGGTAGTGTAATTTTTCACTGGATGGTTTTAAATTTATTTATATTTAGCCTATGACTTTTCATATTTATAAAAATGATGATATTTATAAAAATGATACCGGTAATCATATTTACCTTAAAATATGCATCAGATTGTGTTAGTATCCCAAGTAAAGAATTAAAATGCTGATAATTAAACAAGTAATGAAAATCATAACATAAGGCTTAATAATTACTTGTCATTACTTTATGAGCTTTTTAATGTCCTGGCAACTCTAAATAGCATACTGAATATACCTTACCTAACAATTCCAAATTTAATTAATTAAGCACCCAATCCTTATTGTCATCAGAACTTTTTACTCTAGCGGTTTTTAGTCAGGTATTTAAATTGGAACATTTTAACAGGTAACATTTTAGAACTGTAATTGGTATAAATTGTCAAGGTTTTTATAGAACCACAATTATATTTGAAAATTTAAAATTGCCGTCACTTTTAAATCGAGTTTAAATTCCGTATGAAAAATAGTTTTTTGTGTCAAAGATTAAGTAAAAATACATACACATAAAGACAAGGCTGATGGAAAATTAATAGAGATATGATATGTTGAGTTGAATTATCTGCTCATCTTTAACTTTATGGAAAATTTGTGCATATGTTTGTGGGAGACCTTGTATTAAAAATGGCCAAATATGGGCGCCAAATTCAGATTTCGCATCTTCCAGAAAACCTCCTATAGGACTGGCCCTGGGCCGACAGTTTGAGTTGAAATCACATTAGCTTCAATTTAGGCTTATAACAGTAGACCTGGAGTCCCATTATTAAATAACTTCTTGATTAACATTATACGTGCTGGTACTGATATTCAGGTTGAAATAATAAAAGAAGTGAAATAATAAAAGTGTTGGAAGACGTTTTATTATTTCAACCTGAATCCCATTATTAACACGTTCGCTGCTGGCAGCTGCTATAGCAGTATCCCGCCCACTAGCTCTGTGCGCTGGCAACTGCTAAAGCAGTAGCGTGCTCCCTTCAAAGTTATTGCTTCAGTTTGAGCCCAGCTCTTGGCCGGGAAAATTTATATCGTCCCCAAATGTTGTGCCAGTTTCGCTCGTTAATCCGTTTCCGGATCGGGAATTCCGTTCGTTTTCTCGCTATCGTTGGAGGAATGTAAATAATATAATTCAGCATGGTAGTTGAGTTTTGCCATTTTTTATGCCACAGCTAATGTGTTAAGGACTTCTTTTCTAGTTGTGACTGCACCTTGTTTGGTCCATTTGTGAAAGACAGATTTTAGGCCAATTTATAGTATTTTAACCACAGGAGTATTCTTTGTGGTCTATAATTTTGTATGGAAGATGTGCGAGTTTTTGCATGTTGCAATGCTAAATAGTTATAGCTCGGAAGTTTTATATACGGTAGTGTTAAAATTTTGTTTCATTCCCACATTATATTTTCTTAATTTTTCAGTAAATTTGTTGTATCAATGTAATACTGTTTTACCCCAGTCGCTGTAACACACGACATTCCTAACGGTGGATAACGTTTTATTTTTTGAGAGTTCCTTGAATTGTAACTCTAATTTTCAAAATAGTTTCTGTCGTATATACAGTGGAACCTCGATATATCGAACCTCAATATATCAAAATTCTCGATATAAAGAGTTTTCTCATTCCCCTTGAACCTGCCTATCAATCTAATGTTTTTTCTACCTCTATATATCGACAGAATAGCGGGGATAACCTCAATATAACAAACTTTTGGAGCCCCGATGCATGACCTAACCACCTCTACATATCGGAAGTTTTGACTACAAAACCTCAACATATCGAAGTTATAAAAAGAACAACAAGTTCAATCATTCAGCTCATCCATTTTCTTTCATGTTGCAACCTGTCGCTCTACAGATGTTGCCTTTTGCCTAGCCTTGTGTTCGTAGCGATGTTCTTGTTTTCCGCGTTTGCAGTTAACTTACTGCGTTTGTGTTGTTCCATTCATTACCCTCGTGTTGGTTAGGTGGCCTTTAGCATTTTGTTTAAATGCATTTTACATTATTCTCATGAGTAATAATTTTAAAACCCCTTATTTACTGCATATATAAGAGTGAAAACGTCTTCTAGTCCCGACTGATGCTTATTAGCCTAAATAAATTTTGTGTTTGCAGCACTGTTTAGTTTTTTTGTGTCACCATTTATAGTTTTTGACCTGATCAGCTTGTGATTGAAATTTACATAAAAGTTTTTATAAACATTAAGCAACTTATAATGTTACAGTGGGCTATTATATTCTTTTGCGCAATAGGAAATTGTTGGTTATGCAATCACAGTACGGTACACACATATTTATTCCTCAATTTCTAGGCCTACTGGAAATAAGTAATGGTATTATAAGGTGGTCTTTAACCTCAGTATAACAAAGTTTGTAAAAATAACCTTGATGTAACGAACCTCAGTATATCAAAGACCTTGATATTACGAATTTTTTACATTCCCCTTCGGGTTCGATATATTGAGGTTCCACTGTAGCAGCGGTTCCCAACCTGGGTTGTGCGTACAACCTTGGGGGTATGCCAATAAGGGCTGGCTGGGGGGGTACCCTGGAAAAAGACCGTAATGGCGGACACAATTTTATAAAATGCCATGTAAGGACGGAAAACTTAAACAAAGTCAAAAGATAGATAAAGTAATGTATCCACTTGTGTATATTAAACAAAAATAAATATGTATACAACTAAACCATTTGGCCAGAAAATTAATCATTAATCTTTTGTTTTGAAATACTCGTATAACTACTTGTTTATACATGCTCAAGGTTATAGACTTTGCAAACCAGTATGTTTACCTTTGAGTGTGCTTTTTTCAATTTTCATCACTTATATCTAGTCTATAAAGAACTTAAAGGAATGTTGGTTTAACCGACTAAATTAATTACTTCAGGCTCAGTTCTGAGGCAGCCTGTCAGTTATAAGTACTTTTAGCTACTAAGAAGGCAAAGGCCAAATGGTGAGCGTAGATCAGTGCAGTCAGGCGCACTGTGGCAGGAACATAGACCAGTTGAAAACTCGCGGGCCCCTCGCCTCTGCAGAATATCTTTCCTCCGCACTGTCATGTGCACTGCCGGCCGGGTACATGAACCCAGTCTGGTGGCGCAACGCTGAACTGTACTGACGAAAACAGCGACTGGTAGAAGCCCACCTTAACTTATTGGTTATTTACTTTCAGGAACTTGATGGTTCCCTGGAACAAGATCACTACCTACCAGTTAATTTGTACCATTGTGGTTTGCCTGCATCTTCAGGCTGATGATACTTTTTCGAAGCTACTAGGGCTTATTAGTAATTTATATTTTTAAAATACTTTTTGCAGAGTGTTTAAATTTTAGGATATGACAGGAAATATTTAAAAAGTTTATAAATTGGCAAATCTTTGTGACTGAATTAAAATAAAGTTTAATGAAAAACACTGTTTTCTCTAACCTTGTCTTTAAAACCATGTGGGCTCTTTCGGATTGACAAACCTTATTTGTTTGAAAATAAAATAAAAATTCAATACATGGACGAATACAAAAAATTTTCTATTTTGCATATAAGTTTACTTTATGGTTCTATTAGTTAATAGTCCAATAAATTGTTGCAGAGCTCCCTGTTCACGCGACAAAAACAGTGGAGGCTGGAGATTCGGAAAATGCACAAAGACCAGGAAATATAATGATGGAACCGGTCCCAAGAACCCAAGGAGACAGGGCACCTAAAAAAAGATCAAGAAGAACTGTAACAGACCCCATGCAAACCCCGCCCAGTATAGCTCTGAACGCACAGCAAGCATTGCAAGAAAACGCTCCAAATCCGGGACCTGCAAACAACAACCAAATCCCGCCGAATCAGCCAAACCAGAATTGAAATGTTCAAACCAGGTTCAACTTAAAAATTGTTCTGTTCAAATGTTGTGTTTTTATGCGTTCTAACAAAAAATGTTACATTAAGTTATTGTTAGAATAAATTTTTGTACTTGTCATTTCATTTTTTTTTCTGACCATATTATTTAACTTTGGTAAGTTTGATCTTGGGCAATCATTATATAGGGGAGAGCAGGATAATACAGTGCAGCGGGGCACTACCCTAAGTCTACTTAAGGGAGCTATTAGCACTGGGAATGGCAGCCAATCAAAAAAGAATACACAACTTAAGCACAAAAAATATAGTAAAAAAATATAATCAAATCGGTACATTACAAAGACAACTAGTGAGTATTTGGCTTTATGCATGATTACATGACGAATAATTATGTTGTTTAATGCTCATTCCTTCTAATATCAATGATTTACTAGAACTGGTCTAAATTAAATAATACCATTAGTTACATTATTTCAACCCATCTATTTGTATACCTCTTTTCCTGAGCTATATTTGATCTTAAACCTTTAGCTCTACAACTTCTTTAGTATAAGGGTGTGCTATACCCATCTGCCATGCGCGGTTGCAAGGGTTTAGAATCTCTGTGTTGCCCCAGTTGTAAACCGATATAAAATATTTTGGTGTCATTCTTTTCGTAAAATAATTTTGTACCCCGCTATAATCTTAAAATTTCTATATTAAATAAATTACTAAGCAGGGTGTTTGCTAATAATGTTGAAATAAGCGATTTTGTATCAAGTTTTAATGCATTAAAAATAATTTTTAGAGAAAATATAAGATTTTATGTGGGTTCAATATAATTGTAAGAACAAGAATCTACAATAAGATTAGGAAAACGTTTAAAGATTACGGTGCAAGAAGGGAGATGCAAAAGGTCTGCAATTTAAAAAACGTCATTATTAGACAACCGATCGATTTCACGCAAAAAAAATTATGAAAATAACAAAATTTAAAATCATCCGTCATATATTTTCCAAATTGTGACATTCCGCGCATGGCAGCAGTTAACAGTCTCGCTCGGCAATTTTGACGCCGAGGTAGAGCGCACCCTTAAGGTAAAGATTGAAAATGTTGTTCCCTCAACATGAATGGCTATGCCATGTTAAAACATACTCTCCTAAATGATGTTATGACTGAATACCTTTATTGGCAACAAAAAAACTTATATGGGTCCAACCAATGAAAATATAATATTAAAATAATGCTATTAAAAAACTCAAAACCTAATCGGCCAACGCATATTTTTTTTAGTCTTATCCAAACTAAGTTCACTATATCAATTTTTTTAATTTCTGTTATAAAATCTTAGAACAAACCATAATTTTTTATACGTTTTCAATAAATATTTTCCTTCAAAACAGCACATGCTGTCTTGCCCATTTACCGAATGATGAAAAATTATAATTTGCTTGTTCGTAATTGTCACAATGTCGATATATTTAATGACTCTTGGAACATTTTAAGTTTAAATGCAATTCTTTTTAAGTAAATCCAGAACATAATTTTTGCACTTTAACAGATTTGTTGTTCTGGTGGTAAATGTTAAGCTGCCTGTTGTGGTGGGTTTGTTGAGTTTATAAGTTATATTTATTTTGCTTGGTTTTTAATTTAGTACCAGAGGGCTAGTGTTTGCTCGGTAAACTCAAACAGTGTGATATTCTTTATGGAAATATCAATTGAATGACAGTGCGCTAAAATGCTCAGTGAAAATGGCTTATTTCTTGTTCAAGACGAGCTTGTTCGCTTCGCTCACTCGCCTTCCAGACTGTTTCAATGTAGGCCTATGGGTGCTGCACTATAGTGTATATTTGTTGAAACACTTGTTGAACCTGTAACACGTAGATTCTAATTATTTAGTTAACAGCTGCTTTAATCATTCTTACTAATGCTTTAGTTTTCAAATTCAAATGCAATTCTACAAATTGATTAGGTGTTTTATACTTTTACATAACTTTTATAAAACATTCATAATCAGCAGTATGAAGTATGACTAAAAAAATTATGAATTATTTTTATTAAAGTAGTGCCATTTAATAATTTAACCACTGGGTGCAATGCAAAAACCACACGTTTATACTGGACCACGTGGTCTTCACTTTGACAATTGAGTCGGATATGTTTTCATTATTTCTTTGTTTTCATTATTATATCATTAAGACCAATGTTAACATTTTTAAAACTTCAATTAAAGACTATAAATAAATAAGATTTTTAATGGAAAAGAGACTTTAATTTACATATTTTTCCCCCCAGAACGAAGTTATTTGCAAAGTTTGAAGGAAATCATTCGAGTCGTTTTTGAGATCCATGTGCAAACAACATACAAATATACCTTACTCGTATTACAGTATAGGAATTACTGTTGTTGTTATAATTTATTAATTTAATGTTTTCTTATTTACAAAAAGTTTCTCTAAAGCTTTGTTATAACTTATTGATTTAGCCCCAAGCGAAAAGTATGCCCCATGTGCATCAATTTGATTCACACCATGTTTCGTGCTCAGCCACGCGTGTATCATATTGCTTCACTGGGCTTTATTTATCAAGGTGTGTACTTTCAGACTCACATTTATATTGAAATGGTATGGCTTGCTGTGTTGCTTGGTCCTCTGGGACCCAGTGGCAGATTTATGAAGGTTGGGGCCCTAGGCCAACTTTTCTGTGGGACCCCCCCCCCCTCATCACTGACCAGAGTATGACACTAAAATCATCAAATTAAGCTAAAATTGGCTAAAATCATCCTTAATTTTTTTTCCTCTGGTACGAGTAAAATGTAATTGTATGTGTACACTCTGATCTCTGAGAACGAGCTCGTCTTGAAAAGATGCTGGATTATCCAGCTGTTAAATGGTGGTGGGGAAGGGGCAATGATATACTTTATCATTGACTATATTTATAGTAAATGCTATAACTGGAGTCACTAATCTCTATTCAAACATTTGTGAAAAGCGTGCCGCTGTATTTTAGGGATGCTATGTCCGTTACGTTGGTCAAATTACTGTTGGTGGGAGGCTATCAAAATAGTTAAGATGGCTATCCGTACTCAATTTTACCAAACTGTATTCAATAATTTAGTTGCAATGGAGTCCTATTTATCTGAATTACTTTGTTAATACTAATATAATGCTACAAATGTGTTGCTTTCAGAATTTTTAATTTCACAAAATGGTAATGGTTTTAGAAAATCTTTAAATTTTCGTGTTTTGACAGCGTCTCACCAATAGCAAACTGGCAACCAAAAAATATCAATGGGAAAGCGGAGCACTTTTTGACACTGAGAGCTAGAAGTGACTTTAGTTAGTTTTATTAATGAGCCCAAAGTTGCCGCCGCGCCCTCATGCCGTCACCCAGTGTTGCCACCAATATGAATGTGACGTAACCTACAGGTTCATGATCACCCGAAAATGACATGGGAAACGGCAGACGCCTCAATGACTTCACCAAAGTCTCTCTGTTGTGTTGTGAATTTACGTTTTTCAACTACAACAGTCTGCTAAAAAAAATCAGGGTCAAACCTTATGTTTATTTTTACAGTGCAAGTACATCCTTAAAAAATATATATGTATATTTGGACCTGCGTGCGGCCCCCCTGCAGCCCGCGGCCCTAGGCCAGGGCCTAGTCGGCCTAGTGGTAAATCCGCCACTGCTGGGACCACATGACAGCAGTAAAACCTCCTCTCACAGTTTCAAATCTCTAAATGTGCATCATATTGGTACACAATGGGCGACTTTTTAAACAAACAAGTAAAACCTACTCATGGCCCATATGTATCTCATAGCTTTACAGTAATGCCTTTAAAATATAGATATTTTAATTTAGTCCTTATTTATGGCCTTTTAGAAGGTTATTTAAGAAGAAATTCATGTCATCTTGGGCCAGGGGTGACCTGACCCACTTTTTGGCTGGGCCAAACCGGTGTATAAAAACGATACACATGGGCTTGAGCTCATAACACATGTATCATCTATACACATTGGGCTGAAATTCTTAAGTATGAAATAAATTTGCACTAATGTACAGTTTTTGAAAGGTTTTATAAAGTGTGACATAAAGATATCAACAATGGACTCTTAAAATTATAAAACAAGTTGTTCTGCTTCAATTTAATCTTTACACAGGATTATTGTCTGTAATAGTGCACGGTATCAACCCAAAACTCTTGGAGCAATACCATTCATTGTAAAACTCTTGTAATAAGGGCTTCCAGTTAAACTCAGTAATATAAAGCTGTTCCCGATGCGGAGCCTAGTAAAGATGTGCACTGGGGTTAACCCCAGTGCTAAGGAACCTATGAATCGAAAATTCACCGGGAAAATTTCCTTGTCCTTCATAAATTCCCAAAAAGTGGAATTTGTGTTTTTTTTCAATTCTAAATTTTTAAAAGTTTTTTTACAATTCTAACTAAATTAAACTAAGTACTTAATATTTAACTTACATTAAAAGTTAAATATGTTTAAAATCCACTCTAAAAACAAACTCCCAATTGAAATTTTCTTTACCCAAACTGTGTGAAACTCTAAAATAAAATTGTTGATCCCTCTTTATAAAGCTATTTAGTATATTGATTTTTACCCTGGCTTAGATAACGTAGAAAATCCAAAAATATGTTTTCTATGAGAACGGGGTTTTATGGGGTTCTGAATGAGTCAAAAATGGGTTTTTGGCATTTTTGGACCTCACTTTTCTAAATTCAACGATTTTAACTAAAACCATTCAAAAGCGCTATAATAAACAAACAATTTAATATCTAGAATTTTAAAACCTGACTTAACGGATTATGGAGAAAATCTATGTTTTCCATATTATTCTTATAAGTAATTCTCTATCTCACTTATTTATTAACATACTAGATAAAGTTTGGTAAGTACAATCAATAGGTAGAGTGTAAATTATCTTTGCGTACAACACCCAAATGGCGGCAAACCTTCATACTCACTCCCATGGGGTTTGTGGGAAAATAAAAATATGAGAATTTGATACTATTTAGCATTTACCTGCACTGGGAAGGAATTATCATCGTCTATTTGGTTACAACACCTCATGACAGCAAACCTTCATCCTCGTTCCCATGGTGTACAAATGTATATACATCCCAATTGGTACGGATACATATTACAAATTTAAAAAAAAGACACGATGTACACGAACACAAACAAAACATTTAACGGCTAATTTTAAATACTGGTTAGCCGATTTTGGAGGCCACCACCATCCATCCTGTCTATTGTGTCGCTGTTCTTTGTAATATGTGTCCATCTCGTGTCCATTTATTTATTGAAATGTTTTATAATTTTTACACTCTTTGTATGAGAGAAACAGCATTCTTTGCCGAAGTCCGGTGACTCAATGGATGGGTCGAAACTAGTGGCTTGTGCAGTAATAGGATTACCAAAATTCAGATATTCAAATCATTAATTGTATTTATGTTAATTCCAAGGCTGACATTCCATCATGGCTCTAATTTGCAGCTTTAGAACTTCATTGGTCCTAGACATCACCCCTGGGAGGGGTGCATGATCCAGCGAGGGTAGTGAGAAGAGGGTGTATATTGTGGAAACCACTGAAAACGGTTCATGTCCCAATAAATTTCGAGTAATACACACAGTGATGGATTCTGCATTTGAAGCCCTACATAATTCTAAACTAAGTTGCAAAAAAATCCTGTCCCATCATTTTAAGCATTGCATATTATTTGCTTTTAAAACTGTCCTTGGTCATTTAAAAATGATATTTTCAAAAATAATTTTGTTTTATTTTAATTTTAATTGAATGTTGTTTCTGAATCAAAGTAATAGACTTGTGGAAAGGTTATTATACCTGTTAATACACCAAATTATCCTATGAAATCCTGGTTGGGTTACGTGTTTTGGTGATGTCTCTCCATCATCAGATCCTGTAAGTTTGTACATTCAGTAATGTTTTATTTAATAGATATGACGGGATGAAACTAAATTCTGGCTAAATGACCTATCATAAGGTAATATCTGAATATATTCTAAGATTTTGTTGGGCTTCAGAGAGAATAGTTGTTGAAAGAAAACATAAGAATAAACTCTGAAAAAATTATGAAATTAAAGGTTCTGCTGCATTCTTTGCAGCAACCAAAATTGAATTTTGAAGCATATGGAGGATTATTGAAATCATGTTAGTTGTTAAAACATACGTAACTTAGTATAAGTTAATGAACATATTTATTACCTTATTACAATATTTTTTGGCGAATATCTCAAAATTATGTAAAGTGGACAGGATCCATTTAAAAATGGACTGGACTGGCCATATTCTATATATGGATAGGTGTCCTAAGTTTCGCAGGTTCTCAGCAGGGCCGCCGTGAGGGGGGGGGGGCAGTTTGCCCCGGGCCTCAAGAAACGGGGCCTCATCTTCAGGCTTTTTTTTTCTTTTTTCTATCCATGATAGTAAAATGTAATCTCTGCTTAGGCTATGTAGTAACACCATGTGATTTTGAAGACTTATAAAAATCTTCAAACCGTATCAAAGTATAGCCTATGACCTTATATACAGGCCTATCAAATGACCTGTATATATCTGTATATAAAATGGCCTTATATATCAGGCCTGTATTATGAGTCTCTGTGGCTTTAAGCTCTGTGTCGGTGAACAGACGCCGCGCCCGCCGCCTCGTACTGTGCCAGTATTTGACAGCTATACCATTGCAAAAATATTATTTTTTGCAACAGATCCTTCACGGCTTCGACTAATATTGTCGTGTCTGCGTTTGTTGGCCCACGTATATAAGATAAAAGAGATATATAATATAAAAGTGTCTTTTAATAATGTCATAAAGGGATTTGCCGTATTGAAGGCAAGAAACGTTTGCGTATTGGTTAGTTTGAACGGTACTTAGTTTTGCTTAAGAACCAACACTGAATTATCTAATGGCTTAGGAGTGAAGTTGAGGTTTAGTATCTAGTAAATAGGACCTTGCGTAATTCTTTCAAATTTATAAATTAATTATAAAGCAAAAGCAAACTAATTATAAGTTCAAAAAGCGTTTAGTAAACAAAAAAAAGGAATTAATTTAAATTTTTAAAATAAAATGCATTTTCATAACTTTCCCTGTAAGCTTAGCCATTTCAAAATGTACTTAAGTTATTAAGCCTAAAACCACTTGGTAGCTCTTCAATAAGCACTCTCGAACCCAGCCAAAGTACAAGTTTGATCAAATTATTTCATGTAGGCCTACAGTAAACCTAAGTACATTTGTCCTATCTATATCTTAAAATAATACAAATAAAATATTTATGAATCACTTAAGAAAAGAAAGCAAATTGTGTGCATGGATACAAAATTAATATCCAAAGAAATAAAAATAAAAATGTGTAGCCTATATTGCATCTGGTTCGAACACAGACAGCGACGGGCAGGGATGCACCTAGCAGGGGGGGGGGGGGGTCCTCACACCGGAACTCTGCCCCGGGCCACAAAAATTCTCTCGGCGGCCCTGGTTCTCAGCCTTAAGAGCAGAAAGCTCATCAGATGAGAGCACCATTGGTTGATGTAGTTGAATGCAGGCTGGTATTTTGTTGAAGTTATTAGGTTTTTTTTAGGGAAGAGTTTGTAATTTTGCAGAATATTTACCCTCAACTCCAGTAAAAAAATCTTAGATTTTTATTGCTGATGCATTTCATATTTGAGTTTTCATTTGTACAGTATTCAGTAGTGCACATCATATGGGCCTTTAGGCTATCAAGTGATGTATAGAGAACTACACTGCACAGTAGAATAAAAACAATATTTTGAATCCACACACAGGATATGTAGGGATTCTCTCTGTATCCTGATGAAGAATCCAGTGGATTCGTAATAATATTGTGTTAATTATATTTTGCAGCATATTTGTTTTCTATTCAGCTTCACTATCAGGGAATCTGATCTCCTTTCCTATTCCACAAAAGTAAATGAGACAATGGCCATCTAAGATTATCCCTCAATTTGTTGATAAATTGGTGTGCAATTTTAAACATTATCTGGTAAAGATGACTTTTTCTTATTTCCAATTAATATTTTCTAATATTCCACAATGAATTGGAGATTGAGCTCACATTTTAAATTAAAAGCAGTTAAAATTCACTATTAATATATCAGCTGACAAAAAGAACATGTGACTTTAGAATAAAACCAATGTGGTGATTGTTCCGATAGTGACAATGAAAAATCAGAACGGGAGTTGGCAATGTGTTGTAATTACCATGGTAACTATAACCAGTGACTATGATATCCACGTATAGGCCTATTAAAAATGTAATAACCTTAATCGATTTACATACATAAAATGTTTAGATTTCATTAAATCTATCTGAAAAAACTTAAGCTGTAAAATACAGCATTGGTCAGAAACAACACATTTTTCGACCAAGAATTATATAATCATGTAAAAGATTCTCAAGACATGATATATATTTCTAATACTTTGAATTTTCATAAATATTGATGCAGAAAATGACAGATCTTGGAAATTTCTTTAGATATAAGCCTTAATTCTAATTGTTTGTCACACAAAAGCTAAAGACGACCCTGATAAACTTAGACATCTATTCTCTGTTGTTCTGACACTCAAAAGTCTCTAGTCACAAAGTTCTTCTGATCGGAAAATGTGAATGAATGACGAATAAACTTGGATATTCAAGTATGAAAAAACAAACCCAGTGTTTTACACCTACGAAGTTTCAATTTCTTATTGATTTATGACTGATTACACGCAGATATACCGATTGAAAACAAATGAACATAATATATATGTTTTACATAAAAAATGCTTAGTTTTACTTCCAACCTGAAGAAATGTTATAAAATGACGGTTGCTGTATATTCTGTATAGGCCTATAATATTCCTAGTTGCCGGGACACGAAAAAGATCTTAAATAAATAACATGGTGTATTTTAATTAATTTAATGTAATGATTTTCTTTTCTTTGATTAGGCCTATAAATAATTTAATAATTCACTTGATAGGCCTACACACAAAAAATCTGTTGTTTATTTTAGGTGAATGTGACTGAAAATGAAACATCAAATATTTAACAAAACAAATATAATAAAATCAACATCATGCATTTCTTCATGCACGCCTTCAAAGTTACGAGTAAGCAATTTATATACAGAATACAAGTTGCCTAACCAACTTCCTGCAGGCGCTGATCTCGCGCCGATTAATAAAATTATTAGAATAATCTGTGACAATCATGTTCAATAAAATTTTGTGTATTGAACGGCTTATAAATTTTGTACACTCAAAGTGTTCAAAATATGCAAAACAATTATATTCTTTTTATATAAATACTCATCATAAATAGTTATCTATGATTTTCACAAGATCTTGTAAAAATATTGTAAAACTTCTGGTTATGAGATATTTCAAGACCTTTCAGCATAAAAGCGTCCGGAATTTTCAAATTATAAAAGGTAAAAAAACCCGTATACGCATTTTTAAAGATATTTACTCCCAACACCAAACATCATTGATTTGTTTATACTTTTGTCGACGAGGTTCACTTTTTTCCGCCATCTTGAATCCGCCTTATTGGAAAGAACTTAATTTTTTAATGTAAAAATAGAGGCGTGGATCATTATTTCAAAGTGATTTTTTGCGTAGAACAAGACGCCGCAATCAGTTTTTGATTATCTTTTTTCGTTCTTGAGATATTAACCGTTTGTTAATACTAAATTTAAAAATAAAAAATTCAAAAATCTCTGGTTTTATTAAATTTTTTAAAGAATATAGATTTTTTATCACCAGATATCCCACATAAAGAAAGCACTTAATTTTGATGGGACTTACATTTTTTGCTTATCTGTTCATTATTATATCATTTTTATTCAACCTAAACGTTTATGCAAATAACTTTTTAGCGGGCAAGGCCTCGCGGCCCGAGGCTCTCCTCAGCGCGAGGCCTGGAGCGGCCGCTCCACTCGCTTCACCCTAAGGACGGCACAATTAAACCGGCACAATTACGGCTTTGACGCAAACCATCTCGTTATTCCAACATGTGGCTTCGACCGTGCGCTGTAGCGTTCTAAACGTTCTAATGGCGTTATTCGCCTCCATAGCCGTTTAGAGTTGACAACGGCCCAGGCCCTATTGTCATAGCGAAGTCCCTAACTATGGGGTGGAGCCCTAAAGGACTTCAAAACTAGGTATATTTGCAAAACTGCTTTTGGTGAGCACCTATTAGCAAAGAGGAACGTCCTTGCCAAATCTCTAAAACCAACCGGTGCACCGTGCCGTTTCGTGAATAGGTCTCCTCCCCAAATTTCTTCAAATTTACCATGTTATTCTAAAGGAAGCATCAGCATTTTTGTATTGGAACATACGATTACATTTACAAATATTAATTTATAAACAGCTGTTCTAATTTAAATTATGGGGGAAGATTGGTAATTAAAATATAGAGGATATATTATTGACTTGCGGCGAGTAAGAATAGCTTTAAATAGGTAAGAACGAGCTTACCTGAAGAGAAAAAATTCCGAAGGTTGGCATTGCAAACTTACCCGGCAAGCAAGTACTTTTATAAAATCATGGTTACTAGCGTAGTATAAAGTAAGATTTAAAAACTGATAAATTATATTTATTATGCTGCAGTATTATACTCACTAACTTTCTACAAAGCAACATACTAGTGTACTGGCTTTTACTCGAGCCCGTGATTGACAATAGTTATATGATGTCAACATTCTTATTTGATTTTTAACTTCGTAAGACCAAAAGTAAAGGTTTTAGAATTCCTGCAATTAACATAAGCTTATTCATTCCTTTTAGATCAATTAAGTAGGACTTTTTCCACTTAACGCATCCTCTCTTAAGAGTCATCTTCACTCCTGGGCCAGTAGCCCATTGTTGTGCAGTCGGCAATGTTAACCATACGGCTTTTAATGCAAATCATGGTATTTAATTCCCCTGTTTCGGACACCATTTTTCAACCGATTTTCTTTAAACTTGGTAAGTGTTAAGTTAAGTAGATATATTAGGCCCCTCATACCTCGAAATTTTGAAAATTTAACAAATATTACTACAGAAAATCGAGTTACTTTGCAACGTCACAAAGAGTATTATTTGTTAAATTTACAAAATTTCGTGGTACGAGGGGCCTAATATAACTATTCAACTAAACACTTACCAAGTTTAATGAAAATCAGTTGAAAAACGGCGTCCGAAACAGGGGAATAAAATACCATGTTTTGCATTAAAAGCCGTATGGTTAACATTGCCGACTGCGCAACAATGGGCCTACTGGCCCAAGGGTGAAGATGACTCTTAATAGTCTAGTTTTCAAATGTTTGTCCCTCTCTACTCGCCATTACATCGTAGGGAAGATGGTGGGTCAGAAAAATGTTGCAGCAGGCTGTACAAAAAAGAAGCGCCTGAACGGAGTGCCGCGGCGGCGGCATAGCTAGTCACGGCGCACTGTGGGGGGCCGCCAGCCCGCTTGGAGGGGGCTCTTCAAACCCTGCCTCCAAAACGGCTATGGAGGCGAATAACGCCATTAGAACGTTTAGAACGCTACAGCGCACGGTCGAAGCCACATGTTGGAATAACGAGATGGTTTGCGTCAAAGCCGTAGCCTGAAATTGAAGAGAATTTCGGCGGGGAGGGGGGGGGGGGGGTTGAGTTCCGCGGTTAGGCCTTTTCACCACCGCCTACCGCTACCGGCTACCGCTACCGCTGGGCGAACTTTGAAAAGATCGCTCTCCATGTTATCATAAGGGACAGTTTATACCGGACTACCGCACGCCCGTCGAGCGATTTTTTCTACCGCTACCGGCGCGGTAGTTTTTGGCTCGCGCATGCGCAGAACGTCTCCAAACCAAGGTCGTCTGCAACCCTCTCACGCGTCACCACAACTGACCAGTACAAATTTCAGTTAACAACCATCAGTGATTTTGTTTAAAATATTCCACCGCATCACTTTATCCCATGCACTCACTTAAGACACTCAAAATGCAGACTATATTTTTTTTCAAATGTAGGGCCTTATAGATTTTTTACTAATATCTTTAAAACCACAAAATATGCTACTTCCAAAGTAGGGTGTAAATACTTTGGAAATACCTTGGAAATGAGTAATTTGACCTATTTGGACCTAACAAATTAAACTACATAAACATTGCTACAGGTGAATTTATTTATCTAGAAGCGGTTAAATTATTCTTCTACTTTGTAGGCCTACTCTAAATGACCGCCGATTGTAGTTTGAAAGTTTAGTGGTTAAAAATTAATAAATTATTGAAATTTTTAGTTGTAACTATACTTGGAGTTCATTATGCGTTGTTTTTTATTATTGAGTACCATGGGGACAAAGCTTAAGCTCGGTAAAATTATTACTTTCGTTTCTCACACAAAGCACGTTCACATCCGCTCACCTACTCCCCTTTTCCTTTTAGACGAGCTCGTTCGCTTAGCTCACCCGCCAGGCCGAAGGACCCTGCACTTTGGTATAATTTTCCTAAACCACAGGTTAAATAAAAGATGGAACACTTTGGTTTGTATCTGCAGTTGTCAGCTGAGTTTTGTTAATTTAAAAAGCTCCTTAAGGATAACATGAGATCTTTGAAGATCTCTAATGAAACTCCCGCCTCCCGCGCGGACGTGGTAGTTTAAGTTTTGGTATGAAATGACTCACGGAAACATCCGCGACCGAGGCGGTAGCGGTAGCCGGTGTGAAACGGCCTTAACAGTCCAGAGTAAACCCTCTAAAATCTAATCTTATCCATCTAAGCCCATCGGTAATGAACAGCATAGTTACAGTATTTTGGGACTTCACTTAGATAAGGCTCTGTAGAAAATATCTGTCTCCTGCAGCGTGGGAAGCCTTCAAAATTATCTTTTTGAACGCCAGTTTTGAGTTGAGTATTCTAAGCTATATGTATTTTCTAATTTGCAATATAGTAAACGAGAACTTATTAAAATTTTACACTCTAATTTTTTTTATAGGGTAAACTACATAAAAAGATAATAATAAAGTTTTCCTTATAAGGCAATACCACAAATTGGGTTAATTTGCTAAAAAATCTTACAATTTCATTATAAAAATACCTTATTTACTAAAAAATTCAACATGGGGGATAGCGACATGAACATACGGTGAGCTGCACCTAGCGGCCAATAATGGAACTACGTAGTCGAGCGCCCGCGGCAAAGCATCTGAGCCGCTCGGATAGAATTCCTATAACTGTTTAGAAACAGGTATTTATCCGATAAATGTTTAAGGAGACGATGAAACGTGTTTTAATAATTATATTTCATTGGATAAAATTAGCTCATGCTAAGCGACAGTTGTTATCGGTGTACGAGAAGGAAGCACTTTCAATGGTGTGCGCTATTTCTAAATTTAGAAAACTGCTGGAAATTAGGGGTTCTGAGGCACTTCAAGAAACTGTAAAAATTAGGCCCCTGGGTCGGAATAATTTTATCTTTACAAATGTTTAAAGTCTGATCAAAGGACACATTCAATGATCCAGCACAACGGACACACACAGCACAGATTATGAGAAAATATTGACTTATATGTGTTAAATATATAGTGAAACGATTACAAACATGAATAATAATATCCTAATTAACATATACGTATGAAGAATTTCATGATTTCATGATTAAATCATACCGTGATTAAGAGTCTGCAGTACCGGCCGCATTGGACTTTTATTCACATAAGTATAATGTTAAATTTCAAACATCAGCTACGCCTTTAATATTGGTCTAAAAATATTCATATTTATTTAATTTTAAATGAAAATGTAATACATAGGGCCGTGTGGGATCAAAAGTTGTTATTATTGATTGTTTGATTAACAAACAACAAAGTAGCCTATTCTAAACGTTTTTGTTCAAAATGGACGCGTTATTTCAGTGATCTAATTTCATAAATCACTCTATAATCGTGATTTTGAGTTCACATTGTATTAAAATTTATCTTAAAATGACATAAAGATGAATCTTTTACGACCAATATTAAAGGCGAAGCGGATGTTTGAATTTTAACATTAGTCTTGTGGAAATACAAATTCAAGGTGGCGGTTTAAAAGACTCTTGAAAGCGTAAGGTGCAGACTCTTAAAAGCGTAATAGAAGTAACATAACTTCTAAACGTTCATTTTAGTAAAAGTCTTATAACCTATTAAAGTAAGTTAGAAGTTTTAGATATTTAAATAGTACTTATATAATTACAAAAAATAATTAATATTTATTAATAAATATCCCAGAAAACAAAGCAGTAATCATCGTAAAATGAATAAATAAATAAAATTAAGATGCTTTTATTTTGAAGTGTTCCTCAGTTACAAACTGGTTTTCAGGATAACTCAAGTCAACAATGATCTAGTAAAAGTAACAATTACAGGAGAAAACTTATTTACAACAATTCCTCCAATTAATTATAGGCCCTATCTTTAAATTTTTACTTAAAACCTAGCAATGTTTGAGGACACCCGGGGGGTTGTTGTAGAGCACTGGAAAAAAATATGAAAAACTTTTTCGGCCCAGTTCAAGAATAACTCTTTGAAAGTGAAGGTTCTGATTACGGCTGATGGCCCGTTATGAAACCTTTCCTCGGAGTTTCTGTCCCCCCCTGTGAATGAACATCAGTGCTAATCTCGCACTTAACTGTTTGCAAACCTATGTAGGGAATCCATTAAACGTTCCGTGTGAAAATAAAGCTGTGCAACCATCCCAGCCTCTTTTTGACACTAACATGTATCAAAAGCTGCCAAATCCAATCGAAAGGTATTTGACTGATGTTAAAATTAGTTACGGTGTAGCCACTAATGATTTACTGGAATTTTTGAAAATGCTATTCAAGGTGAGTAGGTAAACTAATCTTTCAGATAGACGGATAATAGAAATATTTATTCCTAAGGCGTTAAACCCATTGCAGAGTCTAATGTTATAAAAAAATACAGTAGCCTAGATAACTTAAAGAAACAAATTTATTCCTGTAAATTTAACTAGAAAATCTTATCAGGCAGTTTGTAAACAGACCTTAGGGTAATTTCGAAGCAATGCCATAAGAGAGTATAAAGGAATATTTTATGATCCTGAATTGTAGCTATTCAGAGCTAGATTTGTTAAATCTAAAACTTAGGAAACATTAGTTCCTTGTCTGATTTGAAGCTGCCTGTATACATAATCAAAGTGTGGACCACAGCAATTACTTTACTTAAGAAATTGTCGATCATCAAATAGCAATCAAAGCAAGGCAAATAGCAATTCTCCGCCGACTTCAATAAATAATGTAATAAAATGTTATAATTGTAACCGTGCAGAGGACACTAAGCAAAAGATTGTTTTAAGAAGAGAGGTACAAAAAACTAAAGAGTTGGGAATATTTTTCTTGGTTAAATAACACTTTCAGTAACCAGGATCATGATAAAACATGTGTAAAAAAATTTCCCATTCAGTAAAACAATCAATGTAACCAAAAAATGTTAAATAATATCGTAAACGAAAAGAGTAAAAAAAATCAAAGCAAAATCACAACAAAACAGAATTATGAAGAAATTAAATGCTAGGTTTGATGATAATAAATAGATTTTCTCTGTTGCCTTCAATTTCAGTGACACTAAACAAGCATTGTAGTAATGTATTGAGGGTGGATGCACTTTTGGATTCAGGGGCATTGGTAAATGCAATCAGCTGTAGTATGTTTAAGAATTTAATGAATGATAATTTGGTAAATCATCATTGCAGTAATATGTCAAAATGTTATTCTGCGAATAACAAAGTAATATCGATAATGGGGGGTTGTGTTTTAAAACTAAAATTAAAGAATTTTTTTGTAGGGTATGTCAAGTTTTTAATATTAAAAGAATATTGCGACCTTGTTTTAGGTTGTTGTTTTGTTAAGGAAACGGGACTAATAATTAACTGATCTATGCAATGATACATGCTACTTTAAATTTTGTGCTAAGGTAAAATTAAACATTACTCTACTCAGTACAATAGGAATCTATCTGATTTATTATGTTTAAATACTCCGAATTCAGTTGCAGTAGGTTGTAGTGATATGAAAGATGACGTATTAGACTTAGTGAATAACTAATCAAATGTATTTACAATAATTTAATAAATATGGTAAACTTCAGACAGGTATGCAACCATTTACTTGTTTTGTAAGTACAGTACCTAAAATAAAAGTTATATCTAAAATACATCAAATAAAAAATAGTACCTAAAATAAATAGTTTACAAGTATGAAATAAATGGGATTAAAAGGTAAGTAAGGTTTTGAGGTTTAAAAAGTGTACTAAAATATAAAATCTATGGGGTATATGTTTCGTCACGAATGGCTAGAAGCCGAAAGCGTCTGTCTCTATGGGCCAGTGTCTCCCGACGGACCATACATCACATCGATTAAGAGTCATCTTCACCCCTGTGCCAGTAGCCCATTCGTGCGCAGTCGGCAATGTTAACCATACGGCTTTTAATGCAAAACATTGTATTTTATTCCCCTGTTTCGGACGCAGTTTTTCAACAGATTTTCTTCAAATTTGGTACCAATTTAATTGAATAGTTATATTAGGCCCCTCCTACCTAGAAATTTTGAAAAAATAACAAATAATACTTTGTGACGTTGCAAAGTAACTCGATTTTCCTACGTAATATTTGTTAAATTTTCAAAATTTCGAGGTATGAGGGGCCTAATATAACTATTCAACAAAACACTTACCAAGTTTAAAGAAAATTGGTTTAAAAACGGCGTCGGAAACAGGGGAATAAAATACCATGTTTTTCATTAAAAGCAATATGGTTAACATTGTCGACTGTGCAAAAATGGGCTACTGGCTCTGGGGTGAAGATGACTCTTATGTGACTTCGGTGCACGGACCTATTAATCATCATTAGTTTTAAAAATACAAAATTGGAACGACTTTTTCGCCCACTCTTTGTTATTATTTAAAACTGTTCACTGATAAAATACTATGACCATAAATACAATAATAATGTTCTTTATTCCTTTGCCAAAATATACATTGTATGGAATGTGTCATATAAGTATTTAACATTAATACTAATAACAAGCGTATTGTTAATAAAATATAAGCACAATAAAAAAATACAATTTCAAATGGATTCGTCCCAGATGATCAGGGAGGGGGAAAGGGTCGTTGCACCGAAGTGTTGGCTTTTCCCAAATATTAATTATTGCTCAAGTACTCTCCCACCGAAAAAGGATAAACTATTGTTATATTTAAAACTCTCTTCATTTTATATTAAAATTTTTTTCAATGAAATAGGCGTAGGAATCCTTGATGGATGTTGCTCTCCTAGCTGTGTTATCCTTTGTTTCAACATTTGTGAGCGGCCGCGAACAGACGCTGTTAAGTTTACGCGAAGAAACTACAGCAAGGCAGCTTTTCAAATTGAGGTGGAGTGAATATTAGGCGTACATTGAGGGGGACAAAGATCTGGTCCTCTGGAATCACTTAAGAAAAATACGGTTAGATTCTCTTTAATATCCTACTGAGCTATAGACCCCTGGTTCAAGACGAATAGATGATATCATTGGAACCGTACATATTTCATTGTTTTTAACGAAACCGTAGCATTCATACATCACGTGGTATGGCTCCCTAGTCGTTAACCTTTGTTCTCTCGTTTTGTCCACAGGTATAGCGGTAGAGCGAAACCCTAATGCGTTTTTGAGAACTGGGGAGGTGGGGTGGAATTTTCAGACCCGTTTTGCCGCTCGGCAAGTGTATTCTGCGAAGATGTACCAATCCTGTTGTTGCAGCTAATGCGTTTTTGAGAATTAGAAACTTTGGGTTACCTGTTTAGCGACCCAACAAAGCCGGCGCCGCGTGCACTTGCACGTATGCCAAATTTAGAGTCATCTTCACCCCTGGGCCAGTAGCCCATTGTTGCGCAATGTTAACCATACAGCTCTTAATGCAAAACATGGTATTTTATTCTCCTGTTTCGGACGCCGTTTTTCAACCGATTTTCTTTCCACTTGGTAAGTGGAAAGAAGATAAGTTGATTAGTTAAGCCGCATTTACACTATACAACTTGTTCTATAAACTTTTGTTGTGCAACATGTTTTATACAACTTTTGTTTTTAAAACTTGACCTTGTGTTTATAAAACTTTTGTTGTTAAACATTTCATCTTAAGCGCTAAACTTCAGTCTTAAACATGTTTAACAAAAGGCCACAGTCACCATTGAGTGCTTGCGACGATGATGTGGTGTTGGCTGCTGCCACATGTGTTGTGATTTGCTGTGCTAGAATTAAGGAAAAGAGCAAAACGTCGCTTTTGGGTACGTCCTTCGCTGCAAGCTAGGAGTAAGTACAGTGGCAGTGAAACGTTACAATATTTAGAACAGGATGACCAGGATTTGTTGGCAGGGGAATTGAGGACTGATGGTAGCTTAACCACTTAATCGGTGAGGACCACTCCACTAACTTAAAAACACTTTACTTACAAATAAAAGCACGTGTTGTAGGCGGCAGCAGGAAGCGTACTGACATGACAGAACAGCAGAAATAATGTTTGGTCAACAAGTTTGACGTTTTAAGAAGGTATTAAACATGTTGTACAACAAAAGTTTATGAAACACAAATTTCCTTTGATCTTTCCGACACGGCTCGGGAAACCTGCAACCTGTTGCAAAACACGATTTTTTTGTTTTTAAACACGTTTGTTGTACAACTTGTTTAAGAAATCTCATTGCATTCTTAAACATGTTCAAACCAATTAGTATAATTGGTTGCACAACAAAAGTTGTACAACAAGTTGTATAGTGTAAATGCGGCTTTAAACTATTTAGCATTGATATCTAATGAAAAAAGAATATAATTGAATTCCTATTGTAGAGTGTAACATTGAAGATTGAACTTTTTTGTAAGCTCTAACGACTCAACACTATATCTTGATTAGATCAACTGGTTTCATGGCTAAGTTTTGGATGGGTGGCCTCCTAGGATATAACTGGATATATAGGATATAACTGGTCGACTTGTTTAATATTGTACTTTAATTTTACAATGCTCTACCAAATTCAAGTTGGTCGAAGATAAAAGTAAGCAGTGTAAGCAACCTTCCTGATTCAGCATTTGAATTTCATAACCTGCAAACCGTTAGACGTTCGTCCACTTGCACTTCCTGTCTGTGTTTTTCCAAAAGTTGGAAAGCCCACGCGCTCCGGCGGCGCCTGGCACAGGGTTGGGTCATAAATTTGTCAGAGCACCGCCACTGCACACAATAGGCGCTGAGCGAAGGGGCTTCTGAAGGGACAAAGACCCCCGGGCGACAGTTCTCATCGGGATGTCCAAACCGTCCAAACACTATTAGCACCTCCTGAGCAGATTATTGATACATTAGAAGGTGGCTAAAAGTGAATTGATTTATCGTTCGCATTTCGCATTCACTTAGCACCTTCGTCGAGCCGCCTAGCCCAGCTGTCCTCACTTGCACATTAGATTTTGCTAAAGAAATAACTATAAAAACCTAATATGCCTATTATTTCCTCTATATAGGAAATAGTTAACTATTTTTACTTACCTTCAGATATTTTAAGTGGCCTACAGTTTTTCAAGGTTTATTTATTTCATTGTCTAAATGCCAAGTCCTGCATTGTTATTATTTGTTTAAAAGTGTGTTTCTGTATTGCGATATTGAGAACATCTCGATAAGTCCGTTCATAATTTCCCCCATTGACGATTAAAATTCTTATACTTTATTATGAAAAACTATACGCCGTGTAATAATTAGACAGATTTTGTATTAGTAAGTCTTTTTGTGGTCAACCTTTAATTTGTACTTTACCTGTTTTTTGTAAACTTTCGGAAACACAAGTTATGCATAACAGTTAGTTTACGTACTCCACAAGCTTATAAGTGGAGAGTTATCTGCCCACTGGATGTGCTCTTCCAACTTGCAATATTCACTTTTTACTCCTTCCTAAATTAACTCCATAAAAATACTTTATTTTTTCATCTTCAAGCTATGAGTCTTATTTTGGAAACTATTTAAAACAATTTGAATGGAGGATCCGACTATGTTATTTTCAGCAGTGGGATTCAAACAATCCCATTAGGCCTCCCAATGGCATTGTTGTTTCCATGTCTCCTGTCGTGACATTTGGAACCTGTGGTTTTTCTAGTAACTGACAAAAAACTTTGTCAAAATATGCAAATTACTTATATTATTGGTTGACGCACTGCAGTGGATGTGGAGCTAATAATATTTAACGTCTTCCTCTTCCTGTGTTCACAAACACAGTCTTATGTATGTATGATGTATATCGGAGAGTATATACATTCTCTACTATATTTAAACGTAAAGAAGTCTCATAACATCTCAAGTAGTATTTAAGTAGACTAATAAAACTAAAACAGACGTTGACAGACTTTTTCCACCCTGAATACTCCAACAGCCCAAATGTCACAAACACTTCTTTAAAGGCCCTGGTCAGAATAAAAAAATAAAAAACAAAAAAATAAGAAAAACAAAACTGTATACCTACAACTAACTAGCATTATTATAACCGGGGGAAACTTCGTGTTATGCAGAAATTACGGGAGTCTCTTAATTAATCAATACTAACACGATTTATTTTCCCACATTTGTAGGCTTACTGCTCAAATTATTTTGTGTAATTTTTTATGAAACATTAAACTGGAACCAAATTGGCCCCCTTATCGAAACACTGAAGGTCAACAAGTTAACAAATAAACCCGATTTGTTTTATAAAAATTGATTATAAATAAATTTTCCCCAAATTTGTTAGAATTTATAAAAAAAACCTATTAAAAAAATTATGAAAACCCTATGCTGTAGCTCTTGAACATAGACCTACCGTAGAAATAAATCGTTATACAATCAGATTCATTTCTTATTTACTCGCATTAATAAGGGAGCCGCGATGATCTAAGTTTATATTGATGTGGTGTAGGTCTATTCGACGAAGATTTCGAAACACATCTGTATCAGGAATCAGGAAGGAAGTGAACATGTAATATAAATCTGGCATGACCGATTGACCTACGACGATTTTGTCGTCGTGTCTTCTGACCATGATCCTCACGCTGCCGTCCACGACAATATTGCCGTGTCTGACACCCGTAGAGACGCGTCCAAAGGTAACTGAACATTTAATACTGTAGTCCCATCTTGAAGCATTTTCATAAAGTTGTCATTATTTTTATTTATTAGGCACATAATTATTACAAAATACTATAAGTCTATAGACACAATTATAGTACAGGACAACAATGTAGCCTACAATGTTTATAAAAGTAATTAATCTAACGTTATATACCTAATAACCATGCTTGCTGGCGAAAGTTATTAATTTATCTCTTTAACCGGTAACTATTCGTAATGTCTAGCGCATCAGAGCGGCAATGATTATTTGCGCTCGTAATACACACAAGATTTTTCCTACCAACATAATTGCAACAGATTAAATGTTTTATTGTATACAAAATGTCATTTATATTATTATTTATTTGTTTCTGTTGAAACACACGATTAACTATCAAACATAACCTCAAACTAAATTAGAAGCAGTTACTAAACGACAACAGTAACCAACAGCTGTAACATGGTTTGTAATAACAGCTGACTTTAAATTGTTGCTTGATTTAGCGTACGGTAAAGAACATTGCCGCTCTAGAGCGGAAAAGGAACGGAAACCGGAAATACAGTGTTTTGCGATGGGTTTACAGGTGTGTCAATGTGATTATTTCCATGCAGTGGTAGGAGAATGTAATTTTCACTTAGTGTTGTGTGGGGAAAACGCGAGAAAGGTATAGGTTACGTTGTTTCCTCGCAAATGTTCCGATTTAAGAAGAAGAAGAAAAAGAAGAAGAAAAAGAAAAAGTGCTTTATTTACACAATATTTGTACATTACAATGAGTAAAAACTTAACTCTATACAAAATTAAATCAATACTTTTGTTAATCAAAAAACTACAATTCTTTAACTATTTGCACTGCAAACAATGGTCACTAGGGCCGTCCTGTTTGGTTGGCACTACTGTACAAAAGCCAAAATATTTTTCGGATAAACAAAATTAATTTTTAAAAACAAACAAAACAAAATAGGCTACTCAATATTCAATTTTAAAAGTATATATTTATCTTTTTTCTCATGACAATCAAACAAAACATGATGAACCAGTAGTGTGTTTTGGTCACTTTTAAAACCGGCCACGTGCCCACCGGGCCACGTGCCGCGGCAGCTGGCGCCAGCTGCCATGTCACATAGCTTCCGGTGGGGGTTGAAGGGTATATATGAGATGCTGTAGTTATATTTTATGTCATATAGGTTGGGGTGGAGATGGCGATAGTGTTGGCGTTAGGGTGAAGTGAATTTGCGCATAAAATTAAAATTAAAAGTTAGTTCAAAATTGAAATTCGTCGGTGTTAACGAAACTCTAACAGTTGAAGAAAAATTAAGAGTTAGTTCAAAATTGAAATTCAAACTTATAACTGAGATGCGGAAAATATGTCAAGGTCATCCAGAGTAAGTTTTAAAAAATTCTATCCAACTATCACCAGAAATAGTTTTAAGTTGAAGTAGTTGGTGATAGCGGGATAATTGATTCGTGCCATGGGAGAGGTGTTTATCGTTTGAAAGTTGGCGATCGAATGAGAAGCGCCGCCTAGGGAGAGGGCTTATAAAATGGCAACCTTCCCCCCACCACCCCTTCCCCCACTCCTTTAGACCAATAACCGGTCGCCGACTCTATGTGGTAAAACTGTACCAGACATGGCGGCCGCCATGGATAATTCTAACCTCAAATCTTAGCTCAGCTGAACAGAATAGAGAAGGATGAAGTAGGAATTGTGGTTAGAGCACTTATATAAGGAATAGTGGGGGTAAAATAAAAAAACTTGTTGAACACAGTCGATAGGTGTAACAAGTTCAAAGTTGTTGAATTGTAACATAGAATGCAAAATGTTGTAAATAACATTATCATCAACATTAACCTGCGAAGTCTTTGAGTATAATGGGTTAAAACTGTACTTCTTCCTAACTCTATTTAAATTAGTTCTACACTTTGAAATTGAAGGTTTAGAAGTACTTCGTAATATGTGTTGTGTTCGCAAAAGCTTTAATTTTAAACATTGTGCAGTCATCATAACCGATGTGTTAAGTTCAGAAGTTAAAATAAGACTGAGATATAAAATGAAGTGTAAAAGAAATTGAAACAGAAAGCCAGAGTAGTAATTTTATAGGTTAGAATTTACGAAGGCTATTCCATGGATAATTCTAACCTCAAACCTAGTAAGTGAAGTAGTCATAACATAAAACTAACGAGAGATGATGACCGAGCGGATGCGAGGCAATGAATGTTTGTAGCGCGATAAATTACCCACCTTTATAGAGGCAATAACTCCAGCCAGATGGCGGCAGATGGCAAGCAAATGACTGGTTGACCGACTTTCACCTGAGTAGTAAGAGAAGTAGGGTTCTGTGTCTAGGAAATGATGGTAATTTTATTATTAAAGAATTAGTAATATTGGACATGAACACATCAGTAGTTTATCATTATTTGTTCAAACCTCCAGTACCATTTAATAGACTAACAACTAAAGCGAAAGTTACAAACAAATGGTTGAACAAACATTTTCACAACTTAAGATGGGATGAAGGTTTCATTAATTATAACATGATGCCGCACATTATGAATCATTATTGCAAAGAGTTTAAAATTATCTACACAAGGGGATTGGAAAAAGCAAATTGGATACAATCATTTACAAGCAACGAAGTAATTAATGCAATAATTGATAAAGATTTCCAATGCTACTTCAACGAACTTTGTATTTCATCAAAAAGTTTTAAACATCGAAGGTCGCAGTGCGCTTTAAAGAATGCCTACCGCTTGAATAATTTCCTTCAACAAACTGGTGGGGGTAGTGTCAGTGGTAGGGGTAGTGTCGATTATAAAAGTGAGAGCGCTACCATGACACAGCATGAGTATTACTCAAACCTCCGAAGAGACAACATCTCCGACGGACATTCTTATTAACAAGAAGATTAACAACAACATCAATATGGCATCACAGAACTTACTTCAAAGTTTAGTTGATCAGTTCAACGCTCATTCTAAATCATCAATTCTACCTACGAAGAAATGTTCTGAACTAAAAGAAGAAAAACACTACATCATTCATACTATTAAGAAAATGGAAACTTCAGTAGGTGATGCTATAAATTGCACTTTGAGCGAGGCACCTTATACAATTGGTGATGAAGCAAAATTTCAGATCTTCTTACCAAAGCGCTTCGTACAACTACTTCAAAATGAAGATCTTCGTATAATTCAACCCGGCACACTCTATTTGGTATCACATGGACCCAGTGGAAACAACTCTACTGAACTTACAATTCATGTAACACCTACTACTGATTAATTTGTACATAACATTGTAAATATTTCTTTGTATTTGTTTTTTCAATAAATATGATATAAAACAAAAAAAATAAAAATAAAAAAAGTAACATATTGTAATGTTTTTGTACATTACAATATGTTGCTTTTTTTTAAAAATTCCACAGGATGACCTTGACCCAATTTTGTATAATTATAAAAGGGGAAATGTACTTGCAAAATTCATCAGTCTACTGCTACCTTTCATACCGTACACATCTCGCTCTTAATCCCTGAATATAAAACTGCAACATGTCCCTAAAGGTCAAGTGTGCATCTTACGATACTAACACCATAACAACTTTTGAACAACTCGAAGATTTAACCAACGAAATGCGAGTTTTACTTACCGGTGGTTATCACTTAACTGTTGATGTTAGTGCTACTAATACAAGGATGTTCACTAAAACAAAATATTGCGATGATGAAATATTTATTTCTACACAACCTACAACTTCTTCATCGCCAACTGGTCAACATAACATCAAGTTCCAAAAGTATTACCAATGTTGAATAACTTTTGACCGACAAAACTACAACTAAAGAATCACATGATCAATATGAGTTAATAAAAAGGATGTGATACTTGTATAAATAATCATTTGCTTCTCAGCTCTCACCACGACAAGACCTATTTAAGAAAATGTTGTACAGAATGATGATTCAACTTGATGGAAAAATCTATGGAAAAGACTACAACACCATTGAACAAATGACCCAAGATTTAGATGTATTAACTAAAGAAGGATATCAAGCTAAATTAATTTTAAAATTTCCTGAAGTACATCCATTATCAACAGAAGAACTTGTTGCTATGGCTAAGGCGGAGAGAGAGAAAAAGTCTGAAGAAAACAAAGAGAAACAAACTTCCTAAATTTTAATAATCCTTACACTTGTAAGGTATAATTTTTAAAACTCCATTTGGATGACCTTGAAATTACCCCCACCACTTTTCACAGTACATAAAACTCACTATTCAACACTATACACTCTTATTCTTTCACTGGACTCCGCAGCGTCAACATGGAAGAGCAAAAATACAAGTACAAACCTCGTTACTGTTGTGAACAACAGTGTACAGATTTAGGACCAATGATGGTGGATGGGTTAGCTTGTACTAAATGTGAATTCTTCGGATCTTGTTATTGCAAATGCAAAACAAAACAACTACCACCACCGGAATTGCGAACTTTCAAATTTTACAAATCAAGATATTTTCATACATGTTGTCCTCAAAGATGTTTCAAATTTCACCCTCTAGATCTTGCTCATTGTCAACGCACCAATTCTCATCAAGATGATTTTTGTACACATATGATAAAAAGATGTAAATACAGATCAGATTGGTATTCCGATCCTGTAGAACCATCAAATGTGTAATTTCAGTTTTACACTCTTTTTTAAAACTTCATTTGGATGACCTTGAGATTTCCCCCACCACTAGTTCTAATTTTTATATAATATTAAATCATTCCACTTCCAACACTCTAACTAACAACATGGAAAACAAATTTATCAAGTTTGAACATATAATAACTGACAGGGAAGAGATGGAAGAATTGTTTCAAAACTTACTTTCCATCATTGACGAATATCCTATAAGATGGTTCAGAATTGTAGTTCAATATTTAAATCCTGGTGAATTGTTTTCTTCATCGAGTGAAGAGGATGAAACAACTACTTCGGTTCAAATAATTGAATTAAAAGATGGAGAAGAAGAACTAAACGTTTTATTCAATCATAAGCTCAAGGTTCCCTATATAAAAGCCCCCTCCCTAGACAGCCCCCCTCCCTAGACGCCTGCTCAAGGTCACCATTATATAAGCCCCCTCCCTATGCGCCGATCCTCATTCCATCACCGACTCTCCAATAATGAACAACTCTCCATTGGCCCGAATGAATTCTAGTTTTGAAATAAACTCTAAAGAAGAGTTACAAGACATTTTTAATATTTTACAAGAACTTGTAGATAATTTTACAACCATCAAAATGAATTTGGAAATAACATACGATTGTCCTATTTGTGATAAGGTTGAAAGTTTAGATGAAGACAGTTTACTAAATCTAACTCCTGCACCATCTGACACTACTGATGGTAATAATGAAGAGCAACGTCTTTCCCCCACCACTTCTTTGTAATTCATCCTTCCCCCCACCACTTCTTTATTTAACTAACATTTCTCCCTTTCACTTCTCATTCCGTCTTCGACTTCTGAACTATCAACATCACTAAAATTTCAAACACTAACACAATCATGATGGATATGATGGATGAAGTTCCCTTCGTAACTAGAATGGAAGAGGATAAATTGAAATTGGAAATTAAACGATTGGAAATGGAACGGGAAAACCAACTTGAAATGTTACATTTGTTCAAGCTTTTCAAATACATCATCTGGGGACTCTGCATTTACCTTCTCATCGTCGTCGGTGTTTGCATTTACAACTCTGTAATTCATCACAAAAGTTCAACTTGTTTAAACTCTGCTGTTGCACATTAATTGTATTTTCACTAATAAAATTCAAAAGTTACTTCAACCTATCCTACTATCACCAACTAGTTCAACTTAGAACTATTTCTGGTGGTAGTTGGGTAGGCTTTTTTAAAACTTACTCTGGATGACCTTGACATACTTTCCAGATCCTATTTATAAATTTGAATTTCAGTTTTAAACTAACTTTTAGTTTTGTTCAACTATTAAGAGTTTTGTTAACACCGTCAAATTTCAGTTTTCAACTAACTTTTAATTTATGTACACTTTTAGTTCAACCCTAGTTACTTTATTCGCAAATTCAGTTCAACCGACCACCAACGCTATTGCCATCTCCACCCCAATATTTTAACATTTCTGCCCCCAACACCTGCCCGAACGGCAGGTGGGGTAAAGGAGTGGGGGTGGCTCATGCT
>CM061535.1:118359507-118557833 GCA_030545055.2 Neoaliturus tenellus | reverse complement strand
TGGAGTTGGAGGTGGAGGTGACGGTGGAGGTGGAAGTGGAGGTGGAGTTGGAGGTGGAGGTGGCGTTGGAGGTAGAGGTGGCGGTGGCGGTTGCGATGGAGGATGGAGGTGGCGTGGTGGCGGTGGCGGTTGCGATGGAGGTGGCGGTGGAGGTGGAGGTGGCGGTGGCGGTGGAGGTGGAGGTGGCGTGGCGGTTGCGATGGAGGTGGAGGTGTAGGTGGAGGTGGAGGTAGCGTCGGAGGTGGAGGTGGCGGTGGAGGTGCGGTGTAGGTAGCGGTGGAGGTGGCGGTGGAGGTGGTGGTGGAGGTGGAGGTGGCGGTGGAGGTGGAGGTTGCGGTGGAGGTGGTGGTGGCGGTGGAGGTGGCGGGTGGCGGTGGCGGGTGGCGATGGAAGGTGGCGGTGGAGGTGGCGGTGGCGGTGGCGATGGTGGTGGCGGTGGAGGTGGTGGTGGAGGTGGAGGTGGAGTTGGAGGTGGAGGTGGAGGTGGAGGTGGCGGTGGAGGTGGAGGTGTAGGTGTAGGTGGAGGTGTAGGTGTAGGTGAAGGTGGCGGTGTAGGTGTAGGTGGAGGTGGAGGTGGAGGTGGCGCTGGAGGTGGTGGTGGCGGTGGAGGTGGCGGTGGCGGTGGCGGTGGTGGTGGCGGTGTAGGTAGCGGTGTAGGTAGCGGTGGAGGTGGCGGTGGAGGTGGCGGTGGAGGTGGAGGTGGCGGTGGAGGTGGAGGTGGCGGTGGCGGTGGAGGTGGAGGTGTAGGTGGCGGTGGCGGTGGCGGTGGTGGAGGCGGTGGCGGTGGCGGTGGCGGTGGAGGTGGAGGTGGCGGTGGTGGTGGAGGTGGAGGTGGAGGTGGAGGTGGAGGTGTAGGTGGAGGTGGCGGTGGCGGTGGAGGTGGAGGTGGTGGTTGAGGTGGCGGTGGAGGTGGAGGTGGAGGTGGAGGTGGAGGTGGATGTGGAGGTGGAGGTGGAGGTGGAGGTGGCGGTGGAGTTGCGGTGGAGGCGGAGGTGGCGGTGGCGGTGGAGGTGGAGGTGGAGGTGGAGGTGACGGTGGAGGTGGCGGTGGAGGTGAAGGTGGAGGTGGAGGTGGTGGTGGAGGTGGAGGTGGTGGTGGAGGTGGAGGTGGAGGTGGAGGTGGAGGTGGCGGTGGAGGTGGAGGTGGCGTTTGAGGTGGCGGTGGCGGTGGTGGTGGCGGTGTAGGTAGCGGTGGAGGTGGCGGTGGAGGTGGAGGTGGCGGTGGCGGTGGAGGTGGAGGTGTAGGTGGAGGTGGAGGTGGAGGTGGAGGTGTAGGTGGAGGTGGAGGTGGCGGTGGAGGTGGAGGTGGCGGTGGAGGTGGTGGTGGTGGCGGTGGCGGTGGCGATGGATGTGGAGGTGGCGGTGGAGTTGGAGGTGGAGGTGGCGGTGGAGGTGGAAGTGGTGGTGGCGGTGGAGGTGGAGGTGTAGGTGGAGGTGGATGTGGAGGTGGAGGTGGTGGTGGCGGTGGAGGTGGCGGTGGCGGTGGCGGTTGCGATGGAGGTGGCGTTGGAGGTGGAGGTGGCGTTTGAGGTGGCGGTGGTGGTGGTGGTGGCAGTGTAGGTAGCGGTGGAGGTGGCGGTGGAGGTGGAGGTAGGCGGTGGCGGTGGAGGTGGAGGTGGCGGTGGAGTTGGAGGTGGAGGTGGCGTTGGAGGTAGAGGTGGCGTGTGGCAGTGGCGGTGGTGGAGTCGGTGGCGGTGGAGTCGGAGGTGGCGGTGGCGGTGGAGGTGGAGGTGGCGGTGGCGGTTGCGATGGAGGTGGAGGTGTAGGTGGAGGTGGATGTGGAGGTGGAGGTGGAGGTGGCGGTGGTGGTGGAGGTGGAGGTGGAGGTGGCGGTGGAGGTGGAGGTGGAGGTGGCGGTGGCGGTGGCGGTGGCGGTGGTGGTGGAGGTGGCGGTGGAGGTGGAGGTAGCGTCGGAGGTGGAGGTGGGGTGGAGGTGGCGGTGTAGGTAGCGGTGGAGGTGGCGGTGGAGGTGGTGGTGGAGGTGGAGGTGGCGGTGGAGGTGGAGGTGGCGGTGGAGGTGGTGGTGGCGGTGGAGGTGGCGGTGGCGGTGGCGGTGGCGATGGAGGTGGCGGTGGAGGTGGCGGTGGCGGTGGCGATGGTGGTGGCGGTGGAGGTGGTGGTGGAGGTGGAGGTGGAGGTGGAGGTGGAGGTGGAGGTGGAGGTGGCGGTGGAGGTGGAGGTGTAGGTGTAGGTGGAGGTGTAGGTGTAGGTGGAGGTGGCGGGTGTAGGTGTAGGTGGAGGTGGAGGTGGAGGTGGCGGTGGAGGTGGTGGTGGCGGTGGAGGTGGCGGTGGCGGTGGCGGTGGTGGTGGCGGTGTAGGTAGCGGTGGAGGTGGCGGTGGCGGTGGAGGTGGAGGTGTAGGTGTAGGTAGAGGTGGAGGTGGAGGTGGCGGTTGAGGTGGTGGGGGCGGTGGAGGTGGCGGTGTCGTCGGCGGTGGTGATGGAGGTGGCGGTGGAGGTGGAGGTGGCGGTGGAGGTGGAGGTGGAGGTGGCGGTGGAGGTGGTGGTGGTGGTGGAGGTGGCGGTGGCGGGTGGCGATGGAGGTGGCGGTGGAGGTGGAGGTGGCGGTGGCGGTGGCGGTGGCGGTGCGGTGGCGGTGGCGGTGGCGGTGGCGGTGGAGGTGGCGGTGGAGGTGGAGGTAGCGGTGGAGGTGGAGGTGGAGGTGGAGTGGAGGTGGAGGTGGAGGTGGCGGTGGCGGTGGCGTGGCGTGGCGGTGGCGTGGCGGTGGCGGTGGCGGTGGCGGTGGCGGTGGCGGTGGTGGTGGCGGTGGCGGTGGCGATGGAGGTGGCGGTGGAGGTGGAGGTAGCGTCGGAGGTGGAGGTGGCGGTGGAGTTGGAGGTGGAGGTGGTGGTGGAGGTGGAGGTGGCGGTGGAGGTGGAGGTGGCGGTGGAGGTGGAGGTGGCGGGTGGCGGTGGCGGTGGCGCTGGTGGAGTCGGTGGCGGTGGAGGAGGAGGTGGCGGTGGCGGGTGGAGGTGGAGGTGGAGGTGGAGGTGGAGGTGGAGGTGGCGGTGGAGGTGGAGGTGGCGGTGGCGGTGGAGGTGGCGGTGGAGGTGGAGGTGGCGGTAGCGGTGGCGGTGGAGGTGGCGGTGGAGGTGGAGGTGGCGGTGGAGATGGAGGTGGAGGTGGCGGTGGAGGTGGAGGTGGCGGTAGAGGTGAGGTGGAGGCGGCGGTGGAGTGGAGGTGAAGGTGGAGGTGGAGGTGGAGGTGGCGGTGGCGGTGGAGGTGGAGGTGGACGTGGAGGTGGAGGTGGAGGTGGAGGTGGAGGTGGCGGTGGAGGTGGCGGTGGAGGTGGAGGTGGCGGTGGCGGTGGCGGTGGATTTGGCGGTGGAGGTGGAGGTGGCGGTGGAGGTGGAGGTGGAGGTGGCGGTGGCGGTGGGGTGGAGGTGGAGGTGGCGGTGGCGGTGGAGGTGGAGGGTGCGAGGTGGAGGTGGAGGTGGAGGTGGAGGTTGAGGTGGAGGCGGAGGTGGAGGTGGAGGTGGAGTGGAGGTGGAGGTGGTTGTGGAGGTGGCGGTGGAGGTGGAGGTGGAGGTGGAGGTGGAGGTGGAGGTGGATGTGGAGGTGGAGGTGGAGGTGGAGGTGGAGGTGGCGGTGGAGTTTGCGGTGGAGGTGGAGGTGGCGGTGGCGGTGGAGGTGGAGGTGGAGGTGGAGGTGGAGGTGACGGTGGAGGTGGCGGTGGAGGTGAAGGTGGAGGTGGAGGTGGCGGTGGAGGTGGAGGTGGCGGTGAGGTGGAGGTGGAGGTGGCGGTGGCGGGAACAAGAACAAGACTTGGCGGTGAGGGTTCGGGCGCAGGTAGATGTGGATGACCTTGAGTCTGTCACGTCGCCACTGATGCTTCTACCTCCCCACAACCCTGCGTCTGCCGCGCTCGTTGCCTTGGTCATGGTCGCACAGAGCTCTCGAGACACCACCATTGGTTTAAAATATATCTTTTCTGTTTAATCATTTTTATAATTCAACGACAATGTATAGACTTTTTTACAAAAATCCAATACAAGACGGATTTCAACTTACAAAGAAAACGTCATTTTATATCAACACATCGATGCAAAAATATTTTCTAAATTATAAGTAACAACGAAAATTGTACGTCTGAATTTGTGATTTTTAAATTATGACTGCTGATCGCAGCCAATTATTCATTATTACTATAGCTATTTGTGTAATACGAGCGTAAAGTGCGTCATTGCCACTCGAGAATTATGCATTTTAAACATTTTATATGAAACATTTCGAGAGCGGCAATGACTATTTGCGCTCGTAATCGTAATAGACACAAGATTTTTTCCTACCAACATAATTGCTACATATCAATCAATCAAATCATTTATTGTCATAAGACTATTTACATAGCATTAACAATAGGTCATATTCAGCTACAAGTGTAACAATGATTAAATACTACAAAATAAAATTGCTCAAAAACATAGTTCTCAAATAACTTAAAAAACATATTACATGTTTATTGCATACCGAATTTCATTTACAGCATTATTATTGATTTGTTTCTGTTGGAACACACTGTTAACTATCAAACATAACCTCAAACTAAAAAATAAGCAATTACTAAACGACATCAATGAACAACAGCTGTGGCATGGTATGTAATAACAGCTGACTTAAAATTGCTGTTTGATCTAGCTTGTGGTAAAGAACATTGCCTCTCTAGGGTGGGAAAGAAACGGAAACCGGAAATGAACTGTTTTGCATAGGGGTTAGGTGTGGCAATGTGATTATTTCCATGCAGTGGTAGGAAAAAGTATATTCTACATGTCATGGCCATGTAGGCCAGTATAGGAGAGGCTACTATCTACCGTAAGAATAGAGGCAAATTTTCCATAGAAACTTACTATGTATGAATGTACTTACTATGTATGAATGTTATTCATGCATAACATTTCAGCCTGAGCAATTACATAGCAATACCATCCGTACCAAGTATTGCAAGTATAAGTAAACGCTCAATATATTAGGTACAAAAAATGTTGATACCTTACAAGAGTAAATTATTCATGAATGTATAATTTTTATAATTAGTGTTAAGCGGTTGATTACCGCTACCTAATCTAAAGAACAGTAAAACCAAAGAGGGGGTTGAAAAAAACTACAAAAATAGGTTTTACCTGTTTATTTGCTGACGTTAATACGAAATACAGAAAATAGTTACCAATAAATCAAAGGTGTCTTCGGTAAATTAATTAAATCCAATAATCTATGATGTGCAGACGCAAGGTTTATCACAGATCGAAATTTCGTTTGAAGTTTAAAACAAAACATACAAAATGATACATTAAGTAACCTATAAATAATCAGTACAGAAACTGCATTTAGCACATATCTACATGAAATGTCTAAAATCCCAGGGGGTGGGTACCCAATGTCCGCAGATCAGCGCTCCTTGCGCAAAGGATTTGTAATACGCACTCGATACGCATGTGTATTCACTGGTAGGTGTGGGAGGGCGAATGTTTGTGAATTGTTGTCTCCAGGCCGATGCTACCTGGACGGGACACTGCGCAAATGATGCAAGAGGATTAGGCGAACCTTCGAAATATTTTACGGCAGGCCCATACTGCCCGAGTTTTACATACTACCCAAATGATGAAAGACCATTACGTGGGCCCGATTATTTTACATATTTAGTAGGCTACATTAGGCCTATAGTTTTATTCTATAGTTTGTTTTCATTAAAATAGTTCTCTAGTTTGTTTTTCGTTACCAAGCTTTCAAACCACATAAGATATTCAATTAGTTGACAATTAATATACTGTAATACAGGGTGTCCGCGGGCTAGAGGTATCAAGCAAAGGAAACAACTATATCGTGCGATAAAAACGTTATAATTTAAAAATAACTATGCCAGCATGTCAAAAATACAATCAAGATTTTGTATACGACGTTTAACAGTCATATTTCAAACACAATGCCTAAAAAATACAAGTTAAGGAAAATGCAATCTTTCCATGTGGCCAAGCTGAATCATGTCTGACCTTTTTTTCTGACCATAAAAAGTATAGCCACTAATGTATCGCCAGATCCTACCGCATGGATATTTTTTTCCATGGGGGCTTATCAAAGACATTGTATACCAGAGGGAAGAGTACAGAGTTTACGGGAACTAAGGCACAGGATTGTGGCTGCAGTTGGGGGATAGCGCCAAAATTGCTCACAAACGCATGGCGGGAGATTGACTACCGATTTGACCTCCTCAGAGTGACTTATGGTGATCGCTTTGAACTTAACTAAATAAGATACCAATCATATGCTTGTATTTATGACATGTTGAAATAGTTATTTTAAAATCAAAATGATATTTTTATACCGCACGAGATAGTTATTCCTTGATACCTCTCTAGCTCGGACACCCTGCGTAGAATTAATTTTTATGATAACCTCATCGACACAGTATTTTTTCTTTGAGATCTGCTGAGACTTAGCCTATAAGTTTTCGATTAATATTATATAATGCCTTTTTATGATGAATTCGACAAAACAGTTTGTTTTTCTAACCAAAGTGCTGTGAATTATAAGTTTCATGGTGGATTCTGTGGAACAAGAGGGAATTGAAAAAGTTTTACTATGTAGAAAGAGAAAAACCCGAAGAATAGGCTTTGTGAAACACGATATAATTTTATAACGATAGTATGAAGGTACAATAGGGAGGTAACTGATGTAGTGGAGTTATTTTAAGTTAAAACCCAGTGTATTTAGCACTAATTTTTAAAACAATTTTCAACTATCATTGTGCAGTTTTACATAATTGAACATGTTCTTGATTACTTTTACTTCACGTCAGCTGCATTCTTTGCAAGGGATATTTTCACATGTTTGAACTTCTAAAGTAGCCTATTAGAGCTCCAATGTAACACTCTAATGTAATATGTAATAAACAATATGATTGTCAAGTTCAAGAAAATTAATTGAAAACGGAGAATCTACAGTTTTCGCAGGGTGAATAATGCGACTATTGCGAGTAGTCCGGATGGAATCATATGTCTTCCCCCCTCCTCTGCCGGATTGCCGGATGAGAGAGAGGGGGACCGATCAAGAGACGCCGCCGCCGCGCCGGCGGTGATGGCGGCGGCCCGGTCGGTCTCGCGGCCATCGATGATAGCGGCAGCTATCATTCTACTGTATAGGCTGTTTATAAAATAACTACCGGTACCCGATTTTAAGTGTTATCAAAGACAATACAAAAGATGTTTTATCTGTGGTGCTATCCAAACCTCGCCGATTAAATAAATTGTATTTTGTCTAAAATTAAATCAAATGTATATGTATAAAAGTGTTTGCATGTTCCCATTTTTTACACCAATATTTAATGTGAGCACCCTTCATTGTTCTACAAATGTTAATCTTAACGATTTTCTCCATGTTTTTAACAGCGGAACGTTTGTTAAAAGGAGAAATTGCTTCAATAATCCTCTCCTGTCATGGCATTTAAGGTCAAGGATACTTTTTACTTTATTATTTCATCATACAAATAATGATTTTTTTGGGTGGTGCGAAGTCTCTCAGGATCACACGATGGTCCCAGGAGAGCCTAATCTTTGATGGCTTTAACCCTGGGTTTTCTATGGTACATCAGATCCTGATATGATAATCTTTACCAGTTTACCATATGCCCCATTATCAAAATAACAGACAAAATCCCATGGCATGCTATAAGCACTAGGCTACACCACAAACATCAGACATGTCTGTTCTTGGTAACATAAAATTACAAAGTAAAAATGTCCTTAACTAAAGCCGTAGCTATAAAATACACATGAGTAATCGCATATTGCCGAAAACAAAAAATCAATAACTCCCTATACACATTACCTTTTGAGGTCGAATTTTGGTAAATTGTTCAGAGTGCAGAGCGCTTTAAAATTATGTATCATATGACATAGGCCAAATGAAGTTTTTCCCAAGACTTCCTTTAGGGGACATCCGTAGTGGAAGTTGTCAGGGAAACTGCATTGGTCTACGTCATTTGATACATAATTTTAAAGGGCTCTGCTTTTTGAGCAATTTGCCACAAACCCGACCTCAAAAGGTCATGTGTATAGGGAGTTATTGATTTTTTTTTGTTTTCGGCAATGATTTTAAAGTTTGATATTCTACCATTTTTGACTGGGTCGTCCTTTTAAGCTCGGGTTTGCGGCTTTGTTGTCTATTCAATGAGACCTTTAATTTGATGTACATATTTCCTTATGCTTACATTTCAGATTTTCTTCCGACGCCCTGTGGACCTCAATGAATCAGTTATAATATTAGAACAAGAACATGAGCAAGTAAATAAACGGTATCAGATGTAAGGAATCATCGGATAGGTTCAAAATGAACAAGTACTTTGGGAAGAAGCTATTGAAACTCAAAAACAGTTTGCAAAGTTTCAGTTTTGTTAATTAAATAATTTTAAAGATATTAAACCGTTTCCAGACTTTATTTCCCCCATTTATTATTAGAGATGCATACACCCCCATAAAACATAATAATATTAACAAAAGCATTGACATCTCAAGAAATAAGGATGTGGTGTTCGAACTGGCAACACCGCTTCAGATCTCACCGTGCCGTGCGGGCCTGCTCGCCGGCGAGTGCGACTGAGAGATCTCAGGAAGGTATGAGCAGGGACGTATTTAAGTGCTTGCCGCCTCTAGGCAGCGAAGTTTTCCGCCGCCCCCCCCCCCCCCTCACTTGACAGCGCACTCCCGACCTCACATGCCGTGTCAGCTGATTTTGTAGAAAAGTAATAAGTAATTGCATTCTGAAATGCATCAACAAATATACTTCATTTTGAGCATTTTTAAGAGTGTATTTGTTGCGCCGTTTTCATTAAAAAAGTGAGTCTCATTGGATACATGCTGGAATGCGCAACATTGTTGTAACCAATCAGAAGTCATAATCGCGTTTTACAGCGCGAAAACGGTACATGAAAACGTCCATATACAAGGGCTCTTAACTCTTAACTGAACATTAAAAACACTGGATAGACGTGTGAAGATAAGATGTCTTTGAAAAATAAAATATTTTGTATTTACAAAACGGGTTTATTTACAAGAAACTAAATGAATAAAAAAGAAAAAAGTAAGTACTTCACTTAAAATAATAATATGAAATGTGGTTTAGTTGGAGTTACATCACACTTTTCTCCTTAATTTTAATCTAGTAAATGAATCGATAACTGTAGTTAAGTCCATTGAGTAGGCTATTACCGTCAAATTATGTATCTATTATGTATCAAATTCATACTTGGAGACAACCATTTAAATTAAACACTTTAACTCACAATTATGCGTTACAATTTGGTATGAAACACAATTGAAGTATATGCTACCTACTACACACCACAATGTTTACATTGGCAATTGGCATTGGTGCCTGACGCTGCCACTGCCAACGAAGTAAGCATAGGAAAGTGGCGTACGTACGAGGTAAACACGGGAGGGTGGAGCGAAAGTCCTCGCCCGCGACCGCGAGCACAGAAAAAGGAAACGATTTTGTTTCCTTTTTCTGTGCAGCGAGCAACGACACGACATTACGTTCGCCAGACCAATAGGAAAAAAGCGGCACGGAAAACTCAGTACAGCAGCGTAGTGAATAAATGATTGACTTTAGTTTGATAGTTTTTAAGACTCCGGTCTACCTGAACCCGAACGACGCAACGTTACCGAATGCCGCCTCGCGGCCGTAGGTAGCGCTGGGCGAGTTTGATGGCTGCAGAGGTTTACGGGAATCGTGTTTTAAAATTAACTAATTATGATAGAGATTGACTCTTAACTTTTTCTAAAAGTATAAAGACGTATCTCGTCTTCTCTGGTTTTAGAATTTTTAATCAAATTTCTAATTTCAGCTATAACTATCTAAAATAATCTGTTTTTCTAGATTTTTTACTGGAGTTTTCCATTAGTTTTAATGAAACTACCAAAGTGAGATTATGTAAGTGTAACAAAGGAAATTTAGCACCGTAATTTTTCTTTAATGGACACCTTAGTTATAGCTATAGGCTGCATTTAGCAGAAGATAACAGGATTCTAAAAAAAAACCTTGCGTTTGCATCGAGAAAAACAGTTGATTTTAGACATAACAGAAAGTGTAAATTTTATTTAAAAATTCTAAAACCAGAGAACACGAGATCCTTCTTTCTACTTTTAGAAAAAGTTAAGAGTCGATCTTTATCTTAATGATTTAATTTTAAAACATGATTCCCGTAAACCTCTGCATCCATAAAACTCGCCTAGCGCTATGGCCGCGGCCGCGAGGCGGCATTCGAGCTCACGTAGACCGAAGCCTTAACGTTAAGATGCTCTTGAATAATTTTATACTTAATGAAAGTATTTTAAATAGCCGAATTGTCGTTCTCAAAATTATTTGCTAGCATTTTTTTTATTACTAAAGAAGGCATGAAACATACTTTTAAATTACATATAAAGACTAAAACTCCGAATTTTAAATTATTTTTTTCCCCAAATTTGCCGCCCTAGGCGCGCGCCTAGTCCGCCTATTTGGAAATATATCCCTGGGTATGAGATATTTGAATACCAATTCAAACACCAAACCCCAATTTGAATGGTTCGTTTTAGGCCTTAAAAGGTATCATATTTCTATAAGCTAACAATAATTCTTTATGTGTTATGTTATAGCTCAATATAGTTTTTAAAAATAATTATATCATACCAAAAATCTGATGGGCTTGTACGGTGCACTTCATTGCACCCCTGTAAATATGGCAATGAAAGTGATGAGCAAGTTTTTTTCTTGTATGATTTTTATTATTTGCATTTAAAACAAGCTATTAATTTATTATACTCCAAAAAAAATTAACGACTTTGAAGCATGATAACACATGTTTAGGTGAAATTATTTAAATTAATCTTCCAATTGAAGACAGTGTATTTCATGATCTGTATATATCAGCATAGTCTGAGTATCGTCGAGGTATCCCTCTTAACCATAAGAAATGTTGAGGGAAAAATGTTATATTAATTCCAATAAATATTGTTATGAATCTAATTTTTGCGTACTTAGCTAATTTATTTCATTGTTTAATATGATTTGTGGGTATCGGCAAAAATTTTTAATGCTACTCAAAACTTTAAACTTAAAAAATAACCTACAATAAGGAGGGCGTCATGAACGAGCAAGAAAACCACAATTTTTATGGTACGTTGAAACAAAAGATGTGGAATTTGTAAAAAAGATTTAGAAAATTCTATGGTCCACATCTTCCATCATAGAACCTCATCCGATCCTACGATAAGGGTATTTTGACTGGAAGCATAAAACACCAGAAATGCCCAGAAATGATCATTGAACTTAGCAACCTTTGATTTGTTCTCATTTTTAACTTTTTCTAAGACCAAATTTACAAGACGAAAGTCTCAAATATTCGAGAATTGAGACTGAGAATAAACATCACTGATGAACACACTTGAGTGTCTAGAGTAAGATTGCTGCATTGACAAACTCTGCCATCAATGGGAGCCATGTCGATTTTTTTTATAAAACTTATATTCCAATAAAAGCTTAAGAACAAGTGTGTTACTTTACAAGTATGAACAGTTTTATAAGCGTGCTAATTAACTTTTTACACGGCAGCAATGTTATTCAGCTTTCTTTGGGACGGGAAACAATGATGGAAAGTTTAATGTTATCCTACAATAAACGAATAGTTGATGAATAATACTGCAGGTAATTATAATATTTGCAATGCATTTAAAGCTATACGCACTGTCATGAAAAACACGAATTTTTCAATCTTTGCTTTTATCTCAGCAATTTAACATTGAAAGAAAAAACGTTACCTCTATTGGGCAATCAATGATCCTTGGTATGATTCTTAATAGAATTTGATCGATGGTTATTTTACTTTACCCATCCCCTTAAATCCTCAAGAGAGGGTTTCCTCAATATACAAAGTTTTTTCTTGCTGAAGCATAACTCAAAATTCTTTGTTCCTCATTTTAACCTAAAAAAATTCCACCCTTCGATGCATACAATTCTTCAAAAAAATTAAACTCCTTAGGGGTTATTAGGTCTACATTTACCATATAATTTGATTGTTTTATCAAAAATATACTCATGTGTTTTTTTTTAATTTGTTAGAGATACCAGCTCCATGGGCGTATCTTCACCTACCGATGAACATGGGCGGCTGTCGGCAAGATATACAAGAGAGCACACGAGACGGCGCGGCGGCGGCAGATTAAAGCATCAAAGTACCAAAAGTCAGAATCAGGACAACATTATTTTCCCACGTACAACCTTGTGTCGTCACTAGTTGTAGGATAGCTTTTGTTAGCTGAATTTCTGATTAGAGGATACAGACCAAATCGACCGACCGTTGAGAATGCGTTTTCATTACAATTCAATTGAGGTTGAACATAGTTTAATATTCATGTAATTAGTAGATCCTTGTAACTGGGGTAAAGAGCAAAAAAAAGTAATTGTTGTCAATCTGTTAGAGATTGGTTAATTTCAACCCATCTATCATGATTTTACCGCTTAATATGTCACAACTAAAAAACTTACTGGGTAATCAAAGTGTTGGTTACTGTTAACCATTTCAAAAGTTTATTCAAAACAAATGACAGTTGCTGGTAAAAAACAACTTATTATTTGTCATTTGTTGTTTTCAACTAGATTGGTAGGTATTTTTTACTAACATTAGGTGGATAACAAACGTATTACGTTATGCATCTCTTATATGATTCGTCGTTGTTAGTTACCATTTCAATCAACCACCTTATTTATTGAGACAATTCAATTGGTTGATAACTATCAAATATTTTGTTAAAGTCAATGGTCTATGTTTTGACCAAATTCAGTGAGTTGTTTCTAAATATGTATAAATATTAAAGAGCTACCAAGGACTCGGTTAATATTAATCAAAATGAGTTTAACCGGGACTTGGTTAAAGTTATATTTTTTCAGTACACCCCTCTTGCCGAAGCTTTTGCCGAGGCACTGTAGCCTACAATGCAGTTAAGTGGTAAGCTTACTTAAATTATTATACTGAATCATTGAATGTAGGTAAACAACTTTGGTAACATTATACACTGAAGGCCTACAATAGCGACTGTAGCCCACACTATAAGCGTGTAGCCGTTTCTTGTTTCACAAATATTCAATGCGCGCCGATGTCACATTTTGTATGTTGCAAATGCTTTGCGGAGATGAATGAAAGTTGATCACGGCACTTACACGTTACACATTGAGCAGTTTGCTACGGCGGCGCAACTGCCGCTACAATTTGAAAAATTTGGTGTCCTTATGCTTCACAAATGCATTACTAAAGTACCGCCCTCACATGGATAAACGACCTTTTCGGCTCGTACGCCACTGCACTGCAAGGAGACCGTCCGCCTCAGTGGCAGTAGAAAGAGCGCTGCGTTCGAACTGGCAACGCTGTAAAGACGGGTCATATCGCCGTGCGTCTGGAATTATTGCAAGGTTTTAGGGTACGAACAGAACGAGTGGGTCGCGGTGGAGGTGTAGGGCGCGATGGATGCTACAAGTTAAGTCGCGGTCGATGTTGACCGCACATATAGCACGGAGGTCACCCGCGCTGTCAGTGCAGCTCAGACTATTGGAGAGTGATGTGTGTAGCGTGCTCATTAAATAAAATAAATAATCCTATATTTTGAAAAGTAGACTTTAAAAGTACCTTAGAGCGTCATAACTTGCGATTACCACCACATGAATGGTGATATTTACGTTGTTATACGTAGATGTTATACATTTTGTTCATATCTAATAAGAGGTACAACTTTGGTAACTACCGTAAATGTTCACTTTGTAAGAACATATTTATTTATTTAGTCATGTACAATAATTACATATTGTGTTGACTACCAGTACAATAATTAAAAAAAGGGCCACCAGGTTATTATAAACCCAAATAATACATTGTTGCAAAGTGCATTTATTTATTAAAAGACTATTAATTTAAGTGTTTGCATGGTTTTTGTTTATACACTCTACCGCACAATATAAAAGGCATTAGTTATAAAATATTCTCAAAGATATTTCCAAAATAGTTTGTTATCATTGATAGTTGTAATTTCATCAGGGAGATAGATTATTAAAAGGTTTAGCTCCCGCATAAAATGGTAATTTATGGTAAATTTCAAGTCTGTGAAAATCAGATCTAAATCAATTTTTATTTCGTGTATCATAGTTATGAAAATTTGTGCCAAATTTTGAGTCACATTTTGTTAGAAAATGATTAATTGTTTGATAAATATACAGACTAGCTATACTGTTAAAATGTTTAAACCACGAAAAGCTGATCTGCACGATTCCCTTCTGCCTATCTTTGCTAAGATTCATAAAGATTTCCTTTGAAGATTAAATACTCTTGAAAATTTACAATCTGCACAAGCCCCCATAAAGGTAATAAATTAATAATTATTAAAATTAATTTAATTTTGATGTAAAACAAAACTATTAACCTTAAATTAATCTTATTAACCTTAAATCTAAGAGTTACACTTATGGCATACCTCGTATTTACATGTATTTTGGGTTGCTATTACTATTACAGAATGGAGAATTGAAAATTAAATTAAGAATAACAATTAAGTTAACAGAGAATCACAAAGTAATAACGGGTTTGTGGTTACCTTGAGGGGTGGGAAAGGTTCAGGCGTACGCGACGGGGGACGCTCGACTTTGAACGAACCAATATGTATATAAATCGTATGGCTATGATAGCCAGCTACCATCTTAAATAATAATACAATAAATGAAATATGCTCTGCAGTTCAAAGCACCTGCGTCAGTACATTTAAAAGTGGCCCGGGATCGGGCCGTTAGGATTTGGTCTGACAGCTGGCATAGCTGAGAGATCACTTGCGTAATAGTTCAGCTGCCAAAAATTGTTGTTCGTTTAGCACCACCCGGGGAGTACGTGCAGCTTTAATGGAATGCTGCGGACGCGAACAACATCACTCCCCAAACGAACCAATCACAACGAAGCATCCAGGTAAATCAAATGATTTTGATTTTTAAAAGCATCGCTGTAGACCTCCTGGATGACATCGCGATTCACCTCCACCGCGACTTACTCGTTATGGAAGGCCTGGTTAACTACAATGTGTTTGATTTACATGGATGTCGACCGCGACCGCGACCGCGCCCTACACCTCCACTGCGACCCACTCGTTCTGTTCGTACCCTTAGTGCTTACAAATCCGTCACATTTTAGTATGACATATCCCAAAAATGACATATCTTGGGATTGCTTATTAAAGTTCCTACAACAGAGGACCCGTAGGACTACATTGCCAGAAAAACACTTATTTGACAGCTTTAAAAAGTTAACATTGAAAAAGAAATTTTAAGTTTAGCTCCATAGCTTCTTATTTTTTTCTAAGCAAAAATGCTCCTAAACATAAAATATAAAAGTTGTTGAACGTGTATTTCCAAACATATTAATATCTCATTAGTTACTCAGAGGCGTCTTTCGCTTAGCGATGATCGCTAGACCGATGATGGCTGGGGGGGGGGCATTTTCCCAGATACGTCTATTCGTTGTGATTATAGAACCCGCTTTCAGAGCCATAAAAACTGCTAGTGTCATTACAATTACCCTACATGAACAGTGCCACAAAATTTTGTTGAGTGAATTCGTATTAAATAATAAATGTGACTCCTTTTCCTCAAATGAATACACTTCAAATCAGAAAGTTATTATTTCATACGAATCCACTCAACAAAATTGTGTAGCACTTTTCATGTAGAGTAATTGTAACGACATACTAGCAGTTTTTATGACTCTGGAAGGGGGATCTACAATAGCACTCCCATAGTGTTTACATTCACAACTAGTGATTTCCTTATGGAGACATTTTCATACATTAACGATCACTAATAAATTAGCCACAAAATAGAGCAAACGTATATGACTTTATGATTTTTAAATGATCTCACTTATGAAAAATGTATTTTTTATAAATGGAACAACGGAACGAAAAATCCAAAGCATTACTTGTCAGGCGTAGCTGTTCCACCAAACAACCAAACTTCCGCCAACATCAGAATAAACATAAAAAATAGTAGTTGTTAGTGTACACATCAGGGACCTTTAGGTTCTTCTACCCTAAACTTTTTCACTTTTCACGTTATACTAGTGCATGGCCACTCGAGCGTTATTTCACGCGGTAAATACTTTCTTATTTTCACGCTGCTTGAATTTATAATTCAATTATAACTATGAAAGCTACTGCGGGAAAACACACCTCGTGTGGCATAGGCATATACCCAGCATTTACATTCAAAGCTGTTCATAATTATATTTCTCGCGTGTTTTCATGCTGCATTTGTTAGTGAAAAAACGCTAGTGCGGCCGCAGCCTTAGTGTGTCACAACTGACAATGTTAGATATGCAATAAAACGTTGCAACGTCATATGTTTAGATGTTGTATCTTCAAATGTAGTGATGTTAAATCTATGATGTTAGACTGTGTCGCTTTCACAAGAAATCTTTTAATCTTCTCTTATTTTTGTGTCGGTAAAAATGTGTCAATTGGTGATGACAGGGATCAATTTCAAAAATGAAAAATCAATGTCAAATGGGGGCGCTATTCACCTCTAGTCGTTGTTCCTCTTTAGTGCCGATTGCGGGTGCTATTTACCGCTGATCACGTGCGCTATTCACGCTTATTGGGGACGTAATTTAATGCTGATCAAGGGCCCTAATTACTGCCGATTAGGGGTCGATGTTTACCGCTAGTCCGGAGCGCTTTTGACGGCTGATCAGGGTTGCTATATTTATGCTTATTGGGGGAGCTCTTTACCGTAAATGGGAGGCGCTTTTTATTGCCGGTCAGGGACGCTCCTTACCACCGATCGGGGGCGCAATTAATTTAATTCTGATCAAGAGCGCTATTTACTGCGGGACGCTGTTTACCGCCAGTCGGGGGCGCAATTCAACTCTGATCAGGGGCGCTATTTGCCGTCGATTAGAAGGCAATGTTTGTCATAAATCAGGCGCACTTTTATTGCTGGTTGCGGGCATAATTCAACACTGATCAATTGCCTGCAAAGACTGCAATTTATCACTATATTAATCAATATAGAAGACTGCAATTGACTGCAAAAAGCCGGCCCTGTAAACAACTAACCGTCAAAGATTCGGGCGTTCTAGTTTGTAACTCAAAGAGACGCCTTCTGCGAGAATATCAGAGCGCCGAGAGCTCTGCCCTGATGGAGACCAGAGCTCCCCCAGCCACAGCGGCTCCGGCAGACTTCAAAGGACCGCCGCCGCCGCGCCGCGCCGTCAGAGCTCGCAACGCAATCCTGGCCTCCTATTGGTCATTGGTCGCCCCCTCCCCACCACCTCGCCGCGCCGTTCCTATCCTTCAAGCCAGCCTCATCTCTTTCGCGCATTCGCTCGTCCGCATTCAAAGAAGCAAGTCTACGGTAGTCTACACATCTACACACGCGCGCCGACACTTGAAGATGACTTCACAAGACATAAGGTATGTGTGTGTTACTAATAACTAATTACTTGAAAAAAGGCTACCATCAAGTTACACTTTACCTTTAAATTTGTTGCCGGTGTGGAATTAAGTTACACTTTACCTTTACATTAATTTGTTGCCGGTCAGTGGTGTAGTGGTGCGGGAACGCGTGGGAACGGCGTTCCCACACTGGTTTTCAAGAACCCGGGAAAATCCCAGTGGCCCCGTTCAGGAAAAATCTGGGAAAATAGCTATTAAGTATTTTTTATAAAAATATTAATCAAACAGTATGAAAATACTAAACAATATTTATATGCCAATAATAAAATGCAATACTTTTGTAAAAACACCGATTTTACTCTATCTGTTTCCAAAGATAACCTCACTCTCACTTGAACTTGGTATTTTGCACAGAGTAGGCCTACGGTATACGGTGGCGGGCATCACTCTCCCGTCCCTCCACAAGCCTTCCAGACCTACAGAAGAGGATGCATTTGCCGACGACTTGTAACATGATTTTGCCAATCTGTCAATGAACTTTCATTGTAATTAATTACTCTGTTTTTCCTCTGTTTTATGGATTAATTTATTTTAGTTCTCTGTTTTATACTTGTATATATTTAAAAATTAGGTTACGTATGTTACTATTTTGGGGGTTAAAATTATAAGTAGTTAGTAAATTAACCTTTTCTAAAACAACCTTCTTTTGTTAAATGAAGTTGGTTAAGTATAAACTATATACTGGTTTTTTATTTTGCTTTTCTCAAAATCATCAAAATTATTAAATAGTTTCTTGAATCCTCAGTAAACTCAGTTAGCTTAAAATACATAGCCTAATACGCAAAGCTATTGCTATCGTATGCATTTAGAGAAATTTTATCTTAATATTTAGTGAATTTGACAAATATATTAAGCGTTCCCACATTGGAAAATTTCCCACTACAACACTGTTGCCGGTGTGGACAAAATATAAACTTTTGAAACATCCACCTTTCATCATATGAAACTTGTTTCCCTTGTACATTTATAAGTGATGTAACTTAGCCTACTTCCAATAATTCCTTGTTTTAAAATTTATTAATATAGTCTAATTTATTATCTCTCAACGATAAACAATTTTTTCAAGTACCATGCCATTGACTAATACAAACACTACTGTAACTAAGTTAAGTTAAGCTTACGTTAAAATTCCTTAAATAAATCACTTTATTCCGCAGTATACATAATTCAAATGTAATGCAAATTAATCAAGTCTTAAGTTTATTTATCATCTCTCAACGGTAAACACATTATTCTTAACCCTCTAACTAAAAAGGAGACTGTAATAGTCACGTTTTGTAAGGTTTATTGAATTAAAAATAAATAGTTTAAAGATAATAAATTTTACAATTTATTTACCAAAGGAGAGAAGATCTCAGGCGCGTTTACACTGGAGTTGTCAACCAAAAGTCATCAACAATTTTAGTCGACAACTGCGGTCAACAAGCTGTGTTGACAACCAAATAAATCAAAGTTATTGACCAAATAAATGCACGTTTACACCAGATTGACAACAAAAATTTGTTTATTGAATTATTCTATACTACACTGGTTGACAACCAAATTTTGGTCCTCAACCTAAATTTTGTCATCAATCTAATGAGTTGCTGTTGCATTTACACTGAGATATCAAAAATGGTTGACAACTTTTGGTCGACAACTGCAGTGTAAACGCGCCTACCTACAAATTGATCTTCACAATATCATCAAATCGATGGAGTTTAGCTAGAAAATGAAAATCTCAAGCAAAATCAGTTTCACCTAGTACACATTTTGAAAATGTCAAACACTGTATGTTTAAAAAAACATACAAAGTCATAATGTTTGACTACGGGGCAGTGGTGGATAACACTGCAATCGGAAAGAGATTCAAAATTTCGTTATGTAAATTTTATATTGATATCTTTATTTATATATTAATTTTAGAAAAACAGTTCAGAAAATGTAGGCCTACATGTTTGTCAAATTTCCCGGCGAATACTGTATTTATATTCGCAGTCCCGAAAGCTTTTTTTTAATGCAACATGTAATATTTTGTTTTTAATATTGCCTTTTAAATCTCATGACACTAATGTTGTATTGTGGAATTTCTTTTTGTCAAGTGTTATTATAATCACAGACTTTTTACTCGTGTGTCCTCCTTAACTATGTTTACCTATATGTGTTATGTTCTAAAAACCTTTAGTTAACGTCAGCTTTCTAACTTCATGACCTTATTTTTTTGTTAACAAAGAATGTAGTGGGCTATTAGACTAGCGAAGTTTAGGCTCACTTATCTGTGGTTTAAAATATAATAATTCGTTGTGAATATATGTCAATCTTGAAAGTACATATTGTGCTTGAATAGAGATGTGAATTAGGTTTTAGCACTGTAAAGTACTTTTTCTTCTCTTTATTGTGGTATTTATGTCCTAAAAACATTCCATGAACAATATGCTGTAAATTAATTTTACCTTAAATTTCTATGTACATCATAATACCAAGATAACAAAAAAAATAAAATAAACCAGGATTGTTTGAATATAACTTATAATATGTTTTACACTAAAAATACATGAGATTTAAGCTAGGAGTACAATCAACTGTTTTTATAAAAAAATATAACACCTTTTATATAAACTATTAAAAATAATTTATTCGTACACTTTTTTAATCTAAAATTATAAGTAATTTTAATGTAGAGAAATAAATTTTTGTACATTTTGCATTGGTTATCTTTTATTTTTTGTCATTTGTGAATGAAAAACTGTAGACGCCCGTTTTAATAAAGAAAAAGTATTCAAAACTGAAAGTTGTATAAGTTAAACCAAAAGTTATAAAACATACAGACTAGTGATAACTAAGTCAAGTTAGCCTATTATAACTTACTGTAAAATTGACATGTTTAGTTTAAGTTAATAACATTGCAATTCATAACATTGCATGCTCGTAAGAAATAATTATTCTGTCTAGGTTTTAAAATAAAAAATATTATGTGTTCTATGCCATTTTAAACAGCACAGTAACTTATAAGCCACATATAAGTTAATAATTTTAAAAATCCATTTTGTTGAAGTCATTTAATTAATATCTGTTTACAGAGTGTAATGGATCTGAATGAATCCAGATGGATCCATTCAGATCCAACACATTGTACATTGTTGTACATTGTGCACATTGGTGTGTGGATTTTCTGGATGGATCCAGGTGGTAATGGATGGCAGATTGATGGGTATCTGAATAACTTAATAGATGGAATGCTAAAAAAATAATAACTACACAAAAAACACATAGGCGTTTAAAATTATTTGTAACTGAATAAATTTAGGTTTTTATCTCAATCTGAAAGATAAAAATTGAAAACTGCATAATTTTATAACGGTTTTCAATATTTAATTTGAACCTTGCCAATATTAAAACATTAATTTGCTCTTTTACTTACATTTGCACAATTACACATTTGCCTAAACCTATTCCCATCCATACCATGGGCTTTAAGTTTAAATTCAAATTAATTTTCAAGCTATTCTATTGGTAGCAAGGCTGGCCTTAGCCTGTACAGGGCCCAGTGTAAACCTCCAGGGTGGGGCTCCCCCGCAGTGTTTTGACTGTGCAAAGGGAACTTACCTTCTACCTCCTTGAAAACGTTTTCCATAGTTTAATCACTAAATAGTTAATAAAAAACACATAATTAAATAAATGCTTAGAAAACAAAGATGGTGACAAAAAACATAACTTATACCAATTATGAGATTTCACAAGTTTAATAACTTGTAAAGCATGTTGGAAAAATGTTTTTTAATTGTATAAAATTTACTCATTTTGTTTGGAATGAGATGTAGAATTTTAAAATGACAAACGAAATATATTTGACAATGTTTGTTTTAAGATAAACTAAAAATATAAAAATTTAAATTTGTTTTGGCAAAATTGTAAAAACAGCCTAGGGAAAAATTTTATCAAATAACGGTTTTGGCAACATTTTAACCCAAGGCAGTTAGAGTTCTAACTGCGGTGATTTTAACCAGTGATAATTTTTACATAAAAATACTTAAAAAATAAGAACTCTTTGACAATCCATCGGTACCAAATGCAAATTTATACGATAAAAATTACCAAAGTTAAAAAGTATGTTAAAAAAAGTCATGATTTGGCGTTTCATATGTGGCTGCTACATTGATTGACGTCTCACTAAAAGTTTACAAATATTCTAAGCTTTATTGCTGTAAATAAAAACTTTGCGATTTTTCATGTTTTCATAACAAACTTCAATATGTTACCTTTTGAACAAAATATCATTTAATCACTTTCAAGTAATTTTTCACTGTTTTGATCAGTTTGAAATTGGATCCCTGTCAACCCGCCTTGTCACTTTAAGAGAGCGTTGAAGAGCCGCCATGTTGGATTTATTTCCCATAAGAGCAATGCTAAACTTGTCCCCTGCATTTGTCATATAATTTCTTTATTTTTTGTCCGATTGGTTCAGAATAAATAGCGTTTGAATCACAATTAAATTCCCCGTTCCTTTTGCAAGATCGATTCTTTGTAAGTAATTTATAAAATTCTGTAGAAAATGTTTTAAAAGTAGTAAAAAACTTGCTTTGTTATTTCAAGTTAAAACACTAATTTTTATAAAAAATTCCTCTCGCAAACCAAATCCGCCTTGATGAACCCTTTATTTAGAGCTATAAACCATTATTTTCTGATTATAAATAAAAGAGTTATTTGACATCCCGTTTAACATTGCTCTTATGGGGGAAAGGCGCCCCTCTTAACGCCCTCTTAAACGCCCTCTTAAGGCACAACTACAAACGGCTGTCTCCCACTGCTAGGGTTAAATATTGCCATATTTTTTGACAAGCGTGTGGCCTGGTGCGGTCGCACTGCTCGCACAGCCCTAAGGCCGGCCATGATTGGTAATATAAATAAGTACTAATAGACCAGACCAAGTACGGTTTCTATAAAACAAAACTAACAGACATCATGCAGTCCAGTACTAATAATTAATCAAGCAAATCATGAAAAACACATAATAGTAGCTTTAATGTCAAACTATACATATGATATGTCGTGGGTAAACATGGTCCAATTATGTGTCTGTTTTATATAACTTTTGCTTTGATTAACAGGGTGTCTGATGGTCACTGAAGTCACCAAAAGTTACGGATTTTAGTTAGTGGTCACGGAAGTCATGTAAATGCCACTTATTTTATCTTAAATGAAAGACAAGTCACAGATTTTGTAATTGAAAAAATAATGCGATTGGAGCAAAAGTTTTGCGACATTTGCAATTTTTCACCACAGTACCACACTAAAGTCACCTATTTTAAAACATTTTTCACCCTCTAAAGTCACTTTAAAGTCACTTATTTTTAAACTTATTTGGCAGTAGACACACTTTTTAAGCACTAAATGTAATGTTGTGTTGATAAAATGTTCCCTATAGGGAAATTTGCTGAAAAATTACCGGTGCCTAGATAAAAATTTAATGTGAATTAAATGAAACAATGCCTAAATATATATATATATATATATATATATATATATATATATATATATATATATATATATATATATATATTCCAATATCAGTTTATTAGATTAAAGATTAATTAAGATGATTTGGTTACTCATCACTGATCAAGTAGGCTAGCTAGTGTAGGCTCAACCTAACACAGTTGTTACATACTGTGTAGGCCTAATAAAAAATAAATTTTTCATTTTAAAATTTATGAGGGGACCTTTTTATATTATATAGCATATAGTGTACTCTCTTCATTACCCTGCTTCATTGCACAAAAACAGCAATAGAAAACACTGTAAACACACAATCACTTCGTACACTGCGCGCCTAGGGGGGACCGGCAAATGATCATCTACGAAATAAGCACGCGTACTGCACCAATAAGCGGCGAGCAATATAATGTCTCCCGGCAGTGTCTAGAGCCCACACTAAACGAATAAACCAATGTTACAGAATCAAGAAGTGCTACGTGGTACTACACAGGCAAGAGAAGCTGCCCTCCCCACTCAACAACAGACGGTGAGTGAATCAACCTTCACCGTCCCAATCGCTGTCCCCACTTCACTCCACGCTGCCGCCTGTACCCCACCCCACCGACGACACCCAGGTAATCCCCAAAGCCCACAGCCTCCCCAACCTCAACGTCAGCCCCATGCCCAACTTGCCCACAAACGCCGCCAAAACCCCTGCCACCGCCCCCCCCCCCCCCCCCCCCCCGCCGCCACCACCCCCGCCGCCGCCACCCCCACCCCCAATGAACCCGCCGCCAACTCCCACTCAACCAACCCGCCCCGCGCCACGGTTGTCACGACCACCAACCCACCCTGCCCACCCCCCCTGGCCACCCGCGCCAACAGGACGGCCACCGGGTGGTCATACAAAACCACGTAGCCGGAACCAATAACCCATTCCACCTAGTCCGACTCATGAAAAGCCACAAACTGAACTTCCCCCCACCCACCAACTACTTCAACCAGAGAAATTCCTCTACCCTCTTGGTGTTTGCTTCGCCTCAGGACGCGACGGCATTCACCACAACCATTCCTGCCGCCACCTTCGGACCACTTTCGAAGTACGCCTCCGCCCCCCGCCCACAGCCGAAACCCCAAGCCCCCAACAAACCAAAACCCTCCCGCCACCCCATAGTCCATGTAGTCGCGCGTGGTGTCGCCACCGACATAGGGGACAAGGAGTTCCTGGAGGCCTTAAGTCATCCGGAATCCTGCCCCTGTGAGCGTCGGTTTGTCCGAGCTCAGCGGATCGTTGGAAGGGACGGCGTCGCGACCGGACTGGTGAGGCTTTTTTCGTCTTGCCGGGCCTGTTGTGAGGCCGTTCTGAAAGATGGTCTCGTTGTTCACGGACGACCGTACAAGGTGGAGGCCCCACGCTCGGTACTAATTTTACCCTGCGGGAAATGTCATGCTTACGGCCATGAACAGCCCCAGTGCCCCTGCCCCCAACCCATGTGCCGTGTGTGTGGCCTTACTGTGCCCAGGGACGCGCAGTACAGCCACGATGGGCACGACCTGTCGAGGCCGTACTGTGCCACCTGCAACAAGTGGGGCCACTACACCGGCCAGCGCCAGTGCCCCCGCTACCCCCGTGACCCGACCGACCCCAACGCAGCCCCGCCCGTCAGGATAGTCACACCCCCCACCGCCCCCACCTCTAACCCCTGGAATTTGAAACTCTCAGATTTCCCCTCCCTCCGCCCCGAGACCACCCTCGCCCCCCCCGACACACCCTGACTTGCCCGCCACTGACGGCGCCCCAGCCACAGCAACTGACTCCGCACCCTCCACCCACACTACCACCCCCTCAGACACCCGACAGGACACTGACGACGGAACCGCCCACGACAACCCCCAACCCTCCCCTCAGGCCTTCGTCACCCATGATGTCCTGAATGGTTTCCTGGACCAACTCCTCACCGTCCTCAGTGAGGGCTTCAAACGCCTTTGACGCCCTACTCACCCTCCTCCTCACCTCAGTCCCAGCTCACGGCCAGCAGAGGGTGCGTGACACCGTCAACAGCGTCACAAAACGTCTGTTCGACACGCGTACGATCTTGCAAACCGTGGGTTCAGGCCTGAATGTTATCCACACCAGTTCCAAGCGTCCCTCCCATGGTAGTTGTTGACAAGACCAAGTCCTCCCTCCGCATCTGCCACATTAACCTCAATTCCTTCCACACCAAACGCTCCGCACTCCGTACCCTGATCGATGACTTCAAACTGGACATTTTGACTCTGAACGAGACTAAACTTACCCCAAACCGTACTGCATTCCTCCCAAATTTCACTATCATTCGCCGTGACCACCTCCCAAACTCCGGTGGCCTCGCCATTGCCTTCCGCTCTGAACTTGACGTCAGGCACTCCCCCCCTCCCAGGCAACCCTCACTCGGCCCTCATGGCCACAATCCATCTTCCCAGGCAAGAACCCATCACTCTGCTCACTTTGCATACGACCCCCCTCACCCCGGACCTAGTTGACCTAATGGCCCAGGTCGCCGCTACCCACCCGAGACTGGTAATAGCGGCCGACCTGAACAGCCACCATCAGGCCCTTGGGGACCGTACTACTACACCCCAAGGTAGGCTGCTAGTCCGGTTCCTCATCAACTCCGGTCTCCACCACCACCAAAGACCCCCCACTCGATACCCAGGCCATGAGGGCCAAGTCCCGACCTCCCCAGACAAATTCATTACCTCACCAGCACTATCCAGTAAAATTCTTAAAATCCTTTCCGGCCACAACTTGGGCTCTGACCATGTCCCCCTGATTTTCGACTTGAAAGTCAGGTCCTTTCCCTACAAGGTAGACTCCCATGAAGCATTTGAAATCACTGATTATCGAAGCGCGGATTGGGATCTATTCACCCATTCCCTGACTACCTCCCTCGACCCCCTGACCCGTGCCCAAGCGCCCCGCACCCCTGCCCAAGTCGAGGAATTCCACACAACCATCACCTCTGCCATTGTCACGGCGAAAGACCTTGCCATTCCCATAAAACGTGTCCTCCACACCCCACTGAGACTTCCCCCTGACGTAGTTGATCTCATCAAAGCGAAACGACGAGTTCGTCATTTCCTTCTCCGGGACCCCTCCTCCCCCTACCTTCACGACACCTACAGGGCTCTGGTAGAACGTGTCAAGGCTGCCATGCGCGCCTTCAGGGACACCAGGACAATGAAAGTGTGCGAGAAGGCGGACTCCGACTTCCACAACAACCCCCGTGCGTTCTGGCGTCTCGTCAAACGCACAAACAACCCCCCCACCCAAACATCCCCCCTCCTTGTCGACGGTACAGTCGTCACGGACAGCCAAGGCAAGGCCGAAGCGTTCCGCGATTGCCTGGCCGCCATCCATTCCGTCCCACAACACCCCGACTTTGATGAGGCACACTTCCAACACATCAACGAACTTGTTGACCGACAGCCAGACCTTTTCAAGCCACCTGACGCCATTCCCCCAGCTCTTCCTGACCACGAACTCCTCAGACCCATCACTCCTGACGAAATCTCACTCAAACGCAAACGCCTCCTCAACACCGCCCCTGGTCCTGACGGCATATCCAACCTTCTGATCAGGAAATCCCCCCCACTACTCATCAACCTACTTACCGTTCTCTACACCTCTGTCCACCTCGGCTACTCCCCACGGGCATGGAAACATGCCCATGTCATCCTGTTCCCCAAGCCCCACAAGGATCCTAGAAACCCATCCAACTACCGGCCCATCTCCCTCACCTCGACCCTCTCGAAACTTTTCGAGAAAATCCTTGACGCAAGGCTCCACTCCCACCTCAACTTCCTAGGCCTCCTCCCCAACACCCAAGCGGGTTTTCGGCCTGGAGTCAACATGTACGACCAGCTTCTGCGGGTCGTCACATGCCTCCAGACGAACAACTCGCTCCACCGCCCCACAATCCTAGCCCTGATGGATGTCCAAAAGGCCTTCGATACGGTTTGGCACAACGGCCTCCGGGCCAAGCTGCTGGCACTCCAATTCCCTGCCCCCATCGTACGATGGATTTCCCACTTCCTTGATGGACGCACCGCACAAATCCGGCTACATGGCAACCTCTCCACCCCCTTCACCCTTATGGCTTGGGTCCCCCAGGGCTCCGCCATAAGTCCCCTCCTGTACATTTTGTACGTCCGTGACCTCCCAGCCCCCGTTCCCCTCAACCCCACCGACACCTCCTGCGGTCTGGCCCAGTTCGCCGATGACACGGCGTTATGGGTTTCAGAACGTAGGCACGACACCTTACTCCGCAAAACCTCCGAAACCCTCGACAGTTACCTGACCTACTGCAACCGCTGGCGCATCCTCCTCAATGCCTCCAAAACCCAACTCTACTTCTTCAACTTCAACTTCCGTCGCTACCCGCCGTACCAAATCAGATCCCATCACCTTCAACAACATCCGTCTTGACCTCCGAAAATCCTGCACCTACCTGGGTGTTAAGTTGGACTCAAACCTCTCCTTCATCCCCCACATCAAAGATTCCAAACGCCGAGCCACCACCCGCCTTCGGGCACTCCGTGTCCTCAACAACCGCCGCCAACCCTAATCCACTACAGTCCTCGCCTGCCTCTACACCTCTGTAATTCGTCCCGTCCTCACGTACTCCCAGCCCCTCCTCCTGACGCTCCCCGACCGCCACATCTCCGATTTTGGAGATGACCGAGAGACGAGCCCTCCGTCTAGCCTCCCACCTTCCCCCATGGGCCCGTAACCACTCGGCTTACGAAGCCCATAACATCCCACCACTCCGCGACTTCCTCCTTCACCTCAACACCCGATACCTCGACAAAGCCCGCCACTCAGAAATCCTAAGACCTTACTTCGATCCCTACTTCACCGACCGCCAAACCCTTACAATCCACCACCTTTCTAACCTAGATCTGCCTCCATAACCAACCAATAACCACAAACCGAACACCCACACAGTAACTCCATAACGACCGTAGCAAACCACAACCCTACCCCCACTGCGTCAGGCATATCGTTTGGCAGTCTTCTGACTACTCTAAGTCCTGGTCGCAGTGGCTCCCTTCCCCCTCTGGCGCGAAAGTAGGCACCGAAAGAAAAAAATAAAAAAAGCCCTACCGTAGTGTCAGAACTCCTCCCCTCCCCCTCCCCTCCGGCATGAAAGTAGGCAACCAAAGAAAAAACAAAAAAAGTCCTACCGTAATGTCGGAGTCAACCGCTACACCTAACCCCACCCCGGCACGAAAGCAGGCAACGAAAGAAAAAACAAAAAAAGTCCTGCCGTAGTGTCGAACCACATCCACAAACCCTAGCCAAGGCTGAAGAGGGCAACGCCCTAAAACAGCCGCAGTGGGCTCTTCCAGCCCACTGGAACCTCACGACCAAGTCAAGTCCAACCTCTTACAGCAATGGCTAAGCCCATACTGAAGTATTATGTTTCCGGCAGGAGCCCTACGTAAATTAACATAGGCCGCCGCCCGCGCCACTGTGGTACTACGTTAATTAATGTACCCTGTGTGAATAAGGAGGGATGTGATTAGGGATTTTTTATTAATTAAAACGATGAACATTGTATATTTTAGTTGAAGGCTGCTCGGGTCTTTACACGAGTCAATGTCACACTGGGTGGTAAAGCGCACTGGTGGTATGTTGACAAACACAGGGGTCGCTGCCCTGAAGGTCAGTGGCGAATGCGATTGAATATATAGGTCAACTTCCTTGTAGTTCGGGAGAGCGGTGCCTGGACCCGGGGCGGTCAGGTGAGTAACCGTATTGGTTGATTTAGGGATTTTAGGCTCTGTTTGAAGGTTTTGGATTACTCGTGATAAAGAGTTTGTAAAGTGTTGTTTTGGGGTCGAATCATTAAATTTATTGTAGTTGAGATTTTTAAGCAAAGAAGGTTTTTTGAAAGGTTTTATTTCTGTCGCGTGTTTTATTCCAAATTTAAAGGAACTGTTTTTATTGATTTTAAATTAAAGCTTTATTTGACCGGATCGCACTGCCTCCAGAACGAGTTGCCAGCCCAGAGTAGATATTTGTAAGAGTATTTATTGTTTTATATTTGTAAATTCGACGATTGATTTTAATTGAGAGAAGATTTGTATTATAATCGTACTAGAGTCGAGGTTGTGTTTTGTATTTGTATAGATAGGGTTTTTTGTTTGATTAAAGAGAAAGGTCCGCTCAACACGTGTATCTGTTATTAAGTGGAAACCCACATTATCCCTGTTTACTCTTAAAGATAATTAGCTACGCTCCCAAAAGTGGTGACGGGCCAGTTGGTTCGCCACAGGGCATGCGTGAGTTTCGCAAGTGCAAAGACGAATTTGCCGCCCCCCAATCACCAGAGCCTGCTCCCTTTCATGATAAAAATGACACGATGTTACATGCACGCTTCTCCCCAATTTCAGATTCAAGCTCATTCAATTTCAGATGTTGGAAAATATTAATTTTTTAATAATTTCTAAGAAGTCCACAGAATTAAGTCTTTTTGTCTTTTCTTTTACGTGCCCGGTATTCTTCGCCAATCTTTTGATATGTCAAATCAGAACTTTATTTAACACTTTGAGTGCTGAAAATCAATATAATTGCGTACCAAAATTGCGGAAATATATTTTTTGTTTAATTACTAGGTGATCGCTTGTATGTTGCTCAAAAGTCGTCAGAAGTTGTCTAGGCGTCTATTTTATGTCAAATTTCATGACGTCATTTCCTGTACGTAAATTAATGCTGTTCGCCGGTGGTGCCGGCGATCGTCAATTATAACTGTCAGAATTCTCGTTGGAGTCGTTTTCATCATCAGAATACAAATTCTCCAATAATTCTTCATCATTACCCTGCTTCATTGCACAAAAACAGCAATAGAAAACACTGTGAACACACAATCACTTCGTACAATGCGCGCCTAGGGGGGACCGGCAAATGATCATCTGCGAACCAAGCACGTGTACTGCACCAATAAGCGGCGAGCAATATAATGTCTCCCAGCAGTGTATACACACTAAACGAATAAACCAATATGTTACAGGATGCAGGAGTGCTACGTTGTAGTACAAAGGCCGCTGCAAGAGAAGCTGCCCTCCCCACTCAACAACACAAGGTGAGCGAATCAACCCCTTACAGCAATGGCTAAGCCCATACTGAAGTATTATGTTTCTGGCAGGAGCGCTATGTAAATTAACATAGGCCGCCGCCCGCGCCACTGTGGTACTACGATAATTAACATACCCCGCACTCAACGAGTTAAAACACAGACAGTTTAACTGGAAAGACATAGTTGTACACCGCACGGTATCTCGTTAGGTATAATCTGACTTCTTATAATATTACTATCAAATTATCAGGAATGTGTAACAATCTCTGGACAAGAATATACCTTACCTGGGTAAACACTCCACAGTGACCAAAGCTTTATCTGAGCAGATAACAAAACGGCGCGTCCGGCATTCTGATTCCAAGAATTAGAGTTTCAATATTGTGTAACGACAGTAAAAACACGTTATCTTCAACTATCAAGTAGTCCACAGTATTCAGTCTTCAATTAATTGCTCATTTGTTTGAACTCTTTAAATAAATATATTTTAAGTGTGATAGGTGAATTTGTAAAGCTTTGAAAGATTCTAAGGAAAAGTAGGCACAAATACACCCATCTTGCAAAAAGTGGGGGAGAAAAAACTTTACGCTTCCCGAACTGCCGTGTCGGAATGCCGGCGCCGGGATGTCCACCAGTGCACGCACCCCATCTAAAACTCCCGTCCGTGCCGTACCATTCGTCCATTAGTAGAATACTCATATTGAGAAGAGGATACTTACAAGCTTAAGAGAGCCACACCGCAACTTTGAAATACTCGGGCGCTCGAGTATTTCAGGGGGCGCTTCCTTGTATCAATACGAGTTTCAAAATCATACAAACAAGATCATTGACCTGCTCTCCTGCATTATTAACGATAAATAATTTGAGGAGAACTATTAATTTACATTATAAAAACTGCCGTTTTCCTCTCTTTATTTGGTTTTTCAAGTATCTGTCTTTCTCGATTCCCGTTTCCCGTCATCGTTCCGCACCGCCCCCCAAAAACCGTGCGAGAGCACGGGCCACGCACTGCTACTGTGTGAGTTGTTAGTATTTTTTTTATATATATATTTTTGTTACAATATATTACAGTTCCCCAAGTGCAAAACGCACGTGTGGGGTGTAAAAAAAGTTGTTATACATATAGTAATACAGTAGAACCTCGATAGTTCGACTCTCAATAATTCGACACTCCTGATAGTTCGACACGGTCCATGACAACTTAACATGTTAATAATGACCGACAGTGTCCGTGTTGGAGTCTTACAAAGGTGAAAATGTAAAAAAAATTGGTGAATGATTTGAATGTTGTTTATGTTAAAGTTCAATTAGGTTATGGTTTCACTAAAATTTAGTGTTTCCTAAATTCAAATTATGATTTGTATACTCCCAGTGTTAAAATTTCCCATATACTCCCTATAGTATTTTCGATAGTAACATTTTCCCTATAGTAACATTTCGATAGTTCGACACTCTCTAAGTCCACAAAGTGTCGAACTATCGAGGTTCTACTGTATATAGATTATTTCTTAAATTCGAATATACATTAGAACCTCGATAGTTAGACTCTCGGTAGTTCCACACTCCTTATAGTTCGACACTGTCCTTAATTATTTAGCATGTCAGTAACGACTGTTAATGTCCATGTTGGGAAGTGACAAAAGTGAAAATAAAAACAAAATGATGAAAGGTTTTAATTTTTGCTACGTTATAGTTCAATCAAGATACGTTTTCATTAAAATTTAGTGTTTTCCAAATTCAACTCATGATTTTTATGCTCCCTGTAAGAAAACTTCCCATATACTCCCAATAGTTTGACTTTTCGATAGTTCGATACTCTCTAAGTCCACAAATAGTTGAACTATCGAGGTTCTACTGTAATATTATTTTAATAGTTGGTGACAAAATTTGATTACATCAATCCCATATGGAAAAAAGTCTATAAAAAAAGGCCTTAGGAGTAAGGCGATGACTATTAAAAAGAAGATAGGCCTATTCAACATTTATAAATTCATTTTTGTGATCAGGGCCGCCGAGAGGGGGGGGCAGGGGGGGCAGTTTGCCCCGGGCCTCAAGAGACAGGGGGCCTCATCTTCAGGCGTTTTTTCCCTATATATGGTAGTAAAATTTAATTTCTGCATAGTCTATGTAGTAACACCATGTATTTTTGAAGACATATAAAAATCTTCAAACCGTTACAAAGTATAGCCTATGACCTATCAATCTGTATTATGTGTCTCCGTGGTTTTAAGCTCTGTGTCCGTGAACAGACCGCGGCGCCGCGCTCGCCGCTTCGTTTGGTGCTGTGCCGGTATTTGACAACTATACCATTGCAAAAATATTATATTTTGCAACAGACCCTTCACGGCTTCGACTAATATTGTCGTGTCTGTGTTAGTTGGTCCAAGTATATAAGATGAAAGTGTCTTTTAATAATATCATAAATGAATTTGCCATATTGAAGCATTGAAGGCAAGAAAGAAACGTTTGCGAGTTGGTTAGTTTTTGTGAACGGTACTTAGTTTTGCTTAAGGACCAACATTGAATTATCTAATTTCTTATTAGTGAAGTTGATGGTTAGTCTCGAGTAAATAGAACCTTGTGTTATCCTTTCAATTTTATAAATTAATTATAAAGCAAAATCAACTAAGTTCAAATTATAAGTTATATTATTTATATAAGTTATATAATTATAAGTTCAAAAAGCGTTCAGTAAAAAAAAAATTAATTAACAATTTAAAAATAAAATGCATTTTTATAATTTTCCCTGTAATCCTAGCCACATCAAAATACGTAATTTAGGCCTAAAACCACTTGGTAGCTCTCCAATAAGTATTCTCAAACCCAGCCAAAGTGCAAGTTTGATCTAATTATTTCATGTAGGCCTACTGTAAACCTAAGTACATCTATCCTATCTATATCTTAAAATAATACAAATAAAATATTTATGGAAAGAAAACAATTTGTGTGCATAGATACAAAATAAATATCCAAAGAAATAAAAATAAAAATGTGTAGCCTATATTGCATCTGGTTCGAACACAGACGGCGACACGGGAAGGGATGCACCGAATGGGGGGAGGGGGGGCTCACACCGGAACTCTGCCCCGGGCCACAAAAATTCTCTCGGCGGCCCTGTTTGTGATTACGGCTTGTCAAATATTATTGATACATTGTGCTTAATGTTTAATCATCTGTGCTTCAGCAGGTCCCCGGCAACTGCCGGTCCAGCAGGTCCAGGCCGTCTGCGGCACCGCACCTCCATCAGGCCGCCGCGGCGTTTCTCCCCCAGGTAACTTTACAGAAACTAACTTAATTAAGGAAAAAAAAAAAAAATTTACTTGTTTGTTAGGCCTTTAAAATGGATTCCATTAGTTAGCAGCGTGGGGATGGTTAGGTTAGGTATTTGATAGCTCAAATTGTCTATATAATTTCAGATCATTGACATTAGCATCCTTCTGCCGCTCTATAGTCATGGTTGATTTGCGAATGATTATGTGTGCATTTTATTTTCACTTTTGATGCTATTTTCAACATATTTATTTACTTAATTTCTATTTTTTATGTTTCTACGAAACATTGGTCCTTCATCAGAAAGTTCGTGGATGCAGGGATCGGACTCTGCATTGCCACGGGCGACCCCCAGCATGTAGGCATCTTGTGTGTATTGGTGCTGGGCAAACGGCAATTTGGGGCCCGGGGAACTTTTGTAGCTGTGCCTTATCTCCTACGGGAGATGGAACTCCGAGGGTTCCCCCACTTTGGCCAATGAACGGGACCGTCGATTACCGCATAATGGGCCGGTAACAATAAAAAACATGGAGCATAAAACCTCAAACATAAAACCTTACACATTCAGGTTACTAAAATCATCAAAAGAATTGAAAGTGTTAAAAAATTTACTTGAGGAAGAACCTTTATATTCACTTGAAAGTTTTTATGAAAAAAAGAAGAACCCAAAGAATTTATATTGATGAAAAAGAAGAAACCATATGGAAGAAATTAGCATACAAAACCTATTATGTATTATAAATTTAAGTTAGATTAAGTATGCCTAACGCATGTTTACATGTCTGAGGTGAATAAATTATTTATTTATTTATTTACTAACATTCACCCAATTTTTTTTTAGGGGTTAAACGGGAAAATTTTCGGTTTTCAGATTTATCCCAAGGATTTTAGGTCAAAAGCCACCTACATGCCAAATTTCAAGTTTCTAGCTCAATAGTTATTAAGATATACCCAGCCCTTGGATAATTTTTCCCCGTCTGTCCACAGCGAAGAGGAGCGGCCCCGGCCCCAGCCAGAAGTGGTGGAGGTGCGATGTCACTTCCGGTACAGCTATACTGAGGGTGGGGAGGTGTTCCTCGTGCGGTGGAGCCACGGGTGAGTCTCACGATCAATCAAAACTCTATTGTTACAATATTTTTCAAACATTATAAAGTCAAAATTAACTAAATATGAAAATATTATCATAGAAATCCAAGTTAAGAAATCGACATAACTTTGAACAATCAAAGTATCTGATTTATACCAAGTCATACCTCACTGAAATATTCCTGGAAGTTCTAAAATTTTTCTTCCAACAAAAACATTAAAAAGTCTTCATTTTTTAAGAATTTTTATTTTTTAATTGTGATAATAAATTATTTAATTTTTCTAACTTGAAGTGCCTATAGGCCACTTTACCACATCACCACAATTTATTTTAGACATTTCCAAAAAGAAGGTTACTTTGAAATATTACATTATATTGTGGCGAGGAGTTGTCCGTTGGGGGCACTGATAATTTACTGAGTTACAGGAGCGCTCTCGGCATTTTGCCTTTGTCAACAGTTGCAGTTGATAATGGCGAAATACCAAAAGCGCTTTTGCTACTCAGCAAATTATCAGAGCCACACAAGGGCCTGGGCCCAGGGCGGCAGATTTTAAGGACAATTTGAAATTATGCTAAAGTATCAAGAGTGGTGCCTGCAGATTATTTTGTTTCATTCAGATTTAATGCTGCCCTAGTGCAACACTGTAACATCTCAAAACCATCCGTTTCAAGATAATTAAGATTGAATAATTTTTGAGCATATAATTTTAATTTTTAACCTCTCAGTACACATACAGATTTTTATGATTGGAAAGTTACTATGTAGCTTACCACACTTAATTGGTAGGAATTAAAAAATTTCTTATAATTAATTTCTACGATTTACAATTTTAAAACAATTCAAGTCCACTTTGAGTTATTACCGTTAGTTTCCCAGACATTATAATTTTTTATATTTTTTTATATTAATGTTTCTTTGTTATGTTACTGTATTAAATTGGTCTTTTGTATAGTTTTAATTAATCAATCATAGTTACACTTGAGTCCCGCTAGTCCGAACACGGGTAATCCGAACGTCCGCCTAATCCGAACAAGCTCCGGACGCTTTTTTCAAAACATTTTCATTAGTGTAAAAATATAATTTACGTAATAAAAATAGAATTTTTGATGAAAAAGAAGAATTGTGGTAAAGAAATGAAAACGAAGTACTGTATTCCATTGAGGAATATACTGTACAAATATTTAATTATTGTGTTTGGACTAAATTTACACAACATAAACAAAATAATGTAAAAAATAAAAAAATACAGTATACCCTGTAAAAAGTATTGCACACGTAGTAGATTAATACTGTAACACATAAAAAGTAACATTAATTTGTTTGTTATTGACCATAAAGTCCAACATCGTCTTTTGTTGAAGTTTAGTCAGTCTGTTTTTTCCCGCGTAGTTCCGCCATTTTCTTATAAACATCACATCTATCTGCGGGCGTGGCAGTACAGTCTCTGCTGGCAGTGGATACAGTCCGTGGCGCTAGGCAGCGTTACCAATTCGAGGGTAATTACCCTTTTTGAAGTTATTTTGGACCTTCAAGGGTATTTTCGAGGGTAATGATTTTTTAGGATTGAAGGATAATTTTACTAAAATTGTCAAGTTTGACTAAAATGTGTGAATTTTCGGGAATGGGTCGAAATCCAAAGTAGATGTAATACAAGAGTGATTAATATCACTTGAAAAACTAATACCAATTGAACAGCTGATACACTTTTATTATTCATTCTTGTATACTAACAACTTAGATTGTTAGTAAAATTATTGATTTTCCAATATTTTGGTGTTTTTGAGGGTATTTGAGGGTAATTTTGTCAAGGATCTAGGGTAAGTTGTTGAAGGTGATTGGCAACGCTGGGCGGGAGCGAACGAACAGTATCTTCACGCCATGCATACAGGCAACACACGCTGCTTGCCCGCTCTGTGATCACATCCTAAAATTACGTGCAGTGGGCCATTGTGCTGTCTGCTATGGGCTGTGCAATTGTTGGTTTTGCTTATATAAGGGTAAAAGCACTGTTAAAATTGGTTTTTGTGTATTATTCGCTAATATTACAACACGTAAACCCGTTTAAATTGCTTCATTCTCCCTTATTGAATTATTTCGCATAATTCGAACAATTAGCTGATCCGAACAGTGTTCGGTCCCAATTAGTTCGGATTAGCCGGACTCAAGTGTACTTTTTTAATTTCCAATATAAACTTAATCTAACAAGATATTAAAAATGTAATGTTAATGAAACAAAATGCTGATATGTATAGCAGAAATATTTTGCAATAATACAGTGTTGCTCTACAAACTTAAAGGTATTTATTTGAGAAATAGTGCACTCACTATGTTAAGATGTTATTGTGTTTCTCACTCAAAACCACCAGATCAACATAGAGCAAGAGTACAACACATGGTAAAATGGTAGGAAAATGTAATATTTTCAGATACTGTGTTCCATTGGAAATATCGTGGTATCTTTTAACCGGAATAAGTAACATCTCAAAATGCCCAAATTTTGAGATGTTACTACATTGCACTAGGGCAACGTTATATACTGAATAAAACTTGAAAAAGTTTAATGAGCTTTTTAAACAATATATAATTTTATCTCAGATTCTACATATTGTTAGAGAAACTAAGCAGAAGGGGGAGGCATCCAAGGTACGGTGGCCAGGAGAGCAATATGACTCCACTGCTAATTTTGTCACTGTTAGGCTTTGCTTCTTTCCTCTTCAGCGTGTCCACTCTGACCAAATCAAAATCCCAGTGATCGAGCTGAATATCCCCCATTTCGTCCCACTTATTGTATAAATATAATGTTTTATCATGCTTGTGATTTGAGGTGTTTTATCTCTTAAGATGAAACTGAGATGGAAATCAGTATCTGCTAATTTTCATTTTGGATTTGCCGACTCCACTTTAAAAAAAGAGCTGGATGATGCCATATTTTTCTATTCTGTTTGTTAATCGGTCTATAAAGCAACTAATGTAGTTTACTAACTAAGAAAATTCTGCTGTCAGTGACAAATATTATGTATCGTATTTTTGTTTTTAAATAAATTTTCCTATCAACTATACAATAATGGCCATGTCCATGCGCACTCGTATCATGATCGGGATTCCATGCATTTTTCCTCTTTGTAGCTCATTTTTGTGATTTAATTTTGCCGTCTGCTTATGAATCTACATGTTTTTTAATAAGGATTAGCCACATAATAAATTCATTGTTTTAAAGTACCTAAGCAGTTTTATTATTTTATGGAAAGTTTCTTTCCTTTATTGGTAGTTGACAATAGTGCAAGCCAGATCATATTTTCAGATTTTATGGTATTTTGGGTTTGAGCCCCAGTAATCAATCAAGTGACAAAAATGTAACTTTGTATTTACGGTGATCGTTTATTTCTCTTAATTTTCATCATAAATAGTTTATTATGATTTTCCTGGACCCTTTATCAGATTAATAATAAAAGCAATATCCTGAAAAAAAAACAGAAATTATAAATTCTCTGTTCATATCCCAAATAACATGCAGTCTTTATTTGCTTTCATCTTAGACCCAGATTAGTAAGGTTACAGCTTATATGAAACAATGATGTTATTATTGAATTAATTTTTGAGGGAAAGGTTGTAAAAAATTATTGGTTTGTATCTATCAGACTGGCTTGTAGTCGTGGAATGGTGGGTGGGGGGAGTTGCAGCGGAAATGATGTGGGTCCACGGGTGGCGAATTCGCAAAGCCCTGATCGCCATAATAATTTTCATCCCTCTATGTGACAGATGGGTATTGTTCGTAATCACATCGGATGAGGAACGGACATTTAAACCTAGTTTTGAAAAAATATTAGAAAAAAATAATGATCCATTAATTGTTATAGGGGATGTAAATGTTTGTATACTGCTCTTAAAAAAAGGCTCGGGGAAAGAATATTTATTTAGACTGCAGGAAAAGTTTATTTCTGGTTAGATTACACATTGTTTCTGATGATGCAGCGTTTCCGCCGACAATGCTCTGATTCAAAGGATCCAAGCTCAATGCTGTGATTGTAACGATCAAGTAGTGACAATATTAAAGCTTTAATAAAATGCTGATTTTATTTTGAACTCTTTAAAGAGATTTTTTAATTGTGTTAAGTGAATATTTATAACTTACTATTAGTGTTGTTGAATTTACGGGTATGAATAATTTCTTATAAAAGCTTTGATATATGGAAGAATAAGTCAAAAGAGAACATCAAGGCAACACATAATTATGCACCTTTTAATAATTGTGTACACTGACATTTTTTGTATCATATGCTTTTAGGAAAAATAAATCCAAGGGATTTCTTCTACGTAATTACTGTGCCTCTTTCATTAAGAGGATATTTTTTAACTTAAGGGGGCCTTTTACTGTAGTAAGGTCTCCGAGAAAAAGGGTGTATAAAGTAGATCCATAAAGAAGTAACTTTTACCACACTGGTAGTAACAAAGAAAAATAAAACGTATTCAGAGTGTTTAAACACATTTCAGATATTGCTTATATCAGTGTTGGGGAGTAGCGCGCTACTTGTAGCGCGCTACTGTAGCGCCAATACTTTTTTAGTAGCGTCAGTGTAGCTCCGCTACTTTTGAAAATAAGTAGCTTGTAGCTGTAGCGAGCTACATTTTTAGAGTAGTTGTAGCGGATTATTTAGCTACTCTACTAGCTACTATGGTTTCAATTAAACATAATAACTGTGTTTACATTTCATCATTCGTGGCTTCCAAATAAACACGAGAGAAGGTTAGTCAGCTGTTATGTTTTTTGCTCGTTGGAATTGAAGATTACTTTCAACCCATTGCCACCACCAGACGCTCCAATTGAGTACCATAACCACAAAATGACAATCACCAGTCTTGTTCTCTTTTGTGTTTACTACAGACCACTAGATGCGCTAGTGGTATTCTACTACTATGCGCCTATATTAAGAATAGAAACTAAACTGCTGCACTATGCTTGTTAAGGAATTAAGGAAAGTAATGTTTACAATAATTAGAAACGACGCGACGTCAACGAATTCAAATAAAAAATATTCAATTAATTGTTACTACTGGCATAACGACTCAACAACATAACCTCAACCACCTTGATTCTTGATTGATGTTAGATGTTGAGTTGAACCGTTGAACGTTTACCGTACTTCCCGAATTCTGTAAATTTGTACTTAATACTTTACAGAGTGCTTCAAACTTACATTCTGTTTCTATAGTATCTAATCTAACAATCGACGTCATGGCAATTAGTAGGCCTAAAAGCGAGATTAGCAACAAAAACTGAAGAAGCTAGTCCTTCTGTGCATACGCCAGCATTAACCCTACCGTGGCCGGTCTAGAAAACTGTTTTAAACTTGTGAAGATAACTTAATAAATATTGTTGTTTACGCCTTTGATGTAAGTCTTTTTATTCGACAATTTATATTTTCATACCACTATTCTGTTTACATTATCTAGGCTCCATAAGAGTCACAAATTATTATATTTAAATGAAAATATGTCTAAACACAATACCAAAAAAAGGTATAGGCCTATCTTAAAAAAACTTAATTTTACTTTTAAGTGGGAAAATTGGGTGTTTATACACCACAAGAGAAAAACAGGACCAGATTGCAAAAGTAGCTTAAATTGTAGCGAGCTACTTTTTAATTGTAGCTGTAGCTGTAGCTAGCTACTTTTTTGAAAATGTAGCTGTAGCTGTAGCTAAGCTACTTTTTGGAAAAAGTAGCTGTAGCTGTAGCTAGCTACTTTTAAAAAGTAGCTTCCCCAACACTGGCTTATATCAGTGTAAAGATAAAGACATAGACTACACAATGGTCTATTCACCTTCACTGTATCTCTTAGTTCTTCCGTAGCAGACGATCAAAGTGTCCGTAACATTGGGAAGCGAAATAACAAAAACAAAGAAATGCTCTTTAAAGCTACGGTTCTTCTCAGAGACTAATGGCAGGATTTATGCAACTTGCCCATATCCAACTTCATGTCAGTTTCGGCATCCATCGCTAGTTACCAGCACATACTGGGTGAAAACCAGACTACCCGGTTTTACCAACCTCTCCCCTACATTTTATTTATATGTTTTAGTAAAGAATTTGTAGATTTACTTACTCTGATTATTTTCTGATACATATTCGAAGTTTTAATATCTTATTTTAAGAAGATGCCTGTATTAGGTCAAAAATAATCGTGGTCATCTGACAAAAACAACCTAAGAGTCTGCAGTACCTGCGCCATCTTGGATTTTTAGTCCCATAAGAACAATGTTAAATTCAAATACGTTACTGTTGTCTTTGAAACACTATATCTCGATAATCTTGCATCAGATTTGCATGAAACTTGAATATGTTCACCATTAGGAAATCGCGGAGTGACGTGAATAGAAATTTTTTACTGTGATAGTCCTCAAATGAAAGAAAAAAAATTTTCCATTGCTCTTTTCTATTTTTATGATTTGTTTTGATAATCGTGAGCCTACTGTCTTTCCTGTAATTCAGTTTATAGTAAGGTCTTGTATTTTTATTGCATGATTCGGAAACTATTGTTAGGTTTAGTAGTAATATTGTTTTGTATCAATAATATTATGCCACTGTTTACATTTCTAGCCGAAAAAGCCCCATGGTGACGCGGGAATACATGGAGACCAAGCACCCGCAGCTGCTAAAAGAATTTCTTCAAGAGAAAGAGGTAGGCATGAATTAGGGGGAAAGCACTTGTATTATTAAGATTAGCTGTTTTAAAGAAATTAATTGAAAAAAATATCAAGGTTTTTAGGAAAAAACTATTATTGTTATTATAGCTGATAGTTAATTGTTTGTTGAAAATTGATAAATTTATTAAAGGGGCACATTTTAAAGAGTAAGAAAATAAAACTTTGATACCCTACATTTAAAAAATTAATTTTACCTTAAAACAATTCAAGTGCATGATAAAGATGTGATAGGAGGCAGTCACCAACATGAACTGGAATTTTATGTAAAAAAAAAACTTTATAGGATTATCGTTTTACATGAAATTGCCAACTAGGCAAATCAGACAAAAGTGCATAAAATAAAACTTTAAAAAATCTTTTATACAGGGTTCTTCACGAGGATGTGTAGAAACTTTGGGAGATGATTCTACACATGAAAATAAGCAAAAAGGGACACAATCATATGTCCTTTAAATGCTTCATCTAGTCGCTAGCCACCATTTTGTTTTTACACATAGTAATTTTTATTTCCGTAAAGAATTGATGAATTTAGCCTACTTCATATTTGGCAAAGACCTTTATCACAAAAATGTTAGTTTTCAGAACAAATTTTATTATTTTCTGATGTGTATTTTCAAAATGGAGGCCATTTTAAAATTTTAAATTCTAATTTCTCAAAAACTGCAAATTTCTTTAAAGAATCAAGAAACAAGAACTTTATTGTAAAAAAAACATTTTCATAATCCAGTAAAGCGGGAAAATTTTGACAGATTAAAAATAATCAATGATGACAATTTTGTAAAGATCTGATGACAAATAACAGAGTTATTGAGATTTTTTACGGAAGTTTTACTAAATTAATTGTAATGCAAAATCTATGTTTTTTTGCAGCAAAATCTCAATAACTATTATTGGTTGTCAAATATTTACAAACTTGATATTATTGTTTAGATAAATTAATTCGTCAACTTTTTTGTTTCTTGTAAAATTTTGATGAAATTTGCCGTTTTTGTGGAGTTTGAGTTTAAAAATTTAAAATGGCTTCCATTTACAAAACGGCAGCTATCGGCTTGACGAAGCATTCTAGGACATCTGTTTACATGTAATTTTATGCTTATTTTCACATGTAGAATCAGCTGCCAAAGTTTCTGAACATCCTTGTGAAATACCCTTTATAAAGAAATCACCATATAAATTCTGTAACCTTTATCTTTGGTTTATTGTATTTTTTTCTAAAATCAGTTTTGTTTATTTTATATGAATACTAAGGAGTAAGTGTATAAGATATGTTTATTTAAGAACATATAGTAAACTTCCTCTAATCCGACTTGACTCATGCCGGATTGCAAAATATTCCGTATTATAGGTTGAATATTGGGAAAGTAAGAATTAAGCAAAGAATGAGAGTAAAATATGAATTTTATCCTTCAAAAAGCTTTACTACAGTACAGTTGAGTTACGGTAATCTGAACTAATTGGGACCGGAATTTTAGTTTGGTTAAGGGAATTTTCGTATTAAGCGGAAACTGTGAATATTATATTATTAACAGATAATTTAATGTGTCAATTAAACCTTTCATTGTTAAAAATTGGAGTAGGCCAGAATCGCGTAGTTAAATTTTGCTAGGTATATGAACTGTTGGCGCTGATTTATTATTATTTCTTAACTGTTTTCTGTACAAATTAACTACCCCCTGTCTCTTGTTTATTTTGTGTTCTACTGTATACCAGTGGTGTCATGGCAATTTTTGCAGTGGCGGAACGGTACATACCTGGCCCAGACTACCCCCCCCCCCACACCCAACTACACTTACAGAATTGTTTATGTTATGATGTTAAATTGCCCAATTTAGTGTTTTTTACTTTTTGAGAAGGTTTTTGAATTTCTTTCTTATGCTGTCTGCTAACTTTTAACATGATTAAAAAGAAATTCAAAGCCGAACTCAAAAACTATTTTTCGGCAGGCGTAGGGCCTACGTAGCTGCAGTAGGCTAGGCCTGTTGTAAAAGCGGCAAATGGCTTCATTGCTGAAGCGGTACCGGTATCGCCAGTGTTAGAATCACTCATCATGATTACAATTAATTATTTATTTACAACAAAACTATCTGTGCTTCTCATTTAATTACCTATTTAAATCCTATACTTATTTCATAAAACTTCCAGGGCATTTATCATTAAACAAAGACGCCATGTATTAATAGGATTGTGAGTGTTAGCCTGACTAGACACAGAGCAAGCGTAATAAACAATCCAACAAGAATAGGCAAAGTACAACGAGAAATTAAAAGCCAAAAAGTACGTTTATACAACATCCAAACTCTAAGCCTGTGGAAGAAAAATATATAATAAAACAAGATATATATTTCTAAAACATTGCCCATATTTTAATAGCCAAGGTGGGTGTTGTAAACAAATTGAAAAATTAAGAATGTTTCTAGTTTTTCTGATCGATATAAATTCATATGAACAAACAGTTTTTGTACAGTCTTACTCTGCACAAAGTGATCGTGTATTATTATTTCCCTTATAAATTCAGCTAATCTAGGTCACTTTAGAGGTTATGACATATCTTTTCTGCCAGCATTCTATACAGTTCTAGTCACTTCTCATCAAACAACTGTCCATATTGACGATAGCGTCTCTGGCGGCAGGCATTCATAGCACTGTAGTTTGATGTAGTTGTTACCAAATAAGAGCTAATGTACTTGATCAGCTATGAGCGCTGTTACCAAACAAGAACACGATTGGTGTTGGGCCGCAAATTGTAAACTGTATTCTTATCAGTGGACTCGGCAGTCTGTGAACGCTATATCTATCGTTAGTTAACTTGTAACATTGTTGCTTGGAAAATATTTCTTTATTTATAATAAAATTAGTTGTAACAAATTTTATTAAATCTCCACTTCCGGCCAAAACCAGTGCCGGAATGGCGTTCTGGCGCGTTCCGGCACCATGACACCCCTGCTGTATACACCAGCTGACTGCAGATCAACATTAACAATGCCCAAAAAACTCAAGGTGACTGTAGGCCAGGGCCAGGTGAGCCGCATCCCATAAAAGCAATGTTGTCACTTTCTGCGACATCCATGGACGCAACGCAACAGCACACATTGTTCTCGTTTGCATTGGGAATTTTTTGTCTCAATGTTGCATTTATATGTAAAGCATAAAAGAACCGACAACTTACTTCGGACAAAGACCTCGGCGATATGCAGCACAGAGTCGGTGGAAGTCGGCTCTCATCGATGACGTAGCTTCAGGGCAGCCACTCGTACAGACTTTAGTACTCATGACTAAATTACTATGTTACGTTAAGCTATACTATCTTTTATACATTACACCCGCCACCCCTTCAATAAACAAAAGTATAACCATTATAACTGTTTGCTCTAGGCCTAAAATACTTAAAAGTCCCTTGTAGGCTAATAAAATAAAAACATGATCGGCCTAGATTCAATTATTTTAAATCAAATAAAAGTTATCACTACTCTATTTACAATATTTAAATTTTATAACCTCTTCTTTCGGTTACAAGTCAAGTTTGTTAGGTTTCGTGCTGACCTCCGCAATATGGGTGGCGGTGGGCTGCCCTGGGTCTCCGTAGTACTGCTTGGAGATCTGCTGTCTTGGAGCTGTGCGTCCCCTTACTGGTTAGGTTGACTTTGTTGCGGTGATGTCGTTACTCTAGCCGGACTGAGAGGTTGTGATGAGTTGACGATTTGAGATGTGGGTACCTGATCCCTGGGTCGAAAGTCTACTAACATATCCTTTTCGACTAAACTTGCTACCCTAAGGTGGTCCGCATGACAAAACATTGTTTTATGGTTCACATTTACCAAATAAGTCACTGGACTTCTTTGTGACAATATTACACCTGGAACCCGAGAAATTTTCTCGTTCCGAACCGTTTTGACTAGCACTTTTTGGCCTCCCACAAAGTACCTTTCACTTCCTCTACACTTGTCAGCTGCCTCCTTTTGTCTCAGCTTTTTCAAGTCAATTGACGTGATTAAATTAGGTTTTAGCATTGATAATCGAGTTCTCGGTTTCCAATTTAAAAAGAGCTCGGCCGGTGTTTGACCTGTTACTGTGTGTGGCGTATTTCTATTCTACGCAAACAAGAAATTGTCTAATTTATACTGTAAACTGGTTGTCTGCGACCGCCTTTGATCCTCCAACACTTGACGTAACAAGCTTTTCTTTACTATCTGCACACTTCTCTCGGCTGCACCGTTGCTTGCAGGATGATATGGGGGAATTAGTTTGAAATCCACACCATTCTTCCGCAGAAATTCACGAAATTCCAGGCTAGTGAAACATGTTGCGTTATCGGACACTAGTTGTTCAGTAGTCCCGTAAGACGCAAACAAAGTTCTAAGTCTCTCAATAGTCTTACTTGACGAAGTAGAGGGCATGATAAATACTTCCAACCATTTCGAGAAAGTATCAATTACAATTAACAACTGCTGCCTGGATTCTGGATCTTCCGCAAAGTCAACATGTATTTGTTGCCACCGGAATGTAGCGGTTGGCCATTGTTGTAATGGTACTCGAGGAGTTGCGTTCCTGGTTGCTTGACAGACACTACATGATGAGACCACATTTTCTATTTGTTTCTCCATCCCTGACCACCAAACAAAACTCCTAGCAAGTAATTTCATGCGTACTATTCCCGGATGCTGCTCATGTAGTATTTGTAGAACCGCATTTTGAAGTTTTTGATGTACGATTACCCTTGCTCCCCATAAAACACACTTCTGCTCTACCGATAACTCATCTTGTTTTCTACGATAAATTTCTAAGTCCGGATCAGTACTATTTCTCCAGCCATGAAGTACCAGATCCCTAACTTTAGACAAAATAGGGTCCTTATCCGTCCATTTAGCAATATCTACTGCCGATAAAGAAGGGTTTTCACTCACCCAAGTTGCTGATTCGTTGATCACCTTCACCGTTGCCTCCACATGTGATATGAAATTGTAGTCCTCCTCCACTGGTTCCGTGTCTGATAACGGAAGGCGGGATAGACCATCCGCTTGCGAAACATCTGCCGCTCTTCTGTATTTTACTTCAACATCGCACGACGACAAGATTATGGCCCATCTCTGCTGTATCAGTGGCGGATTTACCACTAGGCCGACTAGGCCCTGGCCTAGGGCCGCGGGCTGCAGGGGGGCCGCCCGGAGTCCCAAATATACAGAGTATATATTTTTAAGGATGTACTTGCATGGTAAAGAGGAACATCAGCTTTGAGCCCTGATTTTTTAGCAGACTAATTTAGTTGAAAACCTGTAAATTCACAACACAACAGCGAGACTTTGGTGAAGTCATTGTGGGTCTGCCGTTTTCCATGCCAATTAATTTCGGGTGATCATCAGCTACCTGTAGGTTAAGTCACATTCATATTGGTGGCAACTCTGGGCGACGACGCGGCGGCCCCTTTGGGTTTTTTTTATTATAACTAACTGAAGTTACCTCTCTGTGTCTAAAAAGTGCACCACTTTCCAATTGATATTTTTTGGGTGCCAGTTTGCTATTGGTGAGACGCTGTCAAAATGCAAAATCTGGGTGACAATAAAACTAATGTTAGTTTAATTTAAAGATTTTCTAAAACCATTACCATTTTGTGTATCAAAATTGTATATAAAAATTTGTGTATCATAAGTATCAAAATTCAGAAAGCAACACGTTTATACCAATATAGTAATATTAACAAAGTAATTCAGATCAATAAGGACCCCATTGCACAACTACAGTTTGGTAAAATTGAGTACGGATAGCCATCTTGACTATTTTGATAGCCTCCCACCAACAGCAATTTGACCAACGTAACGGACATAACATCCCTAAAATACAGCGGCACGCTTATCACAAACGTATGAACAGAGACTAGTGACTCCAGTTATAGCATAGATCCATTGACTATAGATAGTCAATTATAAAGCATAATGGACCCCATGCCCCACCCCCATTTAACAGCTGGATAATCCATTATCTTTTCAAGACGAGCTCGTTCTCAGAGATCAGAGTGTACACAAACAATTAAACTTTACTGGTGCCAGAGCATAGGATAAAAAATTAAAGACGATTTTAGCTTAATTTGATGACTTTAGATACACTCATACTTCAGTCGGTGAAGAGGAGGGGGGAGGAGGGCCCCACAGAAAAGTTGGCCTAGGGCCCCAACCTTCGTAAATCCGCCAATGGCTGTAGTCTCGCTGCTGCCACACTAGGTACACCTTTCTTCGGTCCAAAAATCACTGCTAACGGCTGATGATTAGTCTAACCGCAAAGGCTATCGGTCTCTCTTGCCCCTCGATTAAATGTGATAAAACTGCTCCCACTCCCCTGGGTGAGGCATCGCACGTTAGCACTATAGGTTTTGACTCTCTTGAAAGGTTTTGGAACATTCAGCCGTCCATGACCACGGCACGTCTTTTTTCAACAATTGATAAAAACAACTTAACCTTGCTGACAGATTTGGAATGAAGGCGTGATAATATGTTATCAGCCCTAAATAGGCTCTTAGCTCCTCCTTGTTCACTGGCTCAGGAGCCTCTCTCAGAGCGACCAAGCTACTCTCTTGAGGCCTGATGTCATCTGCTGTGATCATATGACCTAAATATTCTATCTTAGTTTGTAAAAACTTACATTTTCTCTCGTTGACTTTGATCCCATACTCATTTAACCGCTGTAGCACCATTTTGATGTTTCAAAGTAAAGCTTTACTTTGAAATATATATCAGGTGTCAAGGCTGTAGTCATCAAATAATTGACCATTTTGAGTCGTTCTAACGCCTCCTTCTTCGAACTGGCTGCAATCAAGACGTCATCCAGATAGGCTATGGTCCCCGGCAGTCCTTGAAGAATTCTATCTACTACATTCTGGAAAATCGCTGGGGATGAGGATAATCCAAACGGTAAGCGTCTCAAGCGAATGAGACCTTTGTGAGTAGCTAAAGACTGTTAAATGTTAAAATAATATCAAAGCTAAATTTCAAACATCCTTAAGCTATTCTAAAAATTATATGACTTGAATGAGTTTTCTCATGTTCATTTTCATGAAGAGACAAAACAACATTAATAAACCAATTTAAAAAAATACTGTTACATTTTCTTTGTAAATTTTTATTGTGGAAAGAAATGCTCCTCAATTGACCTTCAAAAAGGCAGGCGCGAACTCATGACTGCCACCGCGACTACCATCAGTTATTTGTAGGGAAATAATTATTTTTACTGTGTTGCTCCTAACTTTGAGATCTTTTACTGATCTCAACAACAACTTTAATGAATGAACTTTATAAGACTATTGTCACTTTTTTACCTTCAAAAAAGCAGGCGCGGACACATGACACTACCATCGGTTATTTGTAGGGAATAGTTATTTGTGCTTCTAAGGACTAAAGTACAATTTTTTCTCGCTGGAGGGTGGCGACAATTTCCCTGAGGGAGAAAAGTACTTTAGTCCCTTGATGCACACAACATTTTTCCTCCACCTACACGAATAAAATTTAGGCCTAATAGGCCTACCGTAGATAATTGAACTTTACCTTCATATGATCCCTTGCTCCGTCAAGCTGGATCAGTCACATCAACATAAAAAACACACAAGGTAGGCCATATCAATTTTAAAGAACACGAAAAAAAACAAAATATAATTTAAGCCTAGTCAAAAGTTTTACACTTATGTTTTGGACTTCTAGGTTAATAGCCTACCCAAGCGAAATGTAAAAAAAAAACCTACACTGCCACGGCCATCTCTAGTACTATAGAGATAAACTAAAACGTCTAGATAAAAAAGTGACAATAGTCTTATATATAAAGTTCATTCATTAAAGTTGTTGTTGAGATCAGTAAAAGATTGCTGACCATTCAGTCAGCAGTGGGTGAGCAGCAGCTACAGCTGCTATTAGTAAAAGATGAGTAATGAAACAAATACAAGTATCAGCTGACTGTGGCTCATGTTCTTTTTAATCTCTCTTTTAATGTTTTTCTTATGTAACTAACTTTAGCCCCGTGGTACGATAAAACTTGAATTTTCCCTAGGTAGAAAGATTAAGTATTCAAGTCACATGGGATAGAACTTAGTACTTTACTACTCTATTCCAAGGAGTAAAATACGGCTTTAGATAGTAGGTGGAGGAAAATAATTATTTTCACTGTGTTGCTCCTAAATTCGTAATCTTTTACTGATCTTGACAACAACTTTAATGAATGAACTTTATATAAGACTATTGTCACTTTTTTATGTAGACTTTTTAGTTTATTTCTTTTTTTCTAGTCAAGGGGGGGGCTGCAGTCCCCACAGCCCCCCTCCTCTGGATCCGCCCGTGCCTCCACGCCTGCCAATGTGCTTTGTCTGGCACATATTGTTGTTCCCTCGCGACTTCCGATCGCAAACAAACTTAATCACACAACGAATTTTTTTATTCCAACCATAAAAACATTTCTGAAAAGCATTCTGGATTATTTATCATGTCAGATCATAGGATACCTTAATACCTTTATTGAAATGGGGACCTAACTCTAGAGGAAGTTTATTGTATAAGTTGACATTTATTAATGTACTAATGTGCAATGTGCATGTATTGTAAAATAATAAGCTGATTTTATTTGATTGGATTTGATTTTGTACAACCAAATCCAGGTACAGATACTGATACTAAGGCTTATTCACTATTCACTACTCACAAGCTAAAGCTATAGCTAATATTCTCAGCTATAGCTAATAGCTAATCTATAGCTAATATTCTAATATTTGTCAAAAGTTTAAACTATAACTCTTGTTGCAGGAGCTGCGGGACTCGCCTTGTAAGTATTCTCTGCTTTCAGTTATTCGGTCCCTGCTATAACATCCTCACACTTTAATAAGTATTGACTGGTGAATTTTATTAATTAGTTTGATTAACTCATTGAGTAGATAAATTGATAATACGATATGGTGGAATGTAAAGACATATAAACATGTTTATGGTTGTTTTATAAACTTCTATTCAATAAGCTTATTTGCCTATGGAAATCGGATAGTAATTTTTAAGATCTGTAAAAACCTGATATAGCAATTAAACTACGGTACACTGTGTAGCAAAAAGATCCTGGTGAAAAAAGTTAAAATATATGTACTGTACCTAATATAAATTTAAATAAAGTATGTTTTTAGTGTATGGGCACCACAACAAAATCACCTGAGATCTCATCTGGAGATCTAAAAAATAACATGATATATTTCCTATTAATGCCTTATTTTTCCAGGAAAATTCAATAATAAAAAGTCAAAAGCCTATGTGATTTGGAAAACAAATAGGGACATCTAATTTAGATTTTGAGTCATAATTATTTACGAAATTACCTTTCAAATCTTAACAATTTAGTTTCAAGTTCTATGTCTCTAGGATTTTTGTTTGAGTTTTGGAAGTTTGAACTTTTTTAAAGTGAAAAGGGCATCTTGAGTAAAATCCCTTAGGAGTTTAAATAAACACCTAATCTATATTTTCTGTATCTAAGCAATGAATTTTATACAAAAATAAAACTTATTATTCTCTTTTTAGAAAGAATACTAAAAGTTTTCTTGATTCCCACTTGAATTCAGGAAAATTTTGAATTGCAACATGTAGTGCATAAGTGCACTTTATCAAAATTTAGGCCTACCGCTTGTCGGTCCTGTGTTATTAAACACTCTTCTCTGAATAGACACCCATCTCAGTACCCTTGGTTACCCCTAGAATTAAGGAAGTATGAGTTTTTGAAGTAAGGCAAGGTGGACTTGTGTGTAAAGGCTTATTACTCCATAAGCGACTTGAGGTCTTTTTACTAGTCTCCGTTACGAATTATTTTTAGCATTTCATCCGAATGAAACTGTTCCACAATCGATTGTATTTTGTTTATGAAATGAAAAGTTTATGAATATACAAACCAATGAGTCTCAGTATTTTTGATCCAGATGAAAGAAATCTGTTGTAATGAAAAATTTATTCTTCTGACATGAAGTCCCTTTTTGCTTTCATATTAGCATACTTAAAACTATTGCAAAGCGAAGTTCAATGGGTCACCTGATGCACTCTTGGAACACCTGACGACCCATACAAAATTACAGTTGTATTTCTGATATTCTCAAAGTGTAGACGAGCTCGGTAGTTCTAGGGAGAGGGGAGAAATTTTGCTACTGGGTTGGATTGGAAAATGGAAGAAACTATCTTATTTTTTCATGTAAATATTGAATTTAACTTAATAATAAACTTATTAAAATAGATATTATGACTAAATTAAATTTTTATTCTTAATTTAATAAATACTGTAAGAAATGTCAAAACTGAAAATTTTAATTCAATAGTTTAGTACGGTAGGTCAGAATACAGGTTTATTGAAGCACTGTTCTGGTTTCCTTCGCTCGGTGCCTAGTGCTTTACGGACTTGTCACCCAATGGTCCCGGGATGCCTATTATGAGCCGGGCCCAGTTATACTTGGTCCGTTCATGTAACTGACTCAACATATGGTCCGGGCATGTAACTGACATTAACATTGGTCCGGGATGTAACTGACTCAACATATGTTTCAACAGGGCGTCCATTGCTGCTGATGCCCCGAAAATTCCCCGAGGTCAAGCCCTGGTAAGTTTTTGGAATCAAAGCATTTTAATTAAAAGCCTTTAAAGAATGTTAAAGCATGAGGGTAACTTTCATATAAGTTTTAATTTATTTCAATAAAATGTTATTTTCACGTCCTCTTTCAGATTAAGTTATGAAAAATAAGTGTCTATGGGCAATGACTTCCAAAACATGGGCGGATTTACAAAAGTGCCAGGGGGTGCCTGATTTTTAATATAATTTTTTGAAATTTCTATCACATTTTTGTAATAGTAGTATGTTTTGGATCAAAAAATGTTTTGGACAATAAACATTTTTAACAAATAAGACGTTAGTAGTCAAGCCGTCTAATTGAAACAACTGTTTTAAAAGAAAATCAAACTATATTTTGAACACAATGCGTGCACGTTTGTTTGGGCGATGCGACAACGTTTCCAGTCAGATACATTGCAGTGCACGGTTCCCGGGGAAGGGGGGTAAATGTTAACCATGCTTTCACATTTTCTCTCTCTCCCATTACCACTTTTGTCCTTTAAAAGAGCACTGGTGACTTGATTTTTCGGATCGGAATATGAAATTGATGCAGATACACGACATACTAACTCGGGAGGTTCGTTATACACAGTTATCACTATCTAACTCACAAACAAAACAATCGTCTGGTGTACCTTTTTTTCTTATTAAAGTTTTCAAAGTACGGTATCATTAAAATAGTTGTATTTTTGATGTAATTTGTTATGATCATTTTTATATTTCTTAGATCTTTCGTACGGTAATTTATTAAACAAATGAAATTTGATTTTAAGGTTAAATATAGTAGGTTTAAAGATAAGATCTTTATTAAAAACAAATAAATAATGCTCTTTAAAGATTCTGAAAAAAACTTTTCCAGCAACGAGTAAAAGCAATACTCGTGGTTCATTTTTATAATAAAATCCCTAAGTAAATGGACAGTTTTCTCAACTAAACTTAGCAATACAATATTAACAAAATGTCGCTAGCTTTATTTATTTATCTATGTATAAAAAAGAAAGTCGTGTGAGTTACACTAATTATATCACGAAAACGGCAGAATTGAAATGGCTGAAAATTAGTGGGAAGGTAGCTTTAGAACCAGGAAAAACATATGATACTTATTATCTATATTCCTTCTTAGGGCTACGCCCCACACGTCTTCAAAATTACCATGTGCTTATGGAAGCAACATTTTTGTATTACAGTATAACACACGATTAAATTAAGAATATTAATTTTGTAAACAGCTGTTATCATTTAAATCATTGAAGGATGATCTTTAATACAAAACTAGAGGATATTATACACTTGCGGCGAGTGAGCTTAGCAAACGGGCTAAATCTGACGGGGAGTGAGCGCAGGTAACAAGCTGAACCAGACGGCAAGTGAGCGCAGCGAAAGAGCTAAACCTGACGGCGGTAGAGAATTCGACGGGGAGTAAGCGCAACAAACGAGCTAAACCTGATGGTGAGTGAGCGTACCATAGCAAACAAGCTCACCTGAAGGGCAAAATTTCTTAAGTTGTATTGCAAAGCCTGCCGGGGAAGCTAGTTTTTATACATGAAACAGCTAGGGCCTACTTCGGATAGGCCTTAAAACGAAAGATTTAAATAGGATTGTGGTGTTTCAATTTGATCATACCATAGGCCTACTAAAGGATTACTGGCATCCCCAACAATTTTGATCTAAATCTGCCCATATATAAAAAATTCTCAATATCTATTCTTTCACAAAAGTAATTACTCACAGTGAGAACTAAATACACATACTTTCTGTTGGGTTGTGTTAAAAAGTTATCTGTTTTATTCCGTCCAAGTTATCCACGTTTTCTCCCTCGCCCATCACTATTTAGCCTCTTCGGATCATGACAGTCGATAAGAAGAGCTTAAGAGATATCTTATGTCATTGGACATTCTTAGAACTTTAGACTATAGAATTTATTGATATCAGTTGTTTGACCAATCTGTAAGACAGATGTAGAACAATTTATAATTTGTTAAAGAAACTTTGAAATGTCCTCTGTTTAATGTAACGGTACCATTTATTTTTTTCTTTCTATAAAATTTGTTAGGTCCATCTTCACCAGAAATTGTATATCCTACTTATTTGTTTAATTTTCTGGATTTATGATCTATTCCATCCCTAACAGGAAGCCGACTTATCACTGGCTTACACTAGCTCACCCAGTTGGCGGCGCAGCACACTTGGCTCTTGTGTATTTCCGCTATAAACAATGGCAGGAACTGTCAGTTGTGCCGGTTCATTATAACCTAAATAGACAGTGTTGTACTGTGGTATTTTTCATCATCCCGAGTTTTATTTCATAATTCATATGTCATACACTACATTTTAATGAATAAATACAGGGTGTATCAAAAAGAATCATCCGATTTTATAGGTTTATAATTTCAAAACTAATGATCATATGGACATGGGGTTATTTTTATACTAAAGGATCACTTATAAAGTTTTTTTACATATCATTTTAAGGTCCTCAATATGGCCCATTTTAGATGCACAGCACATGTCTAGGAAATACTCAAATTGGTCCCACAGCTAAGGTAACATGTCTTGGGGGGTGGATTTTATGGCTGCTCTGATGCGATTCTGCAGTTTAACCAATGTTGTTGTGAACCAAAGAAATCATGTGATAGAGTTTTTAAATGGTAGACTTCCTCAAAGATGGATCGGCCATACTGGACCTAGCGATTCCACGTTAATCACTGGCCGCCAAGGTCACCAGACATTACTGTTTGTGATTTCTTTTTGTGGGGGTTTGTAAAAGACACGAGACACTGTTTATATGCCTCCCCTTCTAACAACATTGATTGAACGGAAGAACCAAATTAGAGCAACAATCGAATCCATCACTCATAACATGCCAGCTAAGGTCTAAGACGAATTTGAGTATCGCATAGACTTGTGCTTTGCACCTAAAGGGGGCCATATTGAGCACTTGTAAATGGCATGTAAAAAACTTTATTAGTTATCCTTTAGTATAAAAATAACCCTATGTCAATATGATTATTAGTTTCGAAATTATAAACCTATAAAATCGGATAATTCTTTTTGATTCACCCTGTAGTTTGCATTTCAACCCTCGGGCATTTGTACTTGATAATTTTGATTCAAGCGCTTTTATTATTGCTGCCATTTTGTAGTGTGCCGTCTGCCAAACCCCATTTCCCTAGTTGAGACTGCAACCCTCCCCTGTTACCGAGTGATGCGACTCGTTTCATCGGGTAAACACGTTTTGCTCTCAAGGTCATTTTACAAGGTCGTTTTATACATGGTGAAACCATGAAAAACCTTTATTTTCATTTTTTAATTTTAGTGGAAATCCTTTTCTTTGGTATTATTTTATAGAAATGGAGTTTAAAGTTGGTTTAATTTTTGCCCAATTTTACTATGTACAATAATAACTGGTGCTCTGTTACTGATTAATAAATAACACTTGCTTTTCTCATTTGCAGGAGCAGCAGACACGGCGGCGCAGCTTAATTAGTTTTAGTTTTAGTTTAGTTAAGTTAGTATTTTTACGATATTTGCTGAAAAGTCTGGAGATGGTTACATATTTTTATCATTAGTTTTTATCATCAACTAGAAGATTACAATTTTCTAAAATCAATAGAGAGATCTGCAATAGTATATTTCGTCACTACTCCGGAAAGGGGTCGTTATCGGTGCAAGATCGAGTTTCAAGTACGAGGCGAAGCCGAGTACTTGAATTCGATCAAGCACCGATATAGCTACCACTTTCGGACGAGTTGCAAACAGAACTTTTCATCATACCACCTTTAATAAATTTACAGTTTGGATAAAAATTAATAAATTTTAACCAATATACCCCCTCTTACGTTGTTATTTGTTTATCTTGTATTTTAACTACTTACAGCTGTTTTTAAAAATAAAAATAAATTAACTTGTTTAGTGTCCCGAAAACCACTGTTTCGCCGTCTAGTCAAAAAAACTTTGTTTACCAACACGTTTATCCAACCCACCGGGAATCAACTAGTTTCAATCACAGCTGACCGTTCCGAAAACTACGTTTATCGCGATGGTATGATGAAAAATTATTTTTTGATACTTTTATTGAGTTTTCGTATATTTGGGGGTAAGACAAAAGAAAATCTTATATTCAAGCATAAGTTTATGTGTACATAAAATAAAAGGTCTCAGTAAGTAGGTTGTATAACGTCTCAAATTCCACTCAAATAGGTGTAAAAGAGCCTGAAAAGCAGGTGTTCAAATCTTAGCTTTCAACTCATAGTTTACTAGGCTACATACCTTTTCGTCCAAACAGTTCTAATCTAGTCATTTGACTATGTATATTTGGGATTAAAATACCATCTTCGTCAATTAGCAAATCCACTATCTTGTCAGTCATAGTCCATTGCTGGCCGGGATGTACAAGTTGTGTAGATGATCGTTGAACTCTGTGTGTGTATTTTTTTTTTACTAGCAAATTAATCCCAAAATGCATATAGGCAAATGATTGAATTAGAAATGTTTGGAAGAAAGGTATGTAGCCTAGCGTGATTTCTAGAACGAAAAGTTCATTAGGCATCACAATATGAAGAAATCGTATTTGCTGAAATATCAAAGTGTAATAACTTCTGACATGTTTGTCCTTTTGACATCAGGTATGAAGTATACATTTTCAAAAGACTTAAAATTACTGCATGTAAATAAGATATAGGTTGAAGAAATTTTCATCAATACTTCCTATGCTTATATTTAAGACCTTCTACTTACTGATGCTGGATAGCCCCATTATAGGTATACAGTCAGTAATAATGTTAAAAGTAGTTTTAAGCTCCAAATTGACTTTGCAGAATTATTTTAATCTTCCAACTATTAATTTTAATTTTTTAACTTTGGAGTAAACTACGATTTGGTCTTTTTCTCCATAGGGGATGAATTGGTAAATATAAAACTCCTTTATTTGCAATCACAAAATTATAATTAATTATCATAGCTCTAAATAAATATTAACCCTTTTAGTGCCATTAAAAATTAATGTATGAGTGCCAGATCTTATTATATTTTTACATGCCTTTTTAGGACAAAATGTACGCTTTAAGAAAAAAATACCAAACATTTATATAGTAATATTTATTAGTATTATTTTTCTTCTAAGAACCTGTTTCATTGATATACTTACCAAAGTACTGTAAATAAAAAGTATGTTTTTAGTGTACAAATTTCAATAAATAAGATATATATTTATGTACATTTTTCTCTTTTTATTCTAATGAATCATATTTTAGTTTTATAGTTTGATTTTTTTTATTAGTGTCATGTTACATTACATTAAAATCGATAATTAAACATCAGTTTATTGCCATAGGTTATAAGTAAACAAATAAAATGTAAGTCTTGCTAAAAGACACTGGCATTTTTAGAACAAATCGGGGAATAGGGGCCATTCATAAATTACGTCATCGCTTTTTGGCCGTTTTTGGACCCCCCTCTCAAAAATCATCCTACCATCATAATTTGTCAGACCCCCCCCCCCCCCTCTCGGAAAAATGACATCATTTTTAACAAACCTCCGTTTTCAGTAAACTAAAAAAAATTGACCAATCGAATCTAAATTCACCTTTAGAAATAAAGCCAAAATGACTTTCTCAATGGAAAAATAAACCATAAAACAACGCCTTAAAATATTCTAATGTATTTTATAGATAACTATTTTATAACAGTTGAGTTGTGTTGGAATTTATCATTGTTTTACTGTTAAAATTTGATATAAAATATAATATTTAAAATGACGTCATATCAAAGCCGACCCCCCCCCCCCTTGCACATCACCTTACCGTCATTTTCAATCTGGACCCTCTCCCCCATTTTCAGATGACGTAATTTATGGATGACCCCTACTCACGGCACTAAAAGGATTATCTTGTCTCCAGACTTTTCAGTGCCTCTTTGTTACTATGTACAGGGTTATTTTTATATAGTTTAAGATAATGTTTAATAACGATATTTGTAAATAGTAATATGTAAATAGTAATATATATATATATATATATATATATATATATATAACACAATCAAGTTATTATTACAGTAAAACCCCCAAATCCGACCCCTGATAGTTCTGCACTGCTGTACAGCAAACAGTGCTCGACCGCGACTCATTAATCACTATTTGCAATATTTTATTGGCCATTTTAAATATTTAATGATCTTTTTTACACAGCATTTTCAGTCATTAGATGCTATTCCGTTGCAAATTCTTTTCTTTGGCTCATACAACTATTTTTTAGATAATATTACAATAATTGATTGGCATTTTGGCTATTTAACTCAGTTGTATGCTAGCAACTGCTTCGAGCAGTCTGATCGTCATTGTCAGCCATTGTTGTTATTACCTGATTGGATCTAGTCAATGGCAGGAGTAATATCAACTCCAAAAACTCAACAATCAGCAGACCAAACTCTTTACCAAACAATCTCCGTCCATACTGAGTCGAATTTGGGGGTTTTACTGTAATATTTTTTTATAATCAGTTCCCGGTAATTACTTGTGATGTTATTTATAGTGTTATAACTTATTAATCTTTGTTTATTTATTATCTTTGTTAACTTTTTATACCGTAGCTTAATTTTCCTTCCAAATAAATTGTGATTCTGTATTATTATTTTTCGAAATGAAAGGAATTTTCTTTATTTTCCTTAATAATACCATAAGTACAAAAAAAAAACTTAGTTTTTACATCTTAAAAAATAAATAGGAAATTTTTCCACAAAGGCATAGCCTGTGGGTGGGAAATGAGTTATTCACTCTAACAAAAACAAAGCTAAATCAATTAAAAAATTCTGATGAGTGATAAACGAAAATAATAATAAATTTCAGTACCTACTAATCAAACTAAGTTGATACAAAAAATACAATTAAGACAAAGGAAATCTTACTATATAAACCAAAACATTTGGAGCCATAACCACATACAAAAAACTGGAATCAACAAATTAAGATTGAAAAATTCAACCAGACATGGAATCAGGGATGGCGGACCCATTAGGGGAACTAAAGGCAACTGCCTAGGACAGTACTTTCCAGGGAGCAGCAAAATGGTGAAAATTATTTACACTAAAATAAATATTTTAAAATCCAAGTAAATGCAAGTGAAAATATGTTTATAAAAAATAAATATTGATATTTATTTTTTTAGTTAATTTATTTTCATTGCTTTGTGTTAAGTAGTATAGCAGACTGTATCGCTGCCACCCCTGTCACTGATGTCGCCGCGCTTTTCAATCCCAATACTGGTGGCTATATTTGTAGCCATGTACTATTGTTTTACAAATTGCATAAGAATAATTTATTTGCCATAGTACATTACATCAATGCATTGACAATTGTCGAGTAACTAATGTTGTAGCTTTGGCTTCAGTTAGTGGGTATAAAAATTTCATCACAGTTCAGTGAAATATACCGTTGATACTACAATATTTCAACTTTGGATTAGAGCGAGGGCTTTGTAACACTCGGCACAGCACTAGACAGATATATACGCTATTTCCTGTCTAAGTGGAATTATTAAAGAATTATAAAAAAATCTTCTTTAGTCTAAAATAGGCCGTCACCACTGCGCTCGCCACCCGAGTTGTAACTTACGCGCTGCGGAGACTGTGAATGAAGTGAACTTTTTATACTAAAAAAGGTTTTTGTAAATAATTTGTGTACATAATTTTTTAGTGTTAGGTAATGTAAAATAAAAACGTTTCTCCCTGAAGATGTCACACCTGCGGCAAAATGTGCATTGGAGTGAATTTCTTCTGATCAAGAACTATGGCTAAACAGGTAAAAACTGCTATTTAATGTATAAAGTTTCTTGAAACTGGACACAAAAATAAATTGTTAATTACCTCAAAATTTACCTACAGGTTCTTTTACATTAAAATATATGCATTAAATTTAAATCTGAGTTTTTACATAATATTTACAGAATAAATTTAATTAGTTTGTTTGCCATTCAAAATATACTAATTAACGAATTTATACTTTTATTTAAAGAATGAATCACAGATTCCGTAACGGCATAGCCACCTTTAATACCGTCATAGCTTCTGAGCTTGTATCCATAATGGTGAACATTTTGTTAAACAACTCAATTTTCCGGCCTTGGTCTCCTCTACACAAACCACTAATCAGACTCTTTTAAAATATAAAATATTACTTTGAATAAGTTTTACACCTCACTTTTTAATGTAGAATAACAAGCTAAATAAATTAATTTTGCTGTTCTCCAGTCAACAGGGTCAATAGAAAAATTAAATGTGTTCCTATAATTCACATTCTTGTAAAACACCCCACTTGGATAAGTAAATTAATATTTTGTTCTAAAAATATTCAAATTTATGTAACAGCTAATACATAAATATTTGTAAACTTAAAAGCCATGCTTAAATAAGAATAAAAATATAGGTGCGAAAAATATAGATGAATTAAACAAAGGATTAATAATAAAGTCAGACCAATAAAAAAACTAATTCATAAAAAAGAGAGTTGATATTGGCCATGGTTTTGCAAAATAATGACTTATGCAAACTTTTAAAATATTTTAAATGTTCATTCTTAGGCCTTCAGACAACAAATCCAGGTTCTTGTAAAATAAAAACAAAAGTAACAAAAAAATATGTTTGTAAAAAATGTATGGTACAGCAAAATCTCATCTAAAATAATAAAAATCTTGAATGCATGTTTAAATTGAAATAATAGTAGGGACATAAGTTAACTTAAATCATCAAGGTACATAAACTTGATTAAGATTCAAGTTAGATTGATCTTTCTAATTTAAACTAGTCTCTAAAAAGGTGTCCATCCCTAAAAAATAAAATGTTTCTATTGACCCTGGACCCTGGGTTTGCAAAATCATGACGTAACTTATAAAAATAACAAAGTCAAAATATATTGTTTGTAATTTGGCTAAACTACTTCAGTAAATGTTATGTTAGCTAAGATAGCTCATACATTATAAAATGGTTATCACATGACTATAGCTAATACCACAGTTCATACATATAGATGAAGTTTAGGAGAAAATATTTTTCAAAAATGTTTGTTGACACACAAATAATTATAAAACAACCAGAAACAGTGATATGCCAAAAATATGTTTTCCGGAAGACAGTTTAAAAGCCTATGGTTTTAATGGGAAAAATAACCTCCTAATATATTTCCATCATAAGCCGAGCGGGGAAATTTTCATTATTCATTGAAATTTTGTTTTGTTCACCCTCATGTTTCTATACACCCATTTAAGGTCGGTAAAGGAAAAGCACAACTTCTTCCTAAGGTCTGCGGAGTAGCTGTTTTTTGTGTTCCGGATGTTAAAACTAAAACGGTAGTCAAGTTATAATATTTAACATTAAACAGCTGACTGAATAATAAGAAGATGAAGCAGTGTTGCTATCAAGATTTCTGTAGGCAAGGGCCAGGTGTGCTACATCCCATAAGAGCAATGGTGTCACTTTTTGCGACATCCGTGGATGTCGCCACAGAAGTTTTGTCGGTTAAGAAAGTGTTAAAAAAACCAACATATTACTTTTTGTTACCTGCAAGAGTTGCCAACGCTACAGGAAACAACAATCGTTCTCGTTTGCGTGGGGAATTTTTTTGTCTCAACAATTACCAAAATGAGGAATTTCAAAGCAAAATAGGGTAGAATTTATGGTTTTAGATTTACCTTGATTGATCATTGTTAATTTGGTCATTACCTCATGGTTTGTTATTAACTAATAATCCAAATTTAAAATATAGTAGCCTAATATGGTGTCTTTACTATAAATATCGTACCCATGGCAAGGCTGATTCATTCTCTTTTTTAATCAGCTGTGTAATGGTAAATATTGTAACGTAACTTGACTTCCATTTTAGTTTTGACGCTTCATATCCGGAACACAAAAAACAGCTATTCAGCTGATCTTAGGCAGAAGTTATGCTTTTTCCTCTTACTTACTTACTTACTTACTACGGCGACCTCTCCGCAGTCTCCGGGACCGGGGAGTCTTCAATCCCTCCAATCAGAGGTTGTTAGGCGCTGGTGTATTCAGGCCTCAGGGTATGTTCATCAAAGAACTCTTGAAGTGTATAGTATGGTCTGGTGTGGAGATAAGTTTTGAGCTTTTTCAAAAGTGAATTTTTGTTGTTAATGTTTTTAATATTTTCTGGGAGCATGTTGTGAATTGTTAAGCTCATATATGTGGGGGTTTTGCTTGTTTTTTTAGTTTGTGTTGTGGATAGTGTAGGTGTTGGTTAGATCTTAAGTTATAGTTATGGCACTCTTGTCTTTTAGTTTGATGGGTTTTGTTATTTAGTTTGATAAGTTCAAGGATGTATAGGGAGGTTGTGGTGAGGATTTGGTTATTGATGAAATGTTCCTTACATGACTGTTGGGGGTGTAGGTTCTCCAAGATCCGGATGGCCTTCTTTTGCAGGATTAGAATTTTCTTCAGATGGGTTTCACCAGCTCCGCCCCAGGCTATGATGCCGTATCGTACATGTGTTTCAAAGAGGGCATGGTACAATTTTTGTGGTTTCCTTGTTTGTTATTAGTCTGATTCGTCTCAACACAAAGAGAATTGATGATAGTTTTTTATGGAGATTATCTAAATGATCCTGCCAATTTAGGTTCTTGTCGACTGTAATGCCTAAGAATTTGGTGGATTGTGCTGAGTTTTTGTCGGACGTCCTGTTTGAGGGGGTGAAATTGATGTTGACAGTTTTGGATTGATTGATTTTTAAATTGATGGGGTCGCAGAAATTTTTGGCCTGTTCTAATATTTCTTCTGAAGTTTGTGAGAAATGGTTTGGGTCTGATGCTGAGATGATGGTGGTGTCATCAGCGAACATGATGCAGGTTTTATTATCTGGCAAAAAGCTAGGGAATGAGTTTATGTATACAAGGAAAAATAAAGGGCCAAGGATGGATCCTTGTGGAATTCCTGATGTGGTGAGTTTTGTATCTGATCTGATTTTGGTTTCTTTATTATTGTCGATGTGTTCTATTTCTACTTGTTGGTTTCTGTTTTGGAGGTAGCTGGTGATCCATTTGAATGCGTTTTTGGTTATGTTGAGTTCATTGAGATTATTTAGAAGAATGTCTCTGTTGAGGCTGTCGAACGCCTTTTGTAGGTCAAGAAAAGTCCCCGTTGCTGCTTTGTTGTCCTCCCCTCTACACACCTTGTGTTGCTATGGCTACGATATTTATCGCAATGAGACCATACTAATCTATTTTACATTTTAATTATTTGTTTATAATAAACCATTATATAGTTATCAAATTAAAAATTATCATTCAAGACAATTATACAACCATAAATTTTACCCTAGTTTATTTTGAAATTCCTTCCTGTGCTTTTGTTTTGGAGTGATTTTTTTTTCCTTTTTTTTGTGCATGGTGTGCTGTTTTATAGACTTTTCTGGACTTGAATGCTGCATTTTGCATGGACTTGCCTGGTTTGCGAGTCAAGAGGATGTGCTTTTATTGTTTGTTGGTTTTAAGTTAGTTTTAGTGACTTAGCCTATTGTAACCACTGAACGGCTGAATAAAATCTTGAATCTTGAATCTTATTTTACTATAGTTAAGACAAACAATCTCCAACGCAAACTAAAACAATTGTTTTACTGCAGCGTTTGCAACACTTGCAGGTAATAAAGAGGAAAATAAGGATTTTTAAAAATAGATTGTTAATCGTTGTATCTTCGGTGGCGACATCCACGGATATCACAGAAACTGACACCATTGCTCTTATTGGATGCAGTTCACCCGTGGAACTAAAGTCATCTTGATTTTAAGGCACCTATTAGTTGATTGAATAAACATAATGTATTTTTATTTGCAAATTTTCATTCAATTATAACATGCCATTTGTTTTCGTTATTATTAACCCACTATTTACAAATATTTCACTCTTAAAGAGCAAGAACGGAAAATTAGGACACTCTACAGACCTTGCTGTGTATACAAGTTATGGCATTGACTTTACATACTAAAATAAAGTAAATGGTTAAGTCTTTTAAGTCCCATTAACAGTAACAGAAAAAAATGTTCTAGAAGAAAATTTCGATTTAGTGGCGGGGTATCATAGTAGCTACGCACGTAGCAACTACAAAGTGAAATTAAACGTAGCAACTAAAACTGAATGTTCTCATAGCAGCTACGAAAAGGCGGGAAAAATGAAAATTTAAATATTCGATTAGCGCCTACACAATTATTAAAATTTCTCGTTAGTGCCTACGATATCGCAGTCGCTAAAGCGTAGTTGCTAGTAGAATATTTCGTTTTTACGTAGTTGTTGTTAGATTTTTCAAATTCTCGGTAGCACCGAACATTTCAATTTCTCGATAGCGCCTACAAAAATGAACGGTAGGAAAGGATCGAATCCTTATTGGTTCTTAACATTCAATTCTAGCGAACAACAGTTCACGCAGTGTTGCCAGTTGTGGGGGTTGTTATCCAAATAGGGGATATTGTCTAATTATTCCCGCTTATCCCACTAAGCCCATAAAATCCCCAAACGCGGGGAAAATACCATCTCTTGGCAACCCTGCTGGCTGCAGATGTCATGGCAGGGAAGTCGTTCAAAAGAGCTGCTCTGTAAAAGAACTGTTCACTCCGAACGACTCCTGTAGGCGCTGTGTTACAAATTCGATTTTAGTGGCAATGTAGAGTAGTTGCTAATCGAGATATACAGCAATTTGTCGGACCTAAAAGCCTTTTTCAATTTTAGTTACAACAATTTAAATATATTTTACAAATCTAACAGTCAAAATCAATGTTCTAAAAAGTATAGGTCATATTCTCGTTAACGCCTACACAAATTTGAAATGTTCTACCAGCGCCTACAAGTGTAGGCGCTAATTCACACTGCCATTTTAGTTGCTACGTTAACATTCAAATTGTAGTTGCTATGAGCGTAGCTACTGTGAGACCCCACGGATTTAGTGATGTTATGAAAAACATACGTGTGAAAAAAATCAAACGATATGCCAATATCGATATTCCCTGGTTTCGATATCTGAAAGTTGTGACGCGTGCGATGATCGTATCGTAATATTCGTAATCATGTTCGTGTTGTTGGTATGCTCCATTCTTTGAAATGATCTGTGGTTATTTGTTTGGGTTACAAATTCTTTACTTATTAATGTTTTAAATGATTGTATAATGCATTTCGTTGTTTAAAATAGTCAAATGGAGGCCGACGAAAAATGGTACTTTACCAAAGAACAGTTAGCAAATACTCCGAGCAGAAAATGTGGCTACGATGCAGATAGGGAGCTATCTTGCAGGCAACAAGCTGCCAATTTTATTCAAGATATGGGCCAACGACTCCAAGTGTATCCTTTTTAGATAATATTCATATGATACCTTGGTGAACTTACTGTAATTGTATTCTCGGCTGTGGTTAAAGATCTTGCTTTGCCAAAACATTGCCTCTATTTTCATAATAGGTCACGTGGCTTTGATTTGGTAACGTAACGTTTTCTTCCAAAATCTCAAATGAATCTCTACTACTCTCAAAGGACTATTTCCTAGCCTAATCTCTTGAATTCACTTCCTTGGCTCGTGTTGCAACATAGGCTTACCAATTGTCATGTCGAGCTTTATGTCCAGGCATACTATCAAAGCTTAGTCATTTCCCCTTAATGCTTAGTCATTGATTGTTAGCCTTCACACTTTTTTCAGTTAAACTAGCAGCATCACCAAAGTCTATTAGTTATTTTGTTTAATCATAGGCCTATGTTAATAACCTTGGGAGGTTTCATTTAGGCTAGGCTAATAACCCTAAACTTTTTCAAGGGTTCACTTCTTATTAGAGGTCATTTCCACATTATCTCACTTATCAGCTGTTTGGGCTGCAGACGAGGATTGTTTAATGTTTCTATGGCCATTAGCATTTGAAAGTCGAAGACTTCTTAATTGTTGCATTGGCCTAGGCCTTGTAGAGTCACTCTAGACTCGGCACTTGAAAACGAGGGAGTCTGGATGATTCTGCCACACCCTAAGGAAAGAAGATTCCATTCAGGGCGAAACCTCGTTATCCTACTCCATTTTTACTATTGATGGTTAAAATTTCAATTTTGCGATTAGGCCAACTGCTAATGTACAGTTCCCCTAACTTAGTTATTAGGCCTACTAGGCTATTATAATTTAACACCTAATTTTGTTTTGTTCTAACATAGGTAAATAAGAATATTTAAAGAAAATAAAATTAAAAACAAGTAGGCCTAACTAACTGAAGTAGGCCTAGGCCTAGGTATAACCAAAACAAGTAAAAATATTAACTGACGGAGCTTAAATAACAATATTACAGAACGACACAAAATAAACCATGTTCATTTTTTTGGTTATCTAACCTTTGGCTAAAGCTTTTAGGCTAACTAAAATTGTGAGGAGATGCAGCCTCCATTAATCCTAAAACAGCATCACATAAATGCTGTGAAATATGAATATAAAAGGTAGGTAGTGAATGGAATATGTGTTTTATGCATGTTGCCATAAACCATTGATTTTGTTGGTCACATGTACAACACTGTCCACTTAAAAGTGACAGAATGGTTAACGGTCAGTGGATTAGATGGTTATGTAATAATATAATACATTTCTTTCATCAATATCGTTGTTAATTTGATTATTTCTGTCGTTTTTAACAATTTAAATTGCACAATCGAAACTGTAACTAAGATAATAACGATGGAGTAGAATAACAAAGTTTTGCCCCCACTCAGTTGATATTAAGGCTGTACCGGACCGTATATGGCTTTTGTGGTCTTGCCTCAGTCGCACGATCTCTTAACTTTGTCAATTTGTTTTAAATAAGCAAGTTAGGCCTACGGTGACATTCAAACTGATTTAAGCCTACTCTTTAGGGATTAATAACAGGATTTTATAATTTTAAATTGATTTTTTATTATTGTTTTAACACTACCCATTGCAATTTTTTGGGAAATTTCTCAATCTAGGCTAGGCCTAGGTTACTTTCCTTTCACATTAGTCCGTGTGAGTGGAAGTCTCATGTTCCTGTACTCTATATATCTCAAACTAATTGGGTGTCAGACCCGGTGTAATGAGAGCTTTAGAATTCAGGAATGTTATAATCTATATCTTTATATAAAATTGACAACCTTAGCCTTGAAGCTAAACCACCCAAATGCTGTGATCCTACCAAAGACCATGATTCACATAGATTTTACCAATAATAATAAAACTGGCAATCAAAGACACCCATGTTTACGTTTAAAATCAAATTTCATCTTTTGAAATTAACTTTGCTCATCTTTGTCTTCACGCGCATCAAACAATCTGGACAAAACGTAATTTAGAAGTTGGCATGTTCTGATACCGGTGTTTGTCTTAAGATCGTTACGATTTAAACTATCATAGAGATTAATGGAATAAGCTTTTATTGCCAATATTTTCTATATACACATAAATTTGATAGGCCTTCCAATTGTGTAATTGATAGGTAATAGGCACTCCAATTGTATAGTTGATGTTCACTTGATTAAATCACGGACTTTGGAAACACGTATATTGACTTTTAATTTGGACTGAAAATGTTTCTTTGTCAAAAGAAATAAATAATATAAGTTATTAAAGATTGAAAAAAATACATTTTAACACTCTAAAAAATTATATAGGCTAGCCTACAATAGTCTGTTTTTAGATAAATAAATTTTATCTTGTTGGTAAAGCATACGTAAAATTTTTGTGATTTTACTTTAGCAGAAATGGAAGAATACACCTTTCTTAACTCCGTGAAACCACGGATTTTGGCAATGATGTATCGACTTTGTATTTGGGCTGAACAATGTTTATTTTTTATCAAGAAATATTTTTATTATATTGTAAAGATTCCAAAATCATCTACTAAAGTCCGTTTTTAGGTAAATAAATTCTAACCGGTTAGTAAAGCACATTTATATCGCCATTAAGTTCGTCCTCTATGGATGAAATGTTTGCGAAATGATGAGGGCAATGAAATCAGCACACAGCTGTATTCCGTTTTAACTTGAGTCGTTTTTAAGGTTAGAAATGACTTGCCATTTCTTATCAAGTAATATTACGATGTTTTTTAGCAATTTTTTAGATTCCGTTAACATTTTTATTTATTTATTTGCAAATAAACGGTATAGACCATTTTATAACATTTATTGCCTCTGAAACTAGGAGTCACTAATTTTGGCTTCACAATCACGGACATCGGTCACTTGAGTCACAGAGTTATGTCAGAATGACAAAACAATGTAACGACATTATTTAGGGCGATAGTAAAATTAATTGGCACTCTTTTTAATGCGGTGTGAACTTTTTACCATGGCCAAGCTTCCCACTAGGCTAAACTTCGAACTGTGATCGATCTTACTGCCGAGACTGAGCTTCCTGACCTAGGTGGGTTTTCTCTAGCCCTTCTTTCTGTTATAAAATGGTATTGTCGCCTATTGATCTGCTTTGGGGCCGTATTAATAGGTGTAAAATTAGATTTTGATCCTAAAGCTATTTGCCTGAACTTCTCAATTGGCCTAGGCTAACCATAAATTTGTTTTTATTTATAGGCCTAAGTTACTAAATTTTCAAGTTGTAAATCTGTCAAAATTAATATCGTATGTAACATTTTGTCATGTCTCATGGTATAATGTGCATACAGTATTGCAAGGTCTTGCAATTAACTTTTACAAAAGTGAATCTGTTCCTTTTCTGACTATATTTTAGGCTATTTTTAACATAAGATGCTACTCTTGATGATTTAAGATAAACACAAAGAGGTTAAGGGGTACATTGGCAATTTTTTGGAGGGTATAACATCTAGGCCTGTCGTAAAACCACTCAATCGATGAACTCCAACGTTCTTAATAGCGCTTGGATAGATTTTGCTGATTGACAGGTTTGGTATGGAACTTGGGTGCCGCCAAAGTTGGGCGGGGCTCTTGAAGTTTTAAGAGATTTATGAGCGGGTCTTGGGAGTCAATGGTAAATGGAAGTTAAAATAAATATTCTTCTTAGGTTTACACAGTTTTGTGTAGAAAATAAATAGGCTTTCTTATCACATGGTAGTTATTCATGCCTAATAGTATGGTAGTATCTTACTTAAGAAATGAATTCATTTTCATTAGAATTCTAATATTCGTAAACAGAGTTATTAAATTTATTTATGGCTGGTGTTTGATGTCGTTTCAATCAATGTAGACATTATCGTTAGAAATGATATTTATGGAGGGTAGGGCGGCGTGAGCCTCAAAGGGAACATAAAGAATGGTGTTGAGGTGAAAAGTTTTCAAGAGAACTCCTGATGTATTGTAGTATGTTGGCTAGTGATGCATCACAGTGTGTGCAAAGTCTACAGAGTCCGTTTAGATGGTTGTTTTAACCGATCCATTTGATTATCCAACCTAATTTTTTCTTCATGAGAGTCGATTATTCCTTCATGGGTGTCTTTAATTTCAAAACATGAGAGGTGACTCACATAGTTTTTTCCATCTATTTAATAGACAAGCAGGGTAATTTTATACACATTATTACAAATCTGTATAAAAACCATGTATAATCAGTAAAAGTGTTATTAAAATAAGGCAATAAAAATATTTTTACAAAAATAACAACACCGTAGGTGACACATGGACCTATGCTCTATGAGCGTAGTGGCAGGAGCGGTGACATTCGGACGCGGAGTCCGTGGTGTTGTGTGGTGGTGGGGAAGGACTCTCAGCCTTCATCTAAATAGAAGGAGCAGTGTGGGGGGTGGGTGGGTTGGAGAGTGTAAAGAGGTCATGTTGATTTCTGATTGATGTCCGTTAAGTTAGGTACCGTAACTTCTACGACTGCCGGCCGACAAAACCTCATATTTTTTTTTTACAAAAAATAAAAGCACTGAGGAAAACTCCGAGATGACCCCTATGTTAAGAATGGTCGTATTCCCAATAGGTACCTAAATAGTATTTATTTGTGCCATGTTAGTACAGTCTGTTGAATTTGACCCTCATGTTGTGAAGTTCGCTTTTTTGAAAAGCAAGGTAAATCAGAGAATTTGTAAAAGTCAGGGGAAATTAAAAAGAGAAAGAAACCTCTACAGAGACCCTAGAAAGTCATGTCTTTTTTTTTGTGAATAAGTTAAATTGTAAGATTAAAGCAATACCATGCAAAGTCTACTTAATGGTTAAAACAAAAAATAAATAAAAAAGATTCACATGAAAGCTTGTGCCTTTTTACTATACTTTTTCACATTGACTATAGATTATTCTGTTTAATTAATTTGTGCTTTGTGCTTTAGACTTTGTAAAACTGTATAAGGTGGCTACGGTACTTTTATGATTTTGTGTGAAATAATAAAAATGATTCATGACTTTGTGCTATAAACTTAACCAAAGGACATACAAAATTTTTTTGTCCTAATCAGTTGCCATAGTAAAATGTTGTAATTTGTTGCAGTTTCTATAATTTCCTCACGATAATAATTCCTACTTCAAATTATAATAACATTTGTATCAAATTTAAATTTAATATTATTAGCCTTATTAAGCTTGTTAACCAATCAAAAATGCACTAAAACCATAAACATGATGATATTCATTATTTAAGTGATATAAAACAGATAAAGAGATCCATTAAAATTGTATGAAACAAATAATTCTGTTGTAGCAAAAGTATGATGACTAATCGTAAATAGAATATGTTAATTAACTCCACGTGCACTTGCAGAGTTGGATGACTCATTTATAATCAATGGTGAAGTCATTTTTAGTGTAACCACCAATTAGAGGCAGTCAACAACTTAACTTACTCAATATTTCCATTCAACAAAAAATTAAGAGTTGATGTTTTACAAAAAAATCAAATACAAGCACAAAGAAATGTTTTCTCAATGAAATAAGTGTAGGCCTTAACAACAGAGCATTGAATTGCTTGTGAGCTCCAATGTCTTTTATATTTATACTAAAAATTTCCCAAATTCTATGTCATTGATCATGGAAAATGTACTGTCAGGAAAATCATTCAGTAGACTCCCTTTTTAACCAGCCATCTTTCAACCGGTCTCCACTTTAACCGCTTTATTCCAGCCTACACTGCAAGGAAATAACTCCCTTTTAACTGGTAATGTTTTAACATAGTGTTCCTTTAATCAGCCATGTTTCTCCAACATGGATAATTAAATCATTGTTTACACATCCGTCCTGAAAATCTAGGGCACATCATAGACCTGTTGCAACACGTTTGTTTTACATACACTATATGTATACATTTACTATCACATTTCAACCACGGACAACTGTCCGTACTCATGTTTAAATGTACGCCGATTTATTTGGCCATTTTGTCATTTGGCTGTGGTCTGGTCCTGAGTTGGTTGGTTAAACAGGAGTCTGCTGTGTTCTAATTGTGTGATCTAGAAAATTACTTTGTTTTAGTTGCAACCTACAGGATTGTATTAATTTCATTAATATAACTAATTTTATTCCTAAACACCACCAATGTGTTTTTCCTTAATGTTGAGCACAGTACACAACTATGTATCAACACTGCAATCGTGTATATGCATCGTTTCTACGTGTTCCATTCGTTCACCCAGTTTCATCGCAATGCCATGGCAGCGGCCGCGCTCTTCTTGGCAGCCAAGGTGGAAGAGCAACCACGCAAGTTGGAACATGTGATCAAAGTGGCCCAGATGTGCTTACATAGGGAAATGCCTGCGCTGGATACCAAATCGGAGGTAGGTGTTAGTTCGGTATGGCTAGGATAGTTTTGAATTTATTTCCAAAAGCTGGATCAACGTCAAGTTCAAACTCCGCTATGCATCTAGCTCCCCATCCCAAAGTTAACTAACCTCCGTAACAATAATTTAGATACCGGTATTCATTGGCTTCATCATTACCGTATGTATTTTCCAATGCAAGTTGTTGTCAGTGTGGACCTGTAAAAATGTTGATTGCGGAAGCTATTAATTTATATTCATATACTAAGCTGCAACAAACAAAATACCATAGGGTCCTTTTCATAACCTGATCATTTAACTTTTTAACCTAATAAAAAATGTTGGTTTAGGTTAACTTTAAACATCAGATGGAAAAAATGTAATAGCCCATCTGTTGCTTGTTTTAAATGTGATTTGCTTAGTTGAATTCTAAAAATGTCAACTGTGAGACATATGAAAAAAAGAAAAAGAAAATTCTGTAAACTTAATCAACTATAGGCCTACAGGTCATATATTTTTTAAATTATACCACTTTGTACTACCATAGATGAAATATACTACAGAGATAGGCAACCATATGGGCGATTTTGTGCACTGTTTCTGCCGGAGAACATTGTATCTAGCCCCAGTAAATGTACTACCAAACAGCAACATCTGCAGTCTGCATTACCACTCAGCAGTGGTCCGCTTCCGTGGTGGATTCTAATCGTATGTTACGTTTCTTTTCCTAGTTGTTGCATCGGTCGACTCCAAGCAAGTACAAAATAAATCCTAATCCGATAAATAAGAGAAAAATTAAGCAGCATATATTTTAAATGCAGTATTTTGACCATTTCTCTAATATAATTGTTTTATATATTTATTTTTATTGTTAAGATGGACATCAACAAAATTTGTTACTGTTAATTTATTTTTTCAGTATGAAAATAAACTGTTTTCTGTGTTTAACAACATTTTCGCACATTTCTTCTGTGCTCTAAAATGTGATCGGGTATGAAAAAGTTCCTTGTTCTAGTGACAGAAACTACATTTTAACCGTTTTTTTCAAATTATCATCAAAGTATTTGCTTGTAAACGTATTAATGCCTGGTGTAAAAGTAGTCTATTAGCCTATTTATATCATGCCCCGACTTTGTTGACAAAAAACTCAAATATAAGATTTTTGAGACAAGGCGCTGGTGCGGCGAGGTGGGCCCAAGCTCAGAGTGCTGCGTGTAGTAGAGACAGCATACTCGTACTATGTTACCGACGTGACAGTGGCACGGCCATCCAACGGCCCACCCAACTAACTCGGGTGGGCCCAATATAAGTAGCACGTTAATGCACATGGGGCTGCCTATCTCTGTATTATATTTCATCTAAGGTATTACGGTTAGCCTATACTTTCAATTGACTAGTATTATTAATTGGTCTAATAAACAGATACAGGTTTAAACTGAATACCGTAACTCAACAATATTGAACAATATTGTTTGTTGCTCCTCGCAATCAACATTTTAGTTTCTTAATGTTTAGACTTCTGGATCACCAAAGTAATAACAACACTAAAGGCTTTTAAAAATAACCTGACTACCGACTGAACTACGCCTAGCAATGTGGTGAAGTTAACAAGGCAAATATATAAAAACGTAAAATTACATGGCACATATAATCCCCATGTGGGTCGTTAACGGATTATTTAAAAAAAATCAACATTATGCCATCGATGAAATTTAAAACATCTGACCTTGATCCCTTAACTGTGAAAACTACCGCGATAACACCCCCCTCGTCTAGAAATGCATCTGGAATAAGAAGATACCTTCAGAAACTCTCTCAAGGGTAATTTAAACGTTTTACTCTCAGTAAATATGTGGTTTCAGAATGGCTTTATAATTTTTTATAAGGACAGACAAAACTAAGTATGGGAGAGAGTTTTAGGATGTGACACATTTTCTATAACACAATCTCTCTATGGGGGTCGTCAGAGACAGTTCAGAAGAAAATCTGGAAATATCATCAAGGCTTAATATTTACATTAAATTGAGTATATTTTTTTAACCCAAAATCCAAGCTCATAACCCAAGCTGAAATGGGATGGCAGGTGATCAAACTTTGCATTAAAATCATATTATAAAAAAAGGTGTCAACAGACACATTACATTTCTATTATACTGTACGCTTGGAGAAGGTTTACAGTAATGATATATATAGCCTATATATATAAAATAAGCTCATGTTTATAAAAACATGGGCGAATGAAATAATTTTTTTATTTTTGAACAATTCATGTAGGAAGTCATTAAAAAACTTTGTAGGCTTAACTTTTACTATCAGTAATTTTGAAGGTGTTTAAATCCATAAGAAGCTGCATGCTTGATCTCAAAATGTTGAGTATTTGAGGCTTGGTCATTTATTTGAGAGGCCAGGTTTATGGCTTTATATTTTATGAAGAATTTTAACCCTTACCGGTACTGATATTCATTTTTTTCTTCTGATTCCTCCTGGGTTTCCCCCCCACAAGAGATGGGAAATCAAAATTTTAAAAAGTGTGTTAAAACAGTATTTTATGCCCTTAACTCCATTTGAAGTTTGTTAGTCTATCCATTAAAAAAGTTATAAGGCCATCCTGGGACTAGCAATCACCCGTTGTATTGAACTGTTGAAACAAACCGATAGTATGCAGGATCTGTTTACTATCGGCCTGCCTCAGTTGTAATATCTGGTCGGCTGATTTCAGCATTATATGGAACAGGCACAAGACTTGGTCATGAATGAGAACGTGCTGCTACAGACGCTGGGATTCGACGTGGCCATTGACCACCCACACACCCATGTGGTCCGTTGTTGTCACCTCGTTAAAGGTACGTACAGTCCAGACGGGCCGGCCCTGTGACGGGTTGTCAGATGCAGAGGATCGCCCAGGGTATGCATTTGAAACGGTAAATTACACTATAATGCATATACTCAAGTAACGGTGGAATTGCCTACAGTACACTGAGTCCCAAACTAAAGCAGATAAGATGTGCTGTGGTACAAAAGAAAATAAGTACGGTAAATGAAACCAAGAGGGAAAATAAGTAAAAATAAATAGTGGTAAACATTGAAATACGTACATTCCTGTACGTATATTCCCGAACCTGACCCAATCTAAATTTTTATTCAGCTTATAGCCTAATATCTGAAATCAACCAGACCGGAAATTTGATGACAATCCACTATCCGACTCAAAACTGACCTGACTTGAAAAATCATTAACCGGAGACTCCTAATGAAAATAGTGCAATAAGTAAAAAAGGCAATGAAAGCATTGCTGCCATTTTCAAGTCCTATATTTATAAGACAGCTTTTTTGGCTATAAACCAAATCAGAGTTAACTCAACAGCCAATCGCGACTGTTAAATTCCAGTTGATTCTATTCCATCCACTTGAGTTGCTAATGTTTTGGATTTGTTTGAAAATACGCTGTTTTGAGAGTGTTAATGACTTCGGGGACACACTAATTGAGTATCGTGACTATATTTTACCGTGTTTTGTGTTAAATCTGTGACTGCACGAAAAGTCCCTGGGCGTGGATGAAAATATTAATTGTCACTTGAACAGTTGTTTATGGTCTGCAGGGAACAGTTGTTTACGGTCTGCAAACGGATGGTTCAGTTTAACAATCTATGCTTTTGAAAGGTTATGGTGTATAAATCGTACTGTTAATTGCAAGTATGGTAATTATTTTACTAAATCTATAAATTACAAATCTTTTTACTTTACTCTAGACGAGAAGTTCAGCACTTTATTATTCTGCTCCGACCAAAAATTTAAAGATAAAAAGTTCAGCTTAGAGCGACCTTAGGACAACCCGGTGTGCCGGATAAGTGGGGCTTGGATAATCAGGAGTCTAATGTACAACTTAATGAAAGGCCCATAACAAAGTAAAATGTTACGCTAGCCATCATTACCGTACCTAACTAGTACCTATCCAATGTAACAGATGATTTCTCCTTGTAGCTGCAAACACAAATGAGGATTGGGCCATTTAATGAATTCATCCTACAGAGAGTTAACTGTTACAACAATGCACTGTGTATCATTTATTACAAACGTACAATTGTATGGTGTTAATTTCAACTGCACTACGTAATAAGACTCATAGTTGATCATCATATGGCCAAAAGATGGTGTAGGCCTACTGTAAATAAAGACAATAAAGTCTTATAATAACATTTAAGTCTACTTGCAAGGAAGCACACATTTACAATAATTTTTACAATACAAAATAAAATGTCCCAACACTTAAAACATGAAATAATACACCTCAAAGAAAATAGTAGGGCCTAGCTTATACCATGTATTGGAATGTATGTACGGTATCATAAGGCTTTTAAGCCAGCTACCAAGTTCTAAAACTTAAGAAATTCTGCGGTGCTAAGCACTTGTGACAGTGTATGTAAAAATAGGCTCTAAAATAAAATTGTTGATCTCTTTATAGAGCTGAATCCCGTGCACTAAGTCATTGCAGCCGACTTTCACTTGCATTGTGGAGACCAATCTACCCTTTAGGGAAAGCATTCAGTGGGCACTCGGAAAATTGTGTGATCCATACCTGCACAAGATGTGAAATATAATTGTGCCTAGGAAAAACAATCACTTGATACCAATTGAAAAAATTAACGGGCATGACAATTATGATTTTACTGCATAGTTTGAATTCTAGGAGGAAAACTGGGATGTGTATGTTAATTTTAAAAATAAACTTGTGTGGTTACTGGAGGAACTAATGTCTCTAGCATACATTTTTACCTCAGAGGATAGTATGTATATTTAATGATGCATTCATTTTTTCCAGCTAGTAAAGATCTTGCTCAAACTTCCTATTTCATGGCTTCAAATAGGTAAGTTTTTAAACTGCAATGTTCAATATTATGCCTATTGTAGATCTAGTTTTCCTTACATGAAACAACTTAATTTAGAGTAAAATTTTATGTTTTTAATTTTTTTTATTGAAAAATAAAAAAATTCCATATTAATATTTATTTCTTGAAAAATATCTAAGTTTAACAAGAAAAGTATGATTAAGTTTGGTATATAGTAGAAGCCCTCTAGTCCGGCCTCGGATGGTTCGGCCGCTGGATAATCTGGCCACGGTTTTCCGGAAATAAAATGTTCAGCTGTGGGCATTTCCCACGGCCAAAATAGACAAGAGTCAACTTGTTCCATGTTATATCACTAAAATATATCAGTTCAATTGCCGATTTTTGGACTCTTTGTGGTCTGATGTCTTCTAAAACATTTTGTTCGTGTTCTATTTATATACGGCCTGATTTAACAAGGAAGTTAGGTAACCAGACGGATTTAGTACCTATCACGGTCCCATTTATACATAGTGCCTTCGTTGACGGAACACCAGTGTCCATTAAATGTAGTTCCATCGCTTGTCCGTTGTCCGATCGTCATTTCGGCGCTATTAGGCCTACAACGTCTGAGCGAGCAAATCATGATTGTTACAAAGTCGATATACTATTGATTGGACAAGTATGAGACCCTTTATTGTTAAATACACCCTAATAGTTTATTGTTGGAACACACATATAATTAAGGTCTCTGTTTAACCCGTTTAATAAACCGCCGGTAAATCCAGCCATTTTGAAATCCGGCCGGTGATCCGGTATCGAGGTGGCTGGATTTGAGGGCTTCTACTGTAAAAAGAAACTTGTTATTAATCGGACAGTTAAAAAAGTCATAACTCTCAGTTCATAATCTTATCATCATTAATATCCAGAAGAACATTCAAAACTGTATATGTTTTATTAAATTAACAGAACCTCTAGACCTTCAATAAAAAATAACCTAGAATTAGATATGAAGTCTTGGGTTTGTAAAAACAACATGATTTTATTCCTAATCATTATATTTATTACCAATACAGAAAACCTTAAGTAGTCATTGATTGCTTGCCAACTAAGAATTTCTAACCAATATTTTTCAGCAAAGATTTATTGTACTCAATAATCTTAGGATACAAGGGCTCTCATTTTTAAACATATTACATTTTATAAATCACATTTGATATCCTGTGGAAGTATCCACAATTTTTTAATGCAGAACTTAAATCAGTAGCTTAAACAAAATTCACCCAAATGAAAATTATGGTTTGTCATAATAGTTGATAAACTGCTGTATTTATTAGGCGATCCAGTCTGAAGATTGTCATAAAGCTCTTTCAACAGAATTATCAACGACTCAAGATAATACCCCTCTTATTGACAACTCAATTTTGTTTAATTGAAAAAGTGCTCTTGAGATTGATTTGATGGTCTGAGTCAACGGGTCCAGAGAACATTATAAATTCCAACTTTACCTTACAAATATCTTTGTAAATTTACACTGCTTCTATTCTAAAACTTAAAGCAAATTATTGGGTATCTTTTATTTGTTGAAGATGAAATGTAAAAACATTTTCCAATCACCTAAAATTAATTAACTCTTTGCCCTTTAAAGTTGTCATAAAATTATAAAATACTTCAATCATCATGAATTACAATTCATCCCTTTGTTTTGTTTTAGTTATTCGAACAAATGGTTCATTTTGGCAAATATTGGTTTTAAGAACTCATTCTAATATTGTAGACTCCCTCTTAATCGGCCACTTCGAGACCAGAGTGCGGCTGGATAATGAATTTTCCGATTTAACCGACGTACCTTTAACAACATTAAATTAAATTTTTCAATGATTTACATGATAATACATAATAAGAAAAAAATCATTACTAAATATATTACTTTATGGAATTTATGGCTGCCTATTCACATCTTAAAACATTTTCCTGTGTAAAAAAAACAAAAAAATCTTATCCGACTGAAAAACTTCAGTTTTGTGACGTGTACTGTTTGCACTCACTTCTTTCTGGTGGTGTACACTTCCGTTTAGGGGAGTTCACTTGAATTGTTCATTGAGAATGACTAGAATATGATGTAATATTGTTTGAAACATGAATATGAATACAACATAGCCAGTAAAAAGGACCAGTTAATGCGATATTACGACAAAAAAATGGTCGGGTTAAAGGAAATTAGTTTTGTGACAAGATAGGCCAATTAAATCGGAGACCGGTTAAAAGTTGGCCGATTAAGAGGGAGTCTACCATAATATTAAAAGTCTTTGTAAATGAAACTCTAGAAAAAAGGTCTAAAAGTGAAAGAAATAGGTAAGAGATAAACTTATCTTGGGCTATATAAAAAGGGTAGGGTTCATAGGCCCCAGTTTCAAAAGTCCCAGTTTGCTTGAAATTACTAAATATTACAAATTTCAGAGGTCCCAGGTTCATATGTCCCAGATTTATTAAATTAAGTAATAAATTCAGTTGTTTCACTGGCCCCAGTTTCAAATGTCTCAGATTTTGTAAAAATAATATTAATAATTAGTTGTTTCATTGGTCCCAGATTCATATATCGCAGTTTGTATTATTTTTAATCTAAACGGTTTGTTGAACAATTTGTAGACCCCCTTAGTGATATGTTTGAGGAGCCTGGAAATAATGTGCAGCCCAGCTCCAATAACTTGGTGAAGGCTCAGGCAAAAATGCTTACATCCGTGTTTAAAACCACAGTTGAATGTGTCTCCTTTTTTTGCAGTTTGCATTTGACCACGATGTGCCTGCAGTATAAACCTACGGTTGTCGCTTGCTTCTGTATTCATCTTGCCTGCAAGTGGTCCAACTGGGAGGTAATTTACATTGTCTCACTGTTACACTCAATTATTTTAACTCACATTTTTACGAGATGTGTTAAAAAATAAACTAGGATAAATTTTGTTAATAATTCTATTTTCACGGAAAGCTTGTACTTAAATCGTCTTTTCCACATAATTTCCGCAATTATTAGGTCACTTTTCATATTGTACAATTAGCTTTATAATTCCGTCTTCATAAAATTCTGACGCCTGCCATGAGAAACACTCCAATACAGCCATATTGACACCTTCGTATTTGTCGTGCAACACACCGCTTAGGTCTTTCTTCAATTGAACATGTGATAATCACTCGGCGCTCATTGTCGGTAAGATGATCAAGTTGTTCCCAACCAAATTCTCTGATCGAATCCGAGGTTCAATAAGGCACATCTGGATGGGCATTATCGTGAAGCAAAATGATGCCATTAGTCACATTGTTGCGACCATCTTTAATCGCCCTAACCCACTTTCACATTATTCCATCACTCATAATGTTTATCCTGTACACTCTACAGATTTCGCGATGAATATCAATCGATTTCAGTCCTTTAGCCTTCAGAAAATGGATAACATTCCATAGTTCGCAGTCGACGGGACTCTCTATGAGTGACTTCTTATTTACACAGTGGCGAAAAATGCTGTTATGGCGTCCGTGCATTGCCGACAGATGTAGGTACACAGAGTGCATGTGCAAAATGCCGACCGCAGCGCTGCAGTAGGGGGATTTAAAAACAGTACTTACTTTAAAAACACCTTGTATTTTTGAAGGCCTTTTGTTCCAAATAATTGGACAACGTGATATGTCCGGTACATTACAATAAATAAGTATGGTACTTACAGTTCAGCCTGTTTAATTTTTCAACAATAATTTTGATTATTACAATAGGTTTAAAGTTCATTGTTTGTGATGGTAAGTTTACATTGTTTAGTAAATTATTGCAGACATTTTCCACCACTGATTAGTAAATTACAAATTCATGGAATCTGATCCCATCTTCAGGTGGAAGAATAGTGTTTTATTTAAATTTTGTGACTGCCTTTTCTGATTTCAGGTTTGGCTATGGACTTTTCCAGGTTCACTTGGTGTGTTTTTACTTTGTTATGTTCTAGGTATTTCTTCCACTTGAAGACGGGATCAGATTCCAAATCCCGAAACGTCGTGAATTTGTAATTTACTAATCAGTGATGGAAAATGTCTGCAATAATTTACTAAACAACGTAAACTTACCATCACCAACAATGAACTTTGGACAAAGAAATGATTGAATAATTAAACAGTTTTTCTTTGTGGGGATTATAAGGCTCTAGAGAACCTAAAGTGGGTTTGTAGGGCTGAAAAGTTTGAGATTCAAAGATTCAACGATTTTATTTGGCCATTCAGTATGTGCGCAATACAATAGGCTATGTCAGGATTTTCTTACATGCTAATACAGTCAAAATAATATAAAATGCTTCGGTCAAATAAGCAATTCAGATCCACATTTAAAACCATGCAAGAGAAAAATAAAATAAATATTAACATGCTACATATCTTCCTTAGCCTAAAGCATTAGGCTACATGGTTAAATCCCTGGATAATCCCCTCAGAGAACCCCTGAGGTGAGATTGAATTATTTTATAGACCGACAAGCCAGGAATTTATCAATTGCATTCAAAAGCATAGTAAAAGTCTTACATCACCATCTTTATTGTTCATACGTAAAAAAATATGCTGGTACACTAATTCAATGAATCATAAGTAATTTATGTCAAAATCTTTCCATTTTTTAAAAAATTTGAAATAAAATTGGTGTATTAGGAGTGGGTTATTTTTTAGCTATGAATTAATGAACTTACTAAAGAAAAACATTTTATCACGATCCACGTGTGACTAGCCAACAAGATTCGCAATAAATGTTTTTATTTTGTACGTTTGGTCTGTCCGTGTTGTGTGTAGTTAGTGTAATGTGTTTTTTTAAATTTGCTGAAAACTGTGAGTGTTTGGTTTTTACTCTTAACGCCAGATTTTAAAATGGGACATACATCCCAAAACTAGTCATCTCTAGACAAATGTTTGGATTGAAGATGTAAAGGTATTATTATTATTATTATTATTATTATTATATTATTTACTTGCCTTGCTGTGACTCTATTGTTAATATACTTTATAAAGAAGTATATTAACAATAGTGATTTGCCTGTTGTTAAATTTGCATAACTTGTAAGATTTTTATGTACGGCTATGGGAAAAATCTGACTAAAACTGTGAATTGTTTCAGATTCCGTTAAGTAATGAGAGCAAGAGTTGGTTTTGGTACGTGGATCGAAGCGTGACTCAGGAACTTTTGGAACAACTGACCGATGAATTTCTTCGCATCTTTGACAAGTGCCCTTCTCGACTGAAAAGGAAAATTTCAGCTAACCAAAATATGACTGGGTACACCATGGGCGTGGTGAGGAAAACATCATTGTTTCATAGTATTTTAGAAACCTAGACAAACATTTAAGATACAAGGTACTACCTATTAAAACCCTGTGTACCGAAATTGAATTCTATTTAAATGCACTTCACATCAATTACGATGCACCCTCAGTCATGTAGGCCAAGGTTAAAACAGCTGAAATCAGTGATTGTGCCTTTTTTGTGCTAATTGTGACATTTATAAATATACAAAAGTACAACACTTTGTATTAGTTTATGCAACAATTCTGTTTTGAAGACATTTAAGCCAAGCCACAAGTGAAGTTTTGCTCATGCTCTAAATATTTTAAGAATGGCTGAAAGGCTAAATAAAATAATTGCATGCACACTACTGTACGACCAACTTAAATTTGGCAAATCACCTTAAAAATCAAGTAATAAGCATGTTGGAAATTTATAGGTTATAAATGGGGGAGGTCACTCACACAAAACATAGTCAAAGTCAAAACTTCTTTATTCATAACGTACATAATTAGTGTACATGAATGTGTCTTAAGAGTGAATTAGCCTAGTACTAAGCTAAATACCCCTCCAATACATTTTATAATATAATATGCCTACCCCTTTTACAAACCCTTTACAAAATTCCCTTAAGGTACTATTCTCTTCCTATTAAGGTACTTCCCTTCCTTTAGATTGGTCCTAAGGTATTAATACCTTTTTCAGTATGATACCCCTATACAATATTTCCTACCGGAGGTATATTATAGTCATAAAATTCATTAATATTATAAATTGGATAGTCACACCTGTGATGTCACTTGAAGTAATCAGACCTGTTCAGAGGATTCAAAATGTGAAAAGAGCCATCATATTGTTGTTTGGTATTGGTCCAAATGAATTATGCAAATCACATTTTTCAGACAGCTTCCGATTCTCAAACTTCCTTTATTTATACTCCAGTGCTTTCTCTTTGTTAAATCCAATCCGCAGAGATTTTTTGCCAAATAATCATCTTATCACTATCTGACCACAGAAATTATTTAACATTTTGCAGTATCCAATTCAGAGAACAACTTTTTTATAAAAATCACCATACTCTTGTTTTAAGATCTACAACAGTTTCCTCCAATGTATTTTAAGGAAACCTTCCACAACAAAATTCAAAAAGCTGGCCATAGATTATCTTTCTTGGAACTGCCCCTATATTCTCTCTGTGAAGTGTATCATGGCCCAGGGGCTTGACGAAGTCAGGTTTCAAATCATCTTGTAAGACTTTTCCCAGATGGTGGCAATTGTTTTCTTTTCATGTAGTTTTTTCTTTGTTTTTATTCCATATAAAATAAGACTTACGAAATTTAGATTTAAGTATTAGACTAAGAGAAGTTTATGACGCGCTACTGCCCAGGCAAACTTATACATATAAGGGTGTCACTAGACATAAAAATAAATAATTGCCAAGTTCTCACTCACATAGTATTTTGAGATTAGGCACACGAAGGAACTAATACATTAATTGCAATGAAACAATCAGGTGATGTGCGAATTGTGTAATTTCTACTATACGGTGTGGTTGAAAAGTCCCGGAACGGTGAAACATATTTTTTACCATTATAGATAAAGTAATAAAACTCGGTATATCAATAATAGTCATAAAAGTCTACTCTTTTAAGCTATTGTCGCTTTTTTTTATCCCCAGAGGGAGTTTTTTATGCCCACAAGGAGTCAGACAAAATTCTTAGATGGCAGCATAGGTCGAGTTTTGTATCAAATTAAAGGTCTCACTTAGCAGAATACAATGCCACAAACTAGACTTCAATGTATGACTGATACGGAAATGGCAGGCAAACAAAGTTTCCATTAAAATCATATGGGTAAAACTTAAAAATGCAATAACTTTCTTAATACTCAACCTTTTAACGTCGGGTTTATTACTTCAAATGTAAAGACGTTTAAGATAATGTATGATTTGACAAAGGCTACAGCCGATTTCTGTAAGATTTCCAAGGGGGACATCCATTAAAGGGTGTTTAAATTAAAACTTCTCAGGCCTCTGTCATATCATTCATAGTTTAAAACGTCTTTGCATTTGGAGTAAAAAGCCACAAATCCGACGCTAAAAGGTTGAGTATATAGAAAGTTATTGCATTTTTAAGTTTTATCCATATGATTCTAATGGAAAATTTGCCTGCCATTTCTGTCACGGTCATCCATTGTGAAGTCTAGTAGTCTGCTAAGTAAGACCTTTAATTTGATACAAACTCGACCTATGCTGCCATTTAAGAATTTTGTCTGACTCCTCATGCCCGTCTCCCTTAAGGGATAAAAAAGTTATAATAGCTTAAAAGAGTAGATATTTATGGCTATTATTGATATACCAAGTCTCATTACTTTTTCTATAATAGTTAACAAATATATTTCACCGTTCCGGGACTTTTCAACCTCACTACTTTCATCAAATGCCAAGCTTTCATTAGTCTAGAACCTGTATTTTATTGTGGTACCTGTACATTTAACACCTCAATATGCAACAGGTTTGAGTTTGGTTTAATAATGTTCCTCTTTATGATATTACTTGTAATATCATTATTGGTGTTTACATCAACAGTCATGGATGAAATATTTTAACTTGTATACAGGTTGTCCAGCTTCCACCTTTACAAACTTTTACAGGTTATTAAGCATGTCAAAACAAACAGAAAAATCATATAAACATGTCCTAAAATGCTTCGTTAAGCCGCTAGCCGCCATTTTGTTTTTTACAGTTAAGAATTTTTATTTCCGTAATCTGTTGTTGTATTGAGTTCATATTTTGCATGTACCTTAATCACATTAATGCTCATTTTTAGAAAAAATATTATTTTTTTCCAATGTATATTTTCAAAATGGCGGCCATATAAAATTGTTAAACTCAAATATCTCAAAAACAATAAAATTAATAAAAATGTTACAAGACACAAAAAAGTTTACAGATTATATTATCTAAACAGTGATACCAATTTTGTAAGGATCCAACAACAAATAACGGAGTTATTATGTTTTTTTCTGCTAGCGGCTTAACAAAGCATTTTAGGATATATGTTTATATGATTTTTCTGTTAGTATTGGCATGTTCAATAACCTGTAAAAGTTTGTAAAGGTGGAAGCTGGACACCCTGTATACATATACAGTTCACTGAGGATACATTGTGATTGATGTGAAAAGTGTCTCGCTGTACTTCATCTTTGACACTATACGGCTACCATAGGGCTACCTGTAATTGCCTTGTATCTTGTTTTAATAATTGAAAATTATTAACTTTTTATCAAATTAACTTATTAAAGTTTTGATAATTTTATGAATATTTTTCATTTACTTATTAGTAGGCTTATAATTTTAAAAGTTATTCTTGATCAAATACTTAGAAATATGGGTTTGCTTATATTAAGCTTCTTAACTTTGTATCAACGGTAGTTACTGGATACCACTAGAGGATGATAAGTAATATGCGCTGTTTCCATGGTCTGAGCCGGGCCCTGGATGGTGAAATATTTAGTATGGTTTTCATAATGTATTGAGATGCAATTCAATGTCAAAATATCTGAACACTGAATGAAAATTTCTGCTGGCACCTCTACGAATTCATCACCGAGTGACAGCCGATGCGATAGAATCAAAAGGACTCTTCAACAATTGATAACTCAGATAGGGTGAAGTGGGGTAATTGAAAACGCGAGGCTATTGGAGTCGTGAAATATAACTTTCTTATTAATTACATTAACAATTAGCAAATGATTTTCTATAAAAATTTGTAATTTTTTCTTTGTACTTATACTTTAAAACATCAAATAAAACAATGTTTTTATGTTTTTCTAAATTTTGTTTGCAATTCAACTTTTTCTGCAAATTTAATAGTGCGTTTTCTATCTGTTTCAAATTGTTTCCAAGAAACTGAGGAAACAAATGAAAATTTCCAAGTTGCTAATTTTAATGTGGAGAATCCAAAAACACCATTTATTTGGTGATAGGGGAATGAACAAATATTTTACAGCCATGATCCCAATTGCCCCAGTTAAAATACTTACTGGGGTAATTGGAATCATGAATGATGGGGCAACTGGGATCACCAATTTTCCCACCATAGTAAAATCAATTTTGTTTCAGTATAAGTGATATATCAGTTTAAAGTGATTGCCTTGTGACTATAGTGACTAAAACCAATTAGAGGTTGTGTTCTATGAACTTTATTTTAAGAAGAAAAACTATGATGGAGAAAACTTTAAATAGGAGGACATCCTAGTTCACCTTCCGGAACCGATTCTAGGTTGCCAAGAGTAACTTAAATTTAAAGTTTCTTTTGCGTCATACAACATCCAAAACGCCTAAATTTATGGTGTAGTGTACATATGTAAATAGTTTTTTCATTAACATTGATAACATATGATAAGTCCTATTAGAAACAGGAATGTTTTAAGCTTGTTTATATTAAGTGCTTTTAATACACCGACTGACAATGTCTATTGCAATATTGTGTTTGCTTAATGACAATAAACGATGATTATTTGATTATTTGATTATTGCTCAATGACATTAGCATTGGGAAGTTATAGTGGCCTAATTGATTTTTTTCTTCAATGGTTTTCAACGGCAACATAACTAAAGTTTTTATGTGATATGTGGCCACTCTGATAAACCCAACACACAGCTGTTTCAACAATCCTGTCAGTTCCTGTGATTGGGGTATGGGATAACCTTTCCCGTTTGTTCCCTTTTTCCCTATCCCATTGCCAAGGTATACATTATAAAATAATGCTCTCTTTGCTCATGGTGGAAGGGGGCGGCAGTTGGGCGAAGCAAGGTGACAAAATAGTTTTTACCACTTCTTCAATATCATACTTCATTATCCTAATAAGCTGTGTACAGTAGAATATCACTTCTCTGAAATAATTGGTACCTGCCCTGTTTAATTAGCCAAAAAATTAGCGTAGCTTCTGAACATTAATATATTGAATTGATCTAATTAAATAAATTTCTGGACATTCAATAGCGTTACCTCTTTTTAAATTTTGATGCAGTTTTTAATACCAGGTTTAGTTGTTGGAAGTAGACGGAAGAGCAAAAAAATAATTGTGATTACTACCACAATTTATCACATATTATTTATATATATTTATTTATATTTAAGTACCCACCCCTACTTATCCCACCACTCCTGTCATTCTCTCTTGTGTTACAAACTCATTCATTCATTGAGTGAAGAGTTGAGTAATTTTGATGGTTTGTTGCAGAACGAGCTTAACCAGAAGAGAATCCCTCCACCGCCGGGCTCGGGTCCCGGGGGGGAGCAGCAACCCGGGGTCAGCTTCCAACAGCCCAACCGCGGTCCCGGCCCCCAATCTGGCTCCAGCCTGGGTGGCCCCGGCCCCCGCAACACCAGTACGTGTCCACCCCTACCCCCCAAACAAATATTTTAATTTTGCTAATTATTATACAGCTTAACTTAAGTTTGAATGACATTTTTTCTAGTAGGTGAGGTGAATACTATTTATCTCCTTCCTATTCATGGGCATCATTCACCTTTTTTCGTTTTATAGTGCGAGACGACAAGTCCAATAATCCGTTGGGAATCCAACTTCGTTAATCAAATGTACATAAACACATACAGACACACACACATATACTGTCTCTACGCACTCCCGATATTTCGCAGAACCAAACAACGATCCACGTCTTCAGGGGAGGAATTCCCTACGTGGAACGTTGTTTGGTTCCGCGAAATATCGGGAGTGCGTAGAGACAGTATATGTGTCTGTATGTGTTTGTGCACATTTAATTAACGAAGTTGGATTCCCAACGGATTATTGGACTTGTCGTCTCGCACTACAAAACAAAAAAAAGTGAGTGATGCCATGAATATTAAGGAGATAAAAAGCTTAACTTAATCAAATTCACAATATCACTTCATTTGGGAAAAATACGCTAATTTTCAAAATTACAAGGATTGTCCAGAAAATACAGAATAATTGTGCATAACGGTGATGCCTTCAATGCTTAGAACTGTACATCTGCACGGTCCCAGCAAGAACGTCAGAAACATTGTTCAGCTACAATTACATACTATTTTCCTGTATAATTTAGATTAATTTTTTTGCTATCCTGTGATCAGTATAAATTTTTAAAGTAATTTTTAGGAAAAGGATTGGACACAGCTAACTCATCTTGAAAAGTATTGATGAGCTTGACAGAACACAAAAAAAAAACAGTTAAATGTTTTTTATATTTCAACTAATTGTGTAGTCTTTTTTAAACACAGAGATAATTCGCAGTTATACAACAGTTTTTGAATTCTCTCTCCAGTCAGTGTTAACAACTTAGCACATTTGTGCCACACAGTCCATAACAAACTAGCACAATACTACAAGAAAAAAACATGTTCTAAGCTCTTAAAAATAACTGTACTCACTTTGTTTTTTTATTTAATTTTGTTTTGTTAGCTGTGTAGAAAGGTGGGGTTATCCAATCCTTAACTGATGCACAGGCATAACAAAGAAAGTCATAGACATTTTCAAGATTGTACACATAACCTACAGTTTTGAATGAAAAATAATAATTATTTGCTATAACAAATGGACAATAAATTAAAAATAATTTCATGTGAATTTTTTATTGTAGACGAAGACCAACGGAAGAAAAATGAGAACAACTTGGGCATGTTGCCACCAAACCACAATCCCCGGTCGCTTATGGGAGGCGCCGCGCCGGACTTCAAGAAACAGCCTCCGCCGCAGCAGCCCCACACTGGCTCCAGGTGAATCTAAAAATCTATAAATGAGAACAACTTGAGCATGTTGCTGCCGAACCAAAATCCCATGCCGCTGATGGGGGTTGCATGCTTTACTTGAAGAAACAGCCTCCGCCTCAGTAGCCCCACACTGGCTTTAGGTGAGTCTGACAATCTACAAAGGAGAACAACTTAAGCATGTTGCTGCCGAACCAAAATCCCAGGCTGCTGATGAGGGTCGCCACGTCGAACTTGAAGAAACAGCCTTCGCCGCAGTAGCCCCACACTGGCTTTAGGTGAGTCTGACAATCTACAAAGGAGAACAACTTGAGCATGTTGCTGCCGAACCAAAATCCCAGGCTGCTGATGAGGGTCGCCACGTCGAACTTGAAGAAACAGCCTTCGCCGCAGTAGCCCCACACTGGCTTTAGGTGAGTCTGACAATCTACAAAGGAGAACAACTTGAGCATGTTGCTGCCGAACCAAAATCCCAGGCTGCTGATGAGGGTCGCCGCGTCGAACTTGAAGAAACAGCCTTCGCTGCAGCAGTCCCACACTGGCTTTAGGTGAGTGACAATCTACAAAGGAGAACAACTTGAGCATGTTGCTGCCGAACCAAAATCCCTGGCTGCTGATGAGGGTCGCTGCATCGAACTTGAAGAAACAGCCTTCGCCGCAGCAGCCCCACACTGGCTTTAGGTGAGTACAGTATGACAATCTATAAAGGAGAACAACTTCGGCATGTTGCTGTCAAACCACCTAAAATTAAATCAGAATCACTTAAAAAAATTTTAATGGTGTAAAATGTTAAAAAAAACCATAGATGTCTCTTATTTTCATTGTTTTGAAAGGCTTCTCCCTATTCCAGAATCTCATCCAGGGGGTAAAATGATTTTCTGCCAACTAGTTAGTGTGAGTGATGTAATTTTTGCTTTCCTTTGGCTTGTGACATCCTCTAGAAGCAGGTTACAGTGCTTTATTCTGAGTATGATGGAATTTGTCTTGAAGCATACTGTGGTTACGAGGGAGCTGATACCTCATGCATGCATTGTGTTGTGGCAGTGGATGCCTGATACCTTTAAGTGGGGTTTCCCATTGCTATAATCACCTTTCTGTCTTAGTGATAACAACATGTAAGTTTTCTCAATTAAGGACGTACAGCCTGGAATTGAGTCTGCTCAACAGAGTATCAATGTGTATTGGTTCCATGACAGTTTCCATCTATTTTATGATATGGAATTATAAAATCTTATGCCTCCATGTCATGCACAGTTTCTATGTTGTCCCGTGTATTGCTAAATGCCAGATGTTAGAATTAGCATGTCATATTTAGTGTCATAATAATGTACACACCTTCTTCTCTCCTCTGTTTTTCTGCCTTCTGCTCTTATGGAAGAAGTCCTCTGTTAGATATTCTGGGGTCTTCGGCGAGAGATCCAGGCTTCTGAAGTCAGCATGAAAGTCATTTTGCTGTAGGCTGCCATAAGTAATGTTTGTTAATCTTACGTTTGTTTATTTGTTTTACAGAGAGGGAGGAGGGTACGGAATGTACCATGGAATGCCGAGCTCCAGCCAGATGGGTGGTGGAATGAGTGGCCAACCAGGAAGTCATCAGACTAGCAATACTCAGTTCCTGTACCCCCCACCGAGCACATCGTTCCCTTCTGCCCCCACCAACGGGCCCAACAGTCGCTTGCCCAGTCCCTCGGTACAGAAGATGTCCAGAGTGTCGGAGAGTGCCATCTTTCACCCTCCGAAGCGCAGCGGCAGCAGTGGCAGCCACGCCATGACTGCCCCAGCCCCATCCAGCTTCCCGAGACCGATCAAAACAGAGATGCAGCCTCCGACACAACAGCCTCCAAAGTCCTCCCACTCGAGCCACCATCTGCCGCGCAATGGAACGTGCCATACATCCGACGGCGGCCCTCAGCAGCCCATCAAGAGTGAAAACATGCATATGAAATACCCCACAATGATGGACAAACACGGCTCTAGCCACCAGAAAAGTCACTCAAAAATGTATGATAATCTAAAAACGCAGGTTGGCGGAGGCGGCCAGGCCTGGGGCAACCCAGCTGAGGGGCTCGCCAGGTGTGCTGGTGGCGATAACGCCTTGACGAAGCACATAAAAATTGAACCTGTGACTCCCGTAACAAGTTACCAAACCAAAACCTCTCCACGGTGGGTGTCTGGGCCTGCCCCGATCTCAATAAAACGGTCTATTTCTCCACTCCTACCCCCGCCACCATTGCCTCCACCCCCTCCACCTCCACCCCCACTCCCGACGATACCCCCACCTGTCTCGAAACCGTCATCCATCTTCAGCCCTGATAAAATGACCCCACCTATGCCGTCTTCCCCCAAAGAGATAAAACCTATTGTCCTGAGTCCTCTATTACTATCCCCGATTAAGTCGGTACGTAACCGCACCAGTAGTTCAAGTTCTGAACCGGAACTCATTCCTGTAATGCCTAAATTGGAAGAAACTCCTGGATTCGAGAGTTTGGCTAAAGGGAAAACGGCAATAAAACTGCCCGGAAAGATACCAGAACCTGTCCATAGTTCAAAAGAAAAGCGTAAAGATGTCCCCTCAACAAGCAATGCACCATCTGCGGTGCCCAAAGCTACGACAGATCATGCCCTTTCCTGTCGTCCACCTGAAGTTGTTGAAAATAAAGCCATAGAAAAAGTAATCGAAGCTCAGCCGGCTGAAGTAACTGATCTCACAAAGTCACTTAAACGGGAACACAAAAAGAAGAAGAAGCATAAAGAACACAAAGAGCATCGAGAGCATAAAGAACATAAGGACAAAGATAGAGACAAGGAGAAAGAAAAGAAAAAAGATAAACACAAAGATAAGCACCGTGAAAAAGATAAAGAAAAAGAAAAAGAGAAACATAGAGGCGACCCTGCCCCAATCAGAATAACGATTCCCAAAGACAAAATTACAAAAATTCTCCCACCCCCTCCTCCTGTAGCCACACCCTCAAACTCAGAACCTGGATCTAGTTTGAAGATTAAAATACCCAAAGATAAACTGATAAAAACGCATGTGGAGCCGGGGAAGTCACAGAGTAGCCTTAAAATAAAAATTAGCAAAGACGCTATATCTTCTCATTCCTCCTCAAAGAGTAGTTCATCGTCAAGTAGTTCTTCGAAGAAGAGGGAGAGAAGCTCGCACAGAGATGAAGATGAGAAACACCACAGCAAGCATTCGAAAATGGCCAAGACGAATGGAGATTATCGATCGGCCGAGGTAATCATATTTTAATAGTCGAGTGAAATATTTAGTTGGAGTAGAGTTGTATGTGAAATGAAATGTCCTTAATTGTCACAAAAAGTTTTACACATTTTTAGCTCAGCTGGTAAAACAGGTGACTTTGTCAAAAAATAAATAAATAAAATAATTGCACAAATATACACATCTATACAATACAAATGATAATCCATACAGGAATTTTCAGGAATTGTTCAGGTGTTTTTTCAGACAAATTGAAAATAGCCAAAATTAAACCTCTTTTTAAGTCAAACAGCATCCAACTAACTACCGACCTCTTTTACTACTACCTATATTTAAAAAAAAATGTTATGGCTAACCAATTAACAACTTGTTAAAAAAAAATTGTTTATTTGATATAGAACAGCATGGATTCAGAACAGGAACATCAGTCATTAGTGCCAGTATTGAATTTATTGAATCTATCATAAATTATATTTATAAAGGTGAAAAGTCAGTTTTCATTTTTATGGACTTAAGCAAGGCATTTGACAGATAACTCTTACTTATGCTACCGAAATTAGATATACAAAATAGAGCCTTTTCATAGTTTAAATCTTATTTGGATAGTAAAAAACAGTCTGTGGAAATTACACATCATAATAAATTTAATCAGTTAATCAAGAATAATTCCAAGTTGAGGGACATAAAATATAGTGCCTCTCAAGGATCTGTTCTTGGACCAAGGTAAACTTCTGTGCTACCTGAAAGGTTTACTTGATTGTACCAAATTTAATAATACAGGGTGATTAAAAAAGAATGACCTGATTTTAAATTTTGATATTATTGATAGTATCACATTACCACCACTGAAACTGCAGTATCTACAACAAGGGTGGTCTATAGTTTTATAAAATCACCACTAGATGTCTAATTAAGCGCTAACTGTGGGTGTGGCGTCAGTCATAAACTTTGGTCACATTTAGTCAGACGTTGGATAGGGCGCACAGGACCGCGAGACACAGCTTTGCATTTTTGGCCTCCAAGGTCACCTGACATAACACCGTGCGACTTTTTCCTGTGGGGATACGTAAAAGAACGAGTTAATGTTCCTCCTTTAGCTCGTGACATCGAGGAGCTTAAAACCAGGATATCAGATACAGTAGATACAGTCCCAGAAGACATCTAGTGGACAGTTTGGGATGAGTTCGGCTATTGTCTAAATGTCGCCAGAGCCTCCAATGGAGGGCACATAAAACAATTGTAGTACATCATCATAAATTTGATGTTTCTCTGAGTATTTTGATGTAAAATTTGTTTGTGCGCACAAATTTTTGAAACAATCATAGTTTTCTGAAATCAGGTCATTCTTTTTGAATCACCCTGTATTATATTTTATGCCGATGACATTAATATAAAAATATCCGGCAAAACAAACAGTGATATAGAAACTCTGGCATTTAACCACGTTTCAATACTGGATGAATTCCTAAACAACAAATGCTTACTTTTAAATCCCTCCAAAACTAAACAAATAACCTGTTCTACAGCTCAGGATAGAGCTTCTGTTCTCTTAACTATTTTCTTAAACATTTACTGGAGGATGTTAATGAATCTAAATTCATGTCTCTTTGTTCTTAAAAAAAAATACAAATTTCAGTAATTTACAGACTTTAAAAAATATTTATTACGCTTTTATACAATCACATAAAATTTATGGGATTAGTTTATATGGTTGCACTACTATTGAAAATATAATAAAAACCCTCATTTTGCAAAAAAAGAGCAATAAGGATTATAATGGGGCTAAAATGGAAAGATTCTGTAAATCTGAAATTTGTTGAACTGGTTGTTATGACAGCAGTTATTCATATATTTGAATTAAATTTGTTTATAATAAAGAATGCTTTCCTAATTGAAACTTTAGGTCAAAATCATACTTACAATATGAGACAAAGATCTAATTTTGCACTAAAACATCACCGTCTTAAATATTTTGAGAAAAAACCTTCCTATGCCGGTATCAAGTGTTATAATTAATTTTAATTTAATTTACTTAATTTTAATTTAATTTAATTTAATTTAGCATAATTCATTTTAATTATGTTCATAAAAAAGAAAGTTTCCTAATTGAAACTTTAGGTCAAAATCATACTTACAATAAGAGACATGGATCTAATTTTGCACTAAAACATCACCGTCTTAAATATTTTGAGAAAAAACCTTCCTATGCCGGTATCAAGTGTTATAATTTCCATTCTGCAGATCTAAAATCAATCACCGATTTCACTTAGATGAAAAAAAGACTAAAAAAAAGAACTCTTAGTTGAACTGTTACATTCCCTTTTAATGAGTTTTTTAATTATCTTGTTTTCTAATATTCTCTTCTTTTTTGCATTGTGGGTAGCCTAATGTACATTCCAGAGCCACATTCAAGCATGCATATGCATATGTCTGTGTAAAGTGGAATAAAATTATTATATATGTAAATTCATGAGTTTACGTTAATGCCATTCTTGTATACACTGTATATATATGAATAAAAAAATCTTGAATCTTTAATCTTACACAAAGAAGGCTCAATGGGACATTTTAATGAAATATTAAGATTTGCATGAAACATGCTTTGGTCTTACATGCTACCAAAGGTTTTGGGCCTTTAATGGATCCATTTTCAAGTGAAGAATATCAAAAAGTGGTTATCCATGTGATCTTAGACAAATAATTTAAAACACACACATACCAAAATATGTTTACGAACGAAAACACACACTAAATACATTACTGGCTAGTTATTATTAAAAACCGGATGCACGTGCGGCGTCCTAGGCTGATAAGTCATCATTGTCGGTGGCTTGTCTTTCTATCCCCCCCCCCCCTTGCCAATCTTTATCTCTGGCCCTTCGACCATTTGGTTACTTCTCCTGTAGATTATTTTCATGGCTGTGTTATAAATTACATTTGATTTTAAAGAAGTTTTTTTTCCAAAGAAGCTAGGGGTTGTCTTTAGATGAGCAGTATATTTCAAATTCTTCAATAGCATTCAAGTAATGCTCTCTTTACAGGTGTGGAGAAACTCAAAATAATGTTTAAAACTGGTATAAGTATTTAACATCCATAAAGACCATCCTCATAGTTAGACCAATTCGTATATAAGAGGTCAAAATTGTGGTTCGGATCCCACTTTAAACTGTAGGTCCTCAGATACCATTGACTGTTGGGCTATGAATTAACAGTCCTGTCTAAGGAGAATTTCGGCCTTAGTCAGTAACAAGACTACAAGATCATGCCACAATCATCATACACTCATCTCTCATTCATACTTGGCTTTAAACTACCTATTGAGTTAGGTCGCCATTTCAGTTAAAGGTATTAAAGGTAACACTTTTTTATTAGCATGATACGTGTTGTTTGTAATCAGAAATGAAAAACAAACGTCTACAACACTCAAAAATATATTTACACCTATACTGCAAAGAATACAGACGGTAAATATATAAAAAGATGAATAATGGCAATCGATTTCGACCGGATACACCGATCATCATCAGGCCCAAAGAGAGAATGCTTCTTCTCTCTTCTTTGCTTTCTTTTGCATTCCCTCTTTGGGCCTGATGATGATTGGTGTGTCCGGTCAAAATCGATTGCCATTATCCATCTTTTCATATATTTACCGTCTGTATTCTTTGCAGTATAAGTGTAAATACATTTTTGAGTGTTGTAGAGGTTTGTTTTTCATTTATAATTATTTCTTTTATCTATTAAATGAGTAGCAAAAGCGGATTTATATGATTTTTTTTTTTGGTTGCGCAAAAGTTATTGTTAGATTCACAATAAGACGCCAAAAAAAATCGTCAATCCCACTTTTCACACTCATTTAATAGAAAATGGATGTAATTAAACCAGTTTTAATGATAAGTTCCTGGAGGCCTTGCTCAGTTAACAGAAATTCTTTTGATTTGATTTTAAACTCCATAAAACGAATGTTAAAATTTTTGGAATTTCAATTCAAGATTATAACAAAATAAGATTTTCCTAGCATAGAGACCTATATACATATTATTTTAATCCCAGAACAAAGCTATTTGCAAAGTTTGAAGAAAATCGTTCGAGGCGTTTTGAGATTCGTGTGCATATACAATTATAGCTTACTCGTATTAGAGTATAGGATTTAGATTCTCCACATCTGTAAACATGGCGATTAGATGAATTATCCAAGTCCGCTTTTGCTACTCATTTAATACATAGTAGATAATAGACATAATTATACCAGATTTAATGATAATTTAGAGATTCTACAAGTCTGTAAACAAGTGAATTACATGAATGCTATTGAAGAGTTTGAAATAAATTACTCATCTAAAGACAACACCTAGTTTCTTTCGAAAAAACTTCTTTCGAATAAATCAATGAAAAAAATCAACAGGAGATGTGACCAAAGGGTCAAGGGTCAGATATAAAGATTGGTAGAGGGGGGGGGGGAGATAGGAAGACAAGCCACCGACAATGACGTGCATCCGGTTTTTATTAAAAACTGGCCAGTAATGTATTTAGTGCTTTTGTTCGTAAATGTCTTTGGTGTGTATGTGTTTTAAATGATTGACGAAATTCACACGGATAACCACTTTTTTATGTTCTTCGATTGAAAATGGACCCATTAGAGGCCGGAAACGTTTGGCTAAACCATATGCAAACAAACCATGATCACTCGACAGTAGCACAGGTATTTGAAATATTTTATTGTTATTTGTTTTAGTTGACATATATGAGTCAAGACTTTAGATAGGGATAACTTTTTCCCTATCTTACTAATCCCCATTATTTACTTCCCATTGACCTATTTCAATTTTAATAGATTGGTTAGTTTACCTGTGGGTAACTAAAATGTGGGTATTTTAAAATAACTCAAAATCATACAATTGGTTAACTTTTTGTCGGCTCCCAGCTCCAGTTTACTCCATGATAACTGGTGGATCTATGATCCCAAAAAAACTATCTCTCACACATTCATAGAATTCGTATTAAGTTGCAAATTAATATACTATTTATTTTATATACTTATGTAAGTTTGGTTTGTAATTATAAGACATTAATTAAATTATTGTATTCTTTTCAGTGACTGTTCCTATTGATTTGGTTTAAAATAAGGTAAGTGGGTGCATGTTATATTGTACTTAGAAATTTCATTTTAACTTATAAATTTTAAATAGAACTGTCCAAACTGAAATGAGTCTAAAATAAAATTGAATGAAAATACAGTAGAGTCCCGATAATCCGAACTTCGGTAATCCGAAAGTCCGCGTAATCCGAAACCGATGTTGGTCCGTTTTTTTTTTTTTTTTTTTTTTTTTTTTTTGAAAGATATTTCGGGGGATAAAAATAAAATAAGAAACAGTATAACCGTGAATAAAGTGTATTAGGGCATGTAAAAGTTGCAGTGAGCAAAACAAAACAATGCTACCCTATAGAATGGAAAACTAAAGAACATGAAATAAGTGTACAGTGTTACATCATATATACAGTAGTACAAAACAAAAAAATACAGTAAAAATTACACAGTATACTTCATTTTAAAGATAAACAATGTATACAATACGGCAGTTCTGAACTTTATATTGGTTTAAAAAAGTCTGTTACACTTTTTTGCCGAAGATTTGACGACCTCTCTTTTGAAGCATAACTACGCCAGCGCCTCAGAAACAACGTATCCGCTGGGGTAGAGACGGCTTGTTGCTCTACGTAGCGTAGCGCTAGATCAAAGGCAGCCGCCGCGTCCGAGTGGGATACTCTCTGCTCGCTGTCGTCGTCTGTTTCATCGCCTTCAGATTCGTCTGAGATAGTGGCCTGTTGTTTCAAAACCTTTTCAACGATCTGCTGATCGTTTAAAATTTCATGGTCATTGTCGTCAGCTTGTAACCACTCATTCACGTCATTTGCATTTACGTCTTCACAGCCGGGAATGTTCTGTAAGAGCTCCTGCACCTGCACAACATTGTTTCTTTCTGCTTGTTGATTTGGGTTTTCTTGAAAAGATAAAGTAGGCCAAATTTTACTCCAGGATTTTCTCAACAGCTGTTCACTTGTAGAATCCCACGCTTCTGCTACCCAATAAATTACGTCTTTAACATTGACCATCTTCAGCTTTTGAATCAATGAAAGCGTTTCGTCTTCATCTTCCAGGATTCGTCTCAATAACTTCTTCCGGTACAAGAGCTTCACATGCTGAAGTACATGTTGATCCATTGGCTGGATCAACGGGGTCACGTTCGGTGGAAGAAATATGGCCTTTATATCGCCACAAACTAATTCGTCGTCTGGAGGATGTGAAGTCGCATTGTCGAGAAAGAGTAAAGCTCGGACCGGTAAGTCATTTTCCTTGCAAAATCGAGTGACTTGGGGAACAAAGTGATCGTCAAACCATCCCTTAAATAGTGCTGAGGTCATCCAAGCATTTTTGGAGTTTTTGTAGGTGACAGGCAAGGCATTTACATTTAGGTTTTTAAATGCCCTTGGTTTTGCAGCTTTGCCGATAACCATGAGAGGGAGTTTATGATTCCCTGCAGCATTACTGCACGCCAAAACTGTCAATCTCTCCTTGCTGATTTTCAAACCAGGTGCACTTGTTTCGTCTTTAGAAGCCAGACTTTTTTTTGGCAATGCCTTAAAGTTGAGGCCTGTTTCGTCAGCATTATATATTTGCTGCGGTGAATAGTTTCCTGCAGCAATCAGGTCAGCAAATGTATTTGAAACATAATCGGTTGCAGCAGCCTCATTAGATGATAGCCGTTCCCCAGTAATGGCTAACTGTCTTATGCCGTGACGCTTCTTAAAACGATCAAGCCAGCCAGTGCTAGCAGAAAAAGACTTGTCTCCGTTCAATAATTGATTTAATTGTAGAGCCTTTTCTTTGATCAAGGGTCCACTAATCGGGGTACCTTTTTCTCTCTCTTGAGAAAACCAAATAAAGAGTGCAATGTCAAGGTTTTCCAGTGGCGTGGTTTTCGCCGTATGACGGGATTCAGTACACTTACTTGTTGAAGCAATACAAAACTGTTCGATTTTTAGCCTATTTTTCTTCCAGTCGGTGATCGTAGAATTCCCCACTCCAAACTCAACAGCCAATTTTGACGCACTTTCACCATTGTCTAATCGTTTTAACACTTCAAGTTTGTCTTGTAGTGTAACCGAAGTATGTTTCCGTTTCGAAGTCATTTCACTACATTCACAACTCAAAAGCTGACGCTACAAAGTTATAAACGTTTCTGAACACCAGCTTTGTTTACGTTACCGTATACAGTAATTTTCTGAACACCAGGATTGCCAACTAAAAGAACAAAATTGTATTAAAACTTATGCAGTTTATCGTAAAAAAACAAGCGACCCAGTAAATGCTGTCACCTATCGGGGAAAGCCGAAACTGCTAGCCATGTCATCTGACGAAACAAAGTGTGACCCTGTACGTGCTGCTACCTATTGGAAGAAGCCAAAACTGCTAGCACCGTCGCGTGACGAAACAAAGTGTGACCCTGTACGTGCTGCTACCTATTGGAAGAAGCCAAAACTGCTAGCACCGTCGCGTGACGAAACAAAGTGTAACCCTGTACGTGCTGCTACCTATTGGAAAATCTGAAACTGCTAGCACTGTCGTGTTATGACAGTTCGTTGTACCGCGTCAACGTATTCTGTAGCGTCCGAGCGGCCATGCGAGATAGACGTAGTAGGCCAATGGGCCAACTTAAACGTTGTATTTCACCAATACGTGTATTTTGGTAAACATTTCGCTTAATCCGAAATATTCGGTAATCCGAAATGGGTCCGGTCCCAAGCATTTCGGATTATCGGGACTCTACTGTAGTATATTTCATTCTAGCGCCAATCAATTAATCAATTAGTGTTTAGCATTAATCAATCGTGATTAATAATTGTGTATATTATACAAACCAATAAAAAATATTAAAATTATTACATATATATATTGTCATAAGATTACAGGCTTTGCAGTACCCATGAACATTGAAATTAAAACACGTCCAAGGCTTCGCATCGGACGGGAATAATTAAAACAAGTACCAGAAAATCACGTTTGTTACAAGTTAGGAATGGTACTTTTCATCACGACACAAAAAAATACACAAAATAACAAACTCAATAAAATTAAAACAATTTTATTTCTCAATTAACATTACAGCAAAAATAACTATTCCTACTTCTGTTTAAATTTAAATTGTTAAACAATTACAACAGCTGGTTTTTATCATAAAAATAAACGATTAAGAAGCACAAGCATGCGTAGTGGGCAAATGGAGAACTAATTGAGAGGATCGAAGCAGGGAAAATCATTGGATCGTTGCCTCTAAATTAGAGGTCCGTAAAGAGATGTTTTCGTTGATATCAGCTGTCATTGCAAATAGCTTCTTTCGAGATACGGAAACACAGATTTACGAGAACACATTTTTGCTAAAAGCAAGTATTTTTGTCGATCAGCATTCATATTTAAATAAATTTCACCCTCAATCGTGATTAATGATTGTGTATATTATACAAACCAATAAAAAATATTAACAAATTACATACATATTGTCATAATATTTCGGGCTGTGCAGTACCCATGAACATTGAAATTAAAACAGGTTCAGTGGTTAACTATAAACAACTGTAGGTGAGTCAGTGGCGTAGTGGTGTGTATATATATATATATGGCTCATTTAGCCAGTCACCAAGTTTTAAGAATAACAAAATAAATTCTGCGGTGCAGAGCACCTGAGTCAGTATTTTATGTAAAAAACTAAACACCAAAATAAAAATTAGATCTCTCTTTATAGAGCTAAACCAGGGCACTAAGCCATTGCAGTCCAGCTTCACTTGAGCTATGCAGACTGGTCAATCCTTCGGGGAAAGCACTCAGTGGGCACTGTGCGACTATGTGCTTCATAGTTTGATACTCTGCTCCACAGTCGGATTTCTGGTCTTGTGTCATTTTATATTTGTACTTCCAATAATTACATCTTCCCACTCCTGTGCGGAAACGATTGAGTATAGTCCACTGCTTCCGAGGAAGATTCATACCATCTACCGCTACGGTCGGGTCAGCTATCAAGAATTGGTTCCGACCTTGCAAAGCGCCGGCCTTGAAAAAAATTAAATAAAAAAAAGGCATAGTGGTTAGAGCCCGACTTCAGGACGATGGCAGCGATTTCGTGGATTCGAATTGGCGTTCAGGCCTGTCAGGCGTTTCAGGCGTTCTGGCCTGAAATTATTATCAGTACTATTCATCTATACCATTCACCTAGAGGGTCATTCTCTTCCTTTGTTTAATTAATATGTTCCACTCTCAGATCAGTAGTTATGTTGATGGGGCAAAGTTTGATGCCTAAGGCCCCTGTTACACTACGGTGGCTAGTCACGTCGCTGGCGACGTGGCCAGCTACAGGGGCAGGTGTTTCCATTGAATCTGATGGAACCCTGTTACACTACGGTGGCTGGCGACGTGGCCGAAAAACGGCCACCTGGATCACAAAACCAGCCACCGACACGGTGGCTGTTCTCAACTGTACGGTGGCCGGCGACCCGGGCCGTGGCTGCTCTGCGCAGTCAAGGGGCACTGTTTAACATTGGGTTATACGGGAGCCTGTTACACTACGGTGGCTGGCGACGTGGCTAGTCACGCAGGTCGATGCGCATGCGCTCGATAGTTGGGTATCACATCGTCGCCTTCCAGGCATAAGGTCGTATCTCAAAAAAATGGATTTTTAGGTTACGACAGTTTTTGAATCTCCCAGATAGCCTCTACACATCACACGAATCGTCGTATGTCTATCCCTCCTAGTTTAGAAGATACAGGCTATGTCCTATGAGTCGTATCTCAAAAAATTTTAAATTTAAATCAGACGAAAGGTCGTATCAATTAATGATACGACTGTTTGCCTGATACAACCCAGTCAAAAAAGGCGTCGTATCTCAAGATACGACTTTTAGTCTGAACTATAATTTTGACCTTGCCTAGTATAACCTTGCATAATGTATTCAGGCAAACTGTCGTATCTTGTTTATATATATAATTTTCTAAGTATATATATATATTTTCAAATCTCTTGGCGTGTACTTTAAAGTTTAGGGTATCATGCATTACTAGCCTAAAAATAAAGTTTCTAAAGTTCATTCGTTTAGAATCTCTGAAGCAAAATGTAGGTGTCGTTTTTGTTTTTGTGCTCTCCTGAAAAATCACTGAAAATGAGATACGACCATATGCCTGGAAAGCGACGACATGTTTTGACCAAAACATCAGTGCGACTGATCAGTGTACAGACGGTGGTTTATAAGTTAAGTGATTGTTTATTAGTGACCTATAACCACCCAGTGTAAAGTTCTTTTCGTATAAAATGGAGGGTAGTGTTAGGATAATCAAGTAATTAAAAAAATGATGTTTTTGACATCCTAAAATAGTTAAAAAAACTTTTGCTCATAATTGCACAGTTCGTCGAACAAGGTATAATACAAAGAAACTTCTTTCCTTCTAGGCACACACAGAATCGGATGAACGTGCACTGTTCTTTTCCTTCTTCTTTTTTTCTTAAGCAGGAGAGCTAGCAACAACATATACTCACTGTTCGATGGCATCTTTACAACTGAAAACGTCATGAAGCATCCACGAAGGTGATCAGCGACGTAGCCAGCCACCGTGTCAGTCGCTAGCCACGACGCTGGCCACGTCGCCGGCGACGTGGCCGGCCACCGTAGTGTAACAGGAGCCTAAGAGGGCCTACCTATTTTAATAACAAAACCAAACCAAGGAGTAGACCTCAGTCACAAAAGTCTGTTGAATATGGCTATCTTGTTTACATTATAACTGGTGATTACGGGTGTGTGAGTACTAGAGTATCGAGTATTTTTCGAGCCAAGCCTGTACCACTCGACTCGACTTGAAGTTTAGGAAAAAACTTGATGTTCGAGTCAGAGTATTGTAGCTGTCTTTTTAAATGAATATATAAACAGATTTTCACATAAGAATAAATATAACACAGTACCTCATGACAATTTTTCTGTCTTATTTGTTGAAGAAAAACTAAAAGTTTATTATCGAAATCCACTTATAAAATTATGTTCTAAGAAATTAAAGAGGTTGTGTTTCATTGTGTTCATTAGCTACCTATTTGATCAGAGCGAGATAGAAAACGACTTCCGATGACATTGTTTAAATAAAATGTTTAGTGGTAAACACAAGTAATCAGCCAAAAGTCGCAGATGCGCTTGTGTAGTCAGATTCATGCTGTTCGTTCGGCGGGCGCTGATCTACACTACACGCTGAGTGGTCATCAAAATATTGTAGTATATTTTTGCGTTTGTTGCCGAGAGAAAGTTTGTGGCAGTTATATGATACCATTTACTAAACTTCTTTTGATAACAATTAGTATAATTTTTTCACAATACAGTAAGGTAAACAAATGTTATTCTAAACTTAAAAAATATTGTATTTAAGGTTTAGAATAGTCGGGTTGTTAGAATAGTGAGGATAGTATTACCCTTTACCAAATGGATTTTTCCCACAGTTAATGAACTTTGTTTCAGGAGGAATGGTGCCACCTCCAGATTTTTGAAGACTGTGTTACTTAGTTAGATAAAACTTGGCTCTCAGAAGCCTTTTATATAGTTAGGAAAATAAGTGCAAATTTACTGTTTTTCTGGAAAAGAACTGTTATAAAAACAAAGTTTATTTAATGACAATTTTATTAATTTTAGGAGGCTTTAAATGATAGCGTAAGTCAGAAAAATGTTTCCATTGTGTTCCAGTCAGAGTAAAGTTTTTGATGAATTTCAATGTTTCCGCTATATTTGTCAATGTTACAATGATGTTTGTTGTCAAACAGTGACCTGCTCAGTTTTGCGATACATTGAGCACTACCGTCCAACATTTAGTACATTTCTTGCTATTTGTGAATCTCTGGATTTCTTATGTATATTGTAAATTCATGCTTATAGAACATAGGTAGTACAGTACTTGTGTATATAGTATACATACTATATATAATGTGTATAGTGTAACTGTACAAACTATTTATTTTAGTTTAATATTTGTGTTTAAACAAATAAGTCTTTTGTGAAAAACAAGTCGTTAAAGTTAGCTAAATAATTTTTTACGTGGTTAATTACTCCTATTTCTATCCCTATACGGGTTCGTTTATAATAGTGTTACCGTTTACAGCATTTTCGCTTTGTAACTTTTGAAGATGCTGAACTTAATAAGACAGCATTTCTGTGCTATGAAGCCGAGAATATAACAATATTTTGACTAGTTGAAAGTCACATGAGTTGATATCCAAATATATTGATATTTTCAGGACTTTGTGATTCATACTGAACGTATGAAAAAATAGTATTATCTTGGCTACAGACTATTTTCAGAAATACATTTTTTTTACCTTAACATTTGTTGTAATAAAGCTGTTTTTGTTCAGTAATTCCACCTTGAATTTTAGTTTCCCTTTCTAATGATATTATTTTAATAATAATGTTACAGTAGACTCCCTCTTAACCGCCAACCTTTTAACCGGCCTACCTTGTAACAAACCATCCTCGTTTTAATTTACCGGTCACCTTTTAAGATAACATCACTTTAACCAGACTTCTTTTGCTGGTAACGTTGTTTTTATGTCTATATTTCAAATCAGTTTCACTTTATATTGCAGTTAGTTCAAGAGAACGATTTAAGTGAACTTCCCTGAACGGAAGTGAACGCCACTGGAATACGTGTTAACGTTTGTTTATTTTCTTTCCAGTATATGACAATACCCTTTTTTCCAGTTTAGACTCATCAATATGTGTTTTGTGAGTAGGTAGCTAGCTATAAATTTCATACATTAAAATATTCAGCTTTATTTTTCGTCGTATTCCAGTCATGGAGAACTATAATTAAACATTACTAAAAGTTCACTGGTTTAACCGGCAAATTTGTTATCCGGCCACTGCCTGGTCTCGATGTGGCCGGTTAAGAGGGAGTCTACTGTAATTAACATTTTTTTGCATGCGCAGAGTAACTTACACAGCAATACTTAAAATCTCTCTAACCCAAAAGATATTTAAGATATATAGTAGTCTTAATGTATGTAAGGCAAACATTCTATATATATATAAAAAAAACTATATCATAAATGTTAACAACGGTATTTCAATACCAAAAGTGTCAAAGGATATATGATAGATAAATCAGTATTACTTCTCAACTGCAAGCCCAGCTGAATAATAACAACATTGATGGTAGCGACTCTGGCGCCGCCTACCCGAAACTTCCAAATGTTTGCCTCAAAATAAATGCATTGGATGAGAGGTCAATTCGCCTTAGTGTACCTGGTCAATGGTTTAACCCTCCAGAGGTCGCATAGGTCAAATTTACACCAATGGTCGCGTTAGGTCCTTTTGATCGCAATGTTGAAACTTCTTTACATAACACGAATAATAAAAACAATCAATATATCTTGAGCATATAATGTTTATAAATACATAAAGACATATTGGTAACTTTATAAACCGGAGTATAAATATATAATATGATAGTTGATAGCTTTAGTCTGGCATTGTAAAAAATATGATACTTATATATATATATATATATATATATATATATATAAGTACCATAAGGATACTAATAATTTGCAATTGTAACAGGTTGTTTTGTAACGGTAACAGGTTATTCATCTAAATTCATTGTCTGGTTCAGTTTCCCTATCAGAAAAATCCGTCTGTGTGCCAGAGTTATGCCCACTATTTTCCAAACTGTCGCTCATCTTCGTTGTCCTGAATCACTATGTCTTAACGGTCACTGTTATCAAAGAGGTGTCACCTTGCCAAATCTCTTTTGAGCGAATAGGCCTCTCTCTTTCTTGTTTCTCAACACTTAGTACTAAATTTCTCATTCTCTGTACTTCTCTAGACCCCTTTTTTATATTGAAAATACCAACACAATACACAATAAGTTGCATTCAGTTTAAAGACCACATTTATGTACAGCACTGTTAGTCGCATGAGGTCAAAAACACCACACTGTAAAAATAAACCATGGCGAGCATATGGAGCGCACTGGCGGCTCACCCCTCTTTACACGTACTGGCCAACCCCTCCCCGTAAAAGTCAAGGAAGGGTAGCCTTAAACTTGCAGTTATTTGAAATTAGCTGTTAAAAGAAAAAAAGTGCGTTCAAAAAGACCACTATGCGACCATTGGAGGGTTAGCTCATTAGTAATGAATTCTAAAAAGAAAGAGAGTTGAGGAACTGAATAACAAATTGAGTTTCATCACAGAATCTTTATTTATAGATAACCATAAGTTTTTTGTCAAAGACTGTACAGTTTATTGACTGCTTCAGACACACATCGTTGAGTCAAAAGTACAAACAGTTGGCTGAATAATGTCTGTAAATTACATAACAATATCTACAGATAAATCATCTTGAAATATAAAAACTGACACAATAGATGTACAAATCTTTAACTATAATTTATGTGATTGATTGTTACTGGTAGGATAACAAACAAAACATTGTCGTAGTGTGTAGCTCACTGCTTGATATTTTTGGAACAAATGGTCCCAAATGCCTACTCGATATTTTTGGGTTAGAAAACTTCTAGGTACCGCTCGGCACAAAATAGTTTTGTGCATTTGACTGAATGCAAACATTTTCAATAACATGTTTAAATTTCAACTGACAAAAAAATTTTCTACAAATATCAACTGATCTAACGTTTGTGTTAAATAAATATTTATCTTTTCAGTTTACAAACAACATACAAATACTAAAATAGCGGATTTACAGCATTTATAAACTCCAGTATCAACAATAGCTAATTTATTTATATCTTCTAAATTTATACAAAAAATCTAAATCCTGAAATAATCATTTAGTTCTGAAAACTTAATATGTTTATGACAGTTAGGATAGGGGTGATGTCTGGTGACTCGACTTATTTCTCTGGGGAATTTAGTGGCAGAAAATACCTTTGCGCACACTTGAATAATTTTTTTCTCCCTTAAATATTTAATCCTTGCCAATAATCTGAATATTTACCTTTGAATGGTATCATTTTTAGTAGAAGACCGATTGTCAATCATTTGATGTGATAGTTATTTAGGATTTTTGTGTTTGGTGTGAAGTGTTGGGGCCTGCACAGTACCGGGGCCCTGCCAAGCTAAGCCCCCTTGCTACAGCATACTATTTCAAATTAATTTAAACGTATTTCTTATACTTTATCAGGCAGAATTAGTCTTGAGGACGACAGACAATCTAGCTGTAATACATTATTGTACACTATTTTTATAATATAAAATGAAATTATGATATGATATAAACATGTCAAATTTATCTTTCTTAAACTTAATACAATGAATATACAAAAGTGATACGTTTAGAAAAGAAATTTGTCACCAAATATGCTTACAAGCTACACTCTCATTTCAAGACTTAATAAACGTATTAAGATAAACTATATTTATTTGCACAGTATACAATGTTATCATACTTTAAATCAACAGTTGCAGATGGAAATTTAGAAAACATTTTTTATGTATAAACTTTTACTAAAAACCTTCACTATAATAACTAAAAGACTCCAAGTGTGCTAGTTAAAAACATAATTTATATAAAAAAGAAAAGCATAAATGAAATACTAATTTACTATTTACAATACTAAACCATTGAGTTAGTGCTTGAGTTAAACATTCTTGATCAAATTGGCTCGTTTTATATTTATTAATTTTTATTTTAATTACTCAATAAGGCTCAATCAGGAGGGAAAAGTTAAATTTAACATTAACGCACACCATACTTGTGAAAACAATGTCTGCGATAGAATCACCCAAGTTTTGGGCAATGTGGTTTTCTCTGTCTGTAAAATGATTTAAAATGTTACAAAATTTGTTCAAACATACTAATTTAAAATTAATTCAAGATTTCACTTTATTGACTGATAAAATAGATTATTTATTTTCCAAATTTCTAAGTAATTTTAAATCATCTTGTTTTGTGAATTATACATTAAGAAAGATTTAATTTATCTACTTCAATACATTTTTCAAATAACAGTTTTTCAGTTTCATTGGTTATCAATGACCATTCTGTAACATTTATTTTGAATTAATTCAGCCAATATTTGTATATTTTTTCCATTTTGCAAAACAATATGAACTAGGTATTGAAAGGAAAAAAATCGCACAAGTTTACTTTTTTCCTGCAAATTAGTATTTCTGCCTATCTCAAAGATTTATTTTTCTAAAAAAATATCCTTCTGTTATAATTTGTCTACAGTTTGCAATAAAATAGTCCCATGACTTAACAAACAAGTACACAAAGCCTTGAAAAACTAATGGTAAACTAAACAACCAAGGATAGTCGGAGTCACAGATATATTAATTTCACACAGCTAATGTACATGGTTGCCATGTGAAAAAAGCATACAAAACCTCATTTGAGTGTTGAAAAACTTTTGAACTGTTGATCATCAAATCAATTAAAAAGTAAGACATTTTTCAACTAGTTTAAAATGAACAACAGCAACGACAACACTGAAAATTTTGTGCCACACTTCATTTACACACTAAAAGAAAGACTTAAACTGCGCTAACTGCATATAATCCAACTTTATTTTATTACATAGTTTTAAAAATCTTGAATTGCACTTTTAGAACATTCTTGTTTTCTGAGATCTAGGCCCTACTACAAGTCATAATGAAAGTGTTGGACAGTTTGGCCTCTTAAAAGAAACCACAGAGATCTACAGTATCTGAACATTTTTGGTGAAAGAGGTGCAGATAATTCTCATCTTACATTGCCATTATGGGAACAACTAAAACTTTATTCTTGAATACAATAATAAATAAGAATGTACCTATATCTCAATACTTTTTTACAAACACTCAAAATATGTAAACATATCTTTACTGAATGACACAGTTTCATTGAGGAATTTCATTCAATCTCATTTTAAATAGTAATACTGTTCTTTCTTATTCTTTTATTTCTTAAATGTAATGAGAAGGTAAGAGTCAGATTTACATGGATTTATAACATTCATGAATTCCATTACAACCTTGAGTATAGGAAATATTTTATCAAGGGGAAAATGTCATAGGACTCTAATTATTACATTCTCAGAAATGACATTTTAAATACAATATATTAAGTCTAGTTCAATAAACGTCTTACTACACTATCTAATTTCCCATGGAAGCACAGGGGGTCGGAAAACATTAACAAAGATTCAGGTCTTAGACCTAACATATTGGCTATGTCAACATTGAAATCCTTGACAAGCTTACGAAAAATGTATTGACTTTTTTAAGTCGTTTATTTGTTGAATGTTTAATTACTATCTTCTTAACAAAAACCGGTTTGTAAATCACTTAAGAATTAAATTGTAATTTTCACTTGATGCGTAGTTGCAAAATAAACCACAGAAATATATTACAGTAAATTTTTTAATGTTGACCGCTATGATTTTTAGCTTCAAATGAATACACTTGGGAAGCTCAATTTCTTTAAGAGTGTTTAGGGATATTATTGGAATAAAAACAGTCTATGAAGGACACCACTATTTAAAAATCACATGCTGAATCAAAGTGTCATGTCATTTAGATTTTAAATTTTAAACTGTTTTCTGAAGGTCTATAAGTAATTCCTAAATGTAAAAAATAGTTAAGGTGTCCCATGAAAAAATTTTAATGCTTAACAATAGTTTTAACAATATAAAAAGCAAGAAAAAAATTATCTATCTTTTAACTAAAAACAAAAATATTCAAACTTGTTTTTTGGAAATAAATGTTCTAACCTTCCTGACTAGCCGCTATAAACTAAAATTTCATTAAATATGTTTGCATTCACTTTTAAAGAATTCTCTTTAATTGACAATATATTACTCTCATACACCCTTTAATCTGATTGGCTCAATGAATTGTTTTAAAATTAAAAAAATAAATGTAAATTTAAAGATCGATATTATGCCACTTTAAATCAAGATTAAATGAAAGAAAACTCTGGTATTTTCACAAAAAATGTGATTGATTATTCAATATGGTAAATAAATATTTTTTTTTAATTGTGATATACCACTCGTTTTATAATGGAGGAGACAAAATGAGCAATATAAAGTAAACTTTGGCTTTAAGCTGTCATTAAAAGAAATTTTATGTCAATAAATTGTTTTGTAAATTTTCCAATCATATATATAAATGAATTACTGGGCGTCCATAATGTCTTGCCTTGCTAAACAAACTGGTAGATAAAGTCAGATAAAGATATCTTGGTGGTCAGACAAAGTTTTAACAAGTGACTTCTTAAGAGTCATCTTCACCCCTGAGCCAGTAGTCCATTGTTGCGCAGTCGGCAATGTTAATCATACGGCTTTTAATGCAAAACATGGTATAGCATTCTCCTGTTTCGGACGCCGTTTTTCAACCGATTTGCTTTAAACTTGGTAAGTGTTTAGTTGAATAGTTATATTACGTCCCTCATACCACGAAATTTTGAAAATTTTGCTTAATTTTGAAATATTACCAAGGAAAATCGAGTTACTTTGCGACGTCACTGAGAGTAATATTTGTTAATTTTTCAAAATTTCGAGGTATGAGAGACCTAATATAACTATTCAACTAAACACTTACCAAGTTTAAAGAAAATCGGTTGAAAAACGGCGTCCGAAACAGGGGAATCTAATACCATGTTTTGTATTAAAAGCCGTATGATTAACATTGCCGACCGCGCAACAATGGACTACTGGCTCAGGGGTGAAGATGACTCTTAAGTTTTTTACAGCTATGCACAAACTCAATACACAACTATGTGTGTGCCTTGGGTTATTTGCAAATCTTCTAGGCGACATTTTCGTTTTTTCATTAACAACAGGTTTTTGGATTTTAGTTTACATTTCCTGAGCAATGGACGTTACTGAATTTAATATTCTCTCATTTAGGGCCGGTTTCTCCAAACACGTTTAACTTAAACTCAGTTTAATTCAATGTTAAACATATGGACAATTGTGATTTAAACTTGGGTTTAGGTTTAAACTTGCTTTGAGAAACCAGCCCTTAGAGTGTATAAATTATTACCTGGGGAAGAATAAAACAAACCTTTGACAAATCCCTTCACAAAGAAATGTAGAGAGGCCAAGTGTAGACCGAGGAGAAAATTTAGTCAAGCCATCATGTGGTTTTTTAGTGCATTATAAGTAAACTGCATTGTCGTCAATCAGTTGAGATTAGCAAGCAAATCAATGAGAAAAACTAGATTAAATTCCCTTTTGGGACAAGAAATGTAAGGTGTGAGGATATAATTCAGTGCTGAAAAGCTATGAAATCAGGGTAAGACTATGTGGACACCCGGTGTATTCACACAAAAGCGATATTCTATTTATTTCAAATTGAAAAATTCTTGATATCAGCAACGAGATTGCTAAATTTTGCTTAATTCTATGGAGGGTTTCCACATTACTGCTGGCTAATGATAAATGCTTGTCATTGTTCACTTTAAACAATTCCCCAAGATTGGATTTAATATTCTAATTGTATTTTATTTCATAGCTTGCTCATGTTTTTCTCACTGTTTTGCCATCCCAAATATTGAAAACTCCCTTATGAAAAACATACTTATGCCTGGTTTAGGTTTGTTGGAAGACCTCTCATGATTAAAATATAAGATAGCTCCTCAGTTCTATAACGTGTCTTAAAAAATCTATAATTTTAATCAACCGTTATTAAATAAATCACTCCAGATTTTATTGTTTTTTCTTGAAAAACTTAATTGAACTTACTGAATGAATAACTTGTTAAAATTTGTTACAACTTTAGTACGACACAGTCAAATACCAACATTTCAGGGCATAGATTCCCTTTCTTATATGACTGACTGAAAATCATCGGAGATTCACATGATTTACTAGATTAAACTGGACTTACTGAACACTCGTGTCTCAAATGATATAGTAACTAGTTACACTTCAATATTTAAAAGCACAGCTTTCAAAATATGACAAAATGATTTCTAAACCCTTTCAGTGCTATGGAACGGTAAATTGCCTTTCACCTGAAAAATATTAAAAACGGGTATATCAGCTCACCGCCACTGCCATTATTGTGGACTTATGTTATTTAACTTATAACTCATTTGTTATTTTGAAACACTAATCCTTCCGGTTCTTCAAAATCCGGAATACAACTAATGTTAATATTCTATAGCACTGAAAAGGCTAATGAGTTTACATTCTAAATCACAAATACTGGTACATATTATTACTTAAAGTAAAGCAATCTTTAACAATAAACAAATTTTACAAAAATTAATTGTCATAGGCAATCAGTCAAAACATTTGTTTTGTAAAAGGTACCTATTTGACCAATACTGGGGTCCATACTACTCATAATGAACAAAAGAAGTGAAAAGCCTCATCAAAAAAATCCATGTTTCACTCAGTAGCTGTAATGTAATTACACAAAGTTGTAACTCCCACAACAGCTAACGGTCACATTGGCATGGCAATGCCATCCCCAGACCAACACAACGGATCTGTTATTCTGAGATAAAACATTATTACCGTACCTATTTTTGTTATAATGAATATATCAATATTATCATTTATCAAAGTGGCACATTTATAATTTCCAACTCTAAAATTTTGTTGTTGTAAATTCACATTAACATGTTACACACAGAGCTGCAGAGAAAACTAGTTTACTTTCACATTTCCCGGTAATTCTGATTATACCGAGGCCACTAATAAATTAGGTGGAAATGCTGATTCTAAGGTTTATCTAATAAAATTCACTCTAGTAAAATTATTTTTGTCCTTAGCCAACAATCAAATAAAAAATGTACACAAATAAAATATAAAATAAAATATTCAGATAAAGCGTATGATATTTTAAACTGATATGTCTTTTATTAGTTGCCATGTTTTAGGTAATATTTTCTTATCTTCCAGATCTTGCCTAACAAACCTAATTCATCTAATGTTTGTATTAGTAAATTGTAAGATATGATTGACTCGCACCTTTCAGGACATTGATTCTTTTATTGGGCTGGTTAGGTGAGGTTATGTTATTTTAAATAATGTAAAATATTAAATAAGTTAAATAGCCTTTGTTTGTATCTGGATGTGTAGGTTAATACATGCGAGAATCAGAGTTTTCTTTTAGTCTTATATTGACCTCGGTTTAATCAAACGTTTTTCCCTTCATTCGTTTTTCATAAAGAAATAAATGTAGCAATAATTTAAAAGTTGCATGAGACGTAGTTCAACAGATTTTCCTTCTTCCTAGTTCATGTGGTAAATTGAAGCCTACCAACAAACAAAATCTAATTGACTTATAAAAAATGAGCTCAATAATGTAAAGTGGCCTCAAACACTTTTTACTAATAACTAGTAAAAAAACTATCAAAATGATGGGAGAGCTAAGGAGTCCTTTTAACTAAATTCTCAAATTGCATTAGTTTCCTAAAAACTAACTCTCAATTATTTCTTGCGGTCATAGCAAATGTAGATCACATATCTTTTAACATAAGGCAATACCCACTAAGTCATAGACAAAACTGATAACTGATTTTTCATTACATGGAGTCTTCATAATATCTGTCTGTGATATCGTCACAAAAATTATTAAACAAAACTTAAACTAAGCTTTTTCTTGGCTGTCTTGCACACGTAAGGCCATTTCAAAGTTAGAATTCAGTATTTCACCTGAAATGGACTTTCGAAATTTAAACTCTGTACCACTATATTTCAAGGGATTTCATCAAGTTTTTAACACTTTGTTGGAGGAGAGGTTCTCCATTTCTTATCATCTATTACAAACATAAAATAGCGGACTCAATACGTCAATGAATTTTCTAGTGATCGTAACAAGAAAAATATTGAAATAGATAAGTTCATTATACTACTCCTAGAAAAATTACAAAAGAGAGAAACCGGTGAATACGAATTACTAACACTACCATGGAATGTAAAGACACTTCATCTGTAGTGTTAATCGAAAAATAATGACAAAGCACCTTTTGACGGTAAACCAATCAATTCGGGTGTAACTAAAAAAAACAAATTTTCCCGACAATTATAAAAACGATATTCTGACTTCGGGTTGTTGGTCGATGGATGCGACGGGGGAAGAGGGGGAGGGGGAGGCAGGGGAAGCGTAGTCGATGTCGGAGTTGGGGTAGGAGGTGGGCAGGTTGACGACGACAGAAGCCGTCATGTTTGACGACGTCGTGGAGTTAGCTTTGCTGATGGAGACGAGAGATCCGGTGAGAGGCGCCGGGGGCGTCTTGTGGCCGGTAGGGCGCGGCAGGGCGATATTGCCCGTGGTGCCCCCGCCTGTGCCGCCGCCGCCGCCCCCGCTGCTGCTCGCACGACTGAACTGCAGGCGGATCTGGATGTCGTTCATCTCCTCCTCATGGCCGCCCAGGTCTGACGAAACCCCGCTCTGGTGGTGGTGGTGATGCTTCTGCAACATAACACCCCAAACATAAATATAAATCCTTAGTAATCATTTTGGGTTTTCCAAGCTGAGTAAGATTTGAGTTGCGAGTTCAAGTTGATTATAAATCTAAAAAGCGTATCTTAGACGGTTAGAAATTGTCAAAACAATTTGTAATGCATGTTTCTAAATTACTTGAGAGTATCATTAGTAAGAAAAGTAATAGATTTTTGCTTCAATGTCGAGAAAGGTATGTATAGTTCATTAAATAAAAGAAATCAGTAAAAATTTTGCACAATGAGCACTAACTTTTCTTATCAAACCCTAATGAGCACTCATTTCATTTGTCTCAATTGGCTCACCACTGCCTTTTTGTATGATTTAAATCTTCCCTAAGCAACAGCCAGGCAAACCAGCCACACATTTTCAATCCATTGCACATATTCTGCCATGTAATGATAAAACTGGATATGTCAAACTGTTTTGAGATGTTCCCCAGAATCAGTAGTCAGCCAGTCAGCATCGTACCTATAAAAAAGTGTTGATCCCACCTATGAGCTGACATCACTTTTGGTAGGCTTAACATTTCTTCCCTTTTTTCTAAGGGCTCTGTTAGTGGTTTTGAATATCTAATAATCAGATTGTTCCTCCAAGCTTAAACTTAAAGGCCCTTCTCCCAGACCATTGGCAGCTCTCTCCTAAGGACTCATGGACTAGCCCCCCCCTCAAAAATTTGATGAAATACTTAATATAAAATCTAAATTTATTATATTTATTACCTGTCTGGTTGTAAAAATTGTATATTTATGAATCTATATTTGATTTATAAGTGGAATTAAATTATATATATTTTAAAAATATCCAAAATAGACAAGGAATGTATCTCAAGTTTGATTTGCAACTGGCTCAGCTGGTGGCAACCAAACAAGCCTAGTGCATGTGGAGATTGGTGGATTTCTCATTCTCATTTCTCATTTTGTTCAAATTCCACTTCCCAAGACCGAGGTCAAGGTAATGGGTTCCCACTCCTTTACAGGCGACCGGTTCCCGCCGCGAGGCATACCCGATCGGTCTGATATGGGGACCCCCCCTTACTCCCTAACGAATCAGAGAGCAGGGAAAGCCCCCCAGAACGGGGAACTTATGGAGTGCTCCAAATCACATTAAGGCGGATTAGACCCCCACAAAACCCGGAATTCACCAGGCCTGTGGTACTCAACCGGCGGTGAACCAAAACTGACCATCCGCTGTGAGTGGCAGTGGCAGCACTATCCAAGCTACTTCTCAACTTTCGTCCGTGAGCAACGCCCCCAGATAAGGCTGGAGGGCCCCCCACAGCCAAAGCTGTGTGCCGAGCATGCCGACAACCTCTGCCTCCTCGAGGCTAACCCAATATCCGGACTGGCCGAAGCCAGGGGCTTGAACCGGAACCTGAGGTACCCATTTTAGGTTTTACTTGGGGTATGGGTGGTACCCAAGTGGAATAACTAGGTCTCTGGAAACCCGCACGCCGAAGGCGCCGGCTACACTGCAACCGCGTCCGAAGGCCACGGAAGCCCCAGATCCCCGACATCCTGACTCATTTTCCCCTTTTTGGGGGGCTGGAGTGAGACACCCAGTAAGCGCGCGATTGGCACAAGGCCACCTCCGCCAGGGCTCGGAACAGCCGAAGTTGCCCTCCTTCAGTTTTGAAAGAGAGCCACGCCCATTCGCCCAGCTCAGTTCTTTGAGCTGGTATAGGGTAGTGAACATCTCAGTTCTAGGGGTGCAGGCCCTGAAGTACAACGTACACCCCAAGAGATTGGTGGATTGGTGGACAATGCCGTGAAATCGTTCCAGTGCTTTGTCGTTGGCCCTTTGGGGCAGAGTCCAAAGCTGCATGCACCAGGCAGTGCAGCCACCTTCAACTATAGTAAGAAAATAAGCACGAAAATAGTCCAATGGGAATTTTGACAGCTGTGACCACCCCTCACCCTGCAATGCTGTCATTTGTGGTTATGTTTACCATGTGTAATATGGTTTAAAAAGTGTTTCAGAATAAGTTTGGCAACAGTGTATCGACTCCCATCGGATTATTTTTGTAAATCCCACTATAAAATGTCCCTATATTAATTTTGGCATTTTGTCTGAACTATCAACAAACCATCCAACCTTTTATCTCAAAACAAAATATCAACGTACTGTGGAACTTTTAATTACTCAAAATGAATATATAGAACAATTCTTTTAGAGGACTCCACTTACGATCAAATGAAATAAAGGTAGACAATATTTTGAAGCTTAGTTCATTAGTTGGCCTATATAACTATTAAGTATAACTTGTTAATGAATAATATTGTCTTTGTGCTAACACATTTTTGTTTGTTACAACTGTTTTTTTTTCAACACAATAATTAATAAGAGCCCTTTTCCTGTCCCTACCCACAGGCCACTGTCCTACTCTAGGACTTTGAACTGTACTAAGTAAAAGGGAATGACAAAAAACAGAAGTTGGTACTTTCACACAGTCTTCCTTGACTAGCCAGAACCTTAGCAGTTTCATTCAACTACTGTTTCAATTTAGGGCCGCGCTAGGCAAAGGTTTTATATGCTAACCCTGCCTCCCCCTCCTTTCCCACCCTACCACCCTAACCCATTCCCTCGATAAAACATCTACAAAAATTTACATTCAATAGCGATCTTGATGACATGTCGCTTTTGAGTGAGATACTATTATTTTCTCTCAATTCTATTTTTCATGTTCACAGTTTTTTCGGTGAGCCAAAGATGAAATTGAAAAACTAAGCGACAAGAAAGGGACTTGGCGGACTGGAATAGTGCAGTGCTGCGCGGGAACTGACCTGCGGGATTGGTCAGTTCTTGCGGGCAATGCCACTAGCAGTTGCGTTCATGACACTTGGTCACTTCTGTTGCTTGGAACAAACATACCATTAACAATTAATTATACCGGTGGCTTGGAATGCTAGTGATGGTTCACTAGCGCGAGTTGTGATTGTTATCCGAGTTAACTCATCATCCAATCACAACGAGCACTAGTAAACCATCACTAGCGCTCCAAGCCACCGCACAATCGTTAATGGTATGTCTGGTGGCCGTGGCTCCATGTGGGGACACCCTAACACATGAAGTTTGAATGGAAGTGTTGTGACTGTATAGATTAGACTGTTGCACACGACCCTAACAGCTGGTAAGTGCCAGTGCTCGCTCATAGCGTTTTGAAATCAGTGCCAGGGGCAGCAGTGACACATTCAGTGCTATACTAAATGCAATGCAATGTAAATGAATTAGCTAAAATATTAAATATCAGCAAATAATTTGTTATAACATTTTTAGCTTTTGTTTTGGATTTTAAAATATTTATTTTGGTGAAGATAATTATTTATGTTTGCCTTGTTTACCTAATGGGTGCGCTAGTCCTGCATCTACTTCTACTTTTCTGCCCAAGGCTGTGAAACCCAAAGCTCTCACAGGTGACTGCAACCTTCATTTATGTACTTTTGTAATTAAAGGATCCTTTCTATTCTCTCTCTCTCTCTCTCTCTCTCTCTCTCTCTCTCTCTCTCTCTCTCTCTCTCTCTCTCTCTCTCTCTCTCTCTCTCTCTCTTTCTCTTCCACCTTTTTTTTATTTTTTTACAGAGCTGCAGATGAAGATAAATTTGTGGGAAAGTGTTATAGTGACTGAAGAGGACGATTTTGATGGTCAACATTATCACCTCCATTGTATTCCTTGGATAACTTTTTTAATCTCAGGCAAGTGTAATAATAATTGACAACCATTTAGGCTAGTATTGAACGTAATTAATATATATCTGTATGTACCTGATCTTGTGTATGAAGTTTCATACGTTTAAAGACAATGAGCGATTCTGATTCATACATACACACAGTTGGCAAGTTGGTGATTTTGAGCTTAACAATATACACATTGTTAGGACTCGCTAGCATTGACCTAACCTGTTAAGAGAATGTTAAAGCTAAGCTTTAAGACAGGTGGCCAAGCAAATTTTGACTCCGTAACAGTGTACAAGGCATGGAAAATGCCTTATTTCCATTGCATAATCCATCTATAATTTACATGTCATGACTTAATTTAAAAATTTAGAACTAAACTTTATGTGGTACATGAAAAATAATATAAAATACAACAGGTTGTTTTAGAAAATGTAATTCAAATTGCTATTTATTGAGTTATTCAATGGCTTGATTTTAGTAAGAAAATGATTCATTTACTTCTATTTTTCGTTGTAAAAAATATATATGGAGCAAAAGTTGAAGGAAATATTTCTCTTAAATTTAATATATCCAGGCCTGTTATTGTACATTGATAAATAAAGTAAGAATATTGTACTGTACGGAATAGTGTCTAAGATTTGATTTAACACAAGATTAAACATCCTCTTAAGAGGGCGTTGGAGTGCCACCATGTTGGATTCATTTCCTATAAGAGCAATGCTAAACTTATCCCTGGCATTTGTCATATAATTTCTTTATTTTTTGTCTGATTGGTTTAGAATAAATAGTGTTTGAATCACAATTTAATTTCACCGTTCCTTTTGCGAGATCGATTCTTTGTAAATAATTTATAAAATTCTGTAGAAAATGTTTTAAAAGTAGTAAAAACTTGCTTTATTATTTCAAGTTAGTAAAAAATACTAATTTTTAACAAAATTTCTCTAGCAAACCAAATCCGCCTTGATGAACCCATTATTTAGAGCGATAAACCATTATTTTCTGATTATAAATAAAAGAGTTATTTGGTTTCCCATTGCTCTTATGGGGGAAAGACAGAATTTGGATTGACTCCAACCCTCTCTTAACGTAGTCATTCGGATGACACTAATCTATAAGAGCTGAATGGTGTTTAGTGTTACCTGAGGAAGGCATGAGGCGTGAGGCGAAAGGTGTTGCGCTGCGTGACCCAAGGCGCAAGGAGGGGGAGGAGGGGAAGGATCGAGGAGCGAATGCACATCACAAACATGCGTGGCAGTTCGGCCAGTATTGCAATAGGTGGCATATTTCAGTAAATCCGTATTAAATATCCATTAGATCGATATTGATGGATATTTTTTGTTTTTGAAACAATTTAGTGAGTTAACAATTATCAAATTTAGAAGATATTAATAGAGATTAATTGTTCAGTGAACCAATAGAGATTGAGTGTTTAGGCAGTGTGTGTGTGTATGTGTGGGGTGTGGGGGCGTTGGGGGTGGGTGTGGGACGCATGCTGGAAGGAACGCCAGGCACGAGCGCTCCTCATAACGCCTCACGCGTTCTCTCACTACACACTACTCAGTACAGTTATAGTTACACATTTATTATAAGCTTAGTTTTGCCATTCTGTTTATTTTTATAAATCTATGCCTATGAATTCACTGTTTAGAAACATGCTTCGACTGTTACAGAAATATATTGAGACTAAAAGAGAGACAAAATATATTTATTATTGAGTCAACGGATGTCTATAAAAAGCTGAAAAGTATTTGCTCTCTGAACTGCATTTCCCACAGTGAAAAAGTGTTTTTGTTTTTTTTTTTTTTTTATTAGTTTATGTGTGTTAAATGAGCAACTTAAGCCTAATAAGCCATCAATAGAAGCCTACGGACGAAGCCAAGCCTGAAGATAATCTGGTGGCAGGCTGTTTTATACAAGGGTTAGGATGGTACAGGATGTGTCAGATGTGTTTTGAATGATAAAATAGATGTCACTTAACTATGATTAAATTAATATATTTAAACAAAGCTATTATTTTATTTATTTAGGGGTTTTTAAAGAGCATGAAAGCTTTTTGGAGTTTTATTTTTAATACTTAACGCTCTTGGTAAAATATTTATATTTTCATTAAGTTCCATAAGGAAATCAAGCGAATAGTCATTTTTAATTTTTGTTAAACATGTTTTCTTAGTAATACACAACTGAAAAGTCCCAAAGTAATATGTTAATTCTCTTAAATTTTTTGGACAATTATTGGGGAAATGTGTTACTCAGGTGGATTTATTGTTGCCGGGAAAATGCAATAGTCTTTTGATGAGTATCTTTTAAGAACAGATATCAAAAAGTAATTTATATGTCAATTTATATATATATGACACGATTTAAAGAGAGTTATCAACAGTTTTAATCAGTTTGAAAGAAATGTCTTCTGGAATATATGTCATCCAAACAAGTAGATAGGACAATCGAATATCTAGCTTTTTATACATAAATTCAAAATCTAAATTCACTCTTAATCGACTAAGTAAAGGAATGAAGACTTTAACCTCTAGTGATTTATATACATATTTAAAGTACCCGGATGGTAAGGAAAAAATACAAAGATTCAAAATGTAACTGAAAAAGGAATAGATAACTGTAATCTGGGATATATGTAAAGGAAAGTTGTGCAAAATATCAACAATAATTGTACAAGGAGGGTCTATTGCAGAGAGTCGAATGAAAAATGTGCTCAAAGAAGATGGCCAAAACCACCGAGTGGACGAGGAGGGGGAAGGAGGTCAAAACGAGGCTTCGACTAGACAAGTGCCGTCCATCCCTCCAGTGGTGGTCTCGACGGGTTCACTGGACGCCGCAGTCATATAGCGGTTCCCCTCTCGCTGAAACCCGCACCATCAGGCTCAGTACAAGTACACAGTTACTGCCAACACACACACAACTCACATCCTCCCGCGTCCTGCCAACATAACAGTTTATGGGACTTATCGCTAACAATGATAATAATTGTCGAATTTAATCTGGAAAGAATTTCGCTAAATTTTTATGACCTGTGGCATAATCTTGATAAAATTATCACTCTGTAACTTCAGTTGGCTAAATGTATAAGTTAAAACTCTTTGTAGTAAAAAGCAAGGAAAAGTCTTGCAAAAGTTCCAATGTCTCGGCTCATTTGCTTCTTGACTGTCACAAAAGAATCAAAATTAAATGGAGGGAGACTAACCACACCAAGAATATAAGGATATTGCACATACCATACCTAATGTTACATTGCTAGGCTACATGAGATTTTATCAAACTTTACGTTTGGAAAGTAATACTGTACAACTACAGCCTACATTTCGACCTCATTACATAAGTAAAAAAAATTCTTTTACAACCTTTTCACAACCAATTTTTAATAAAAATTTAGTTCAAATCACATATGATTTTTAATACCAGAAATTAATAAGTCAATTTGTTCTCTCCAATTATAAAATTATCGTGATCCATACAATGGAATTTTTGGTGAAGAATTCTTAAGATGGTAACCATGGTAAGTGATTAAGAATACTAATAAATTAAAAAGGTAAAGTATACTATTGAGGTATAGCAAGTGAAAGTTAAAAAAAGGAAAATTATCACTGTTTTTCTGTTAAGACGTATTGTACTGAATGTATTTCATAAAATTAACAACAGAGGCTGTTCTTTTAATTTTTTATGCAAAACTTTTATAATGGGACGACAGTCATAAAACTACTACTCATTGCTACGTAAATCCTGGATTGAACAGTCAGCCTATCAATAAACCTGTTTATTTAAGCATTAATCCAGGATGATAACCGAATTAAGTTTATGTTTTGAGATACATACCGTAGTTCTTAAACAACGTTACACTTGTTTTGAATTAGTTAATTAATGTATAGTTTTTCTACAAAAAATGTTCAGAATATTATTGCCGATAGTTATATGCTAACCAATTTAGGCTAAACTGCAGTTAAATTTAATATTATTTAGAAAATGTAATTTACAGCTATAATAATTGGGATTAGTAACGGTAGTAAAAAAGTCAACTAACTAGCACTCGGTTAATTATGTAAATTTTTTAAAGCTCTGAGAAGCCAATGCTTTCTGAAGATATAACATATTCATGGGAGTGTTTAACTATTAATTGTATTTGAGTAGTTGGATTAACACCAAAAGCTTTATTGAAGAAGAATAAAATTATGAATACACTTTTGTTTGCAATGACTATTTTTAGCGAATTTCCCTATAGGGAATATACGCTATTACGGTAGTAGCCATGGTAAGACCTAAGCCCGGGACCATGTTACTTTTTCATTTTGAGGTCCCCAGAGGCCAAAAATACCGTTCGTTCATTTTCATATATATGTATATATCTATATATCTATATATATATATATATATATATATATATATATATATATATATATATATATATATATATATATGTGTGTGTCCGTGGTACTGATAACTTTTGACAGCAACCTCCAATTTTGATGAAATTTGGTATGAAGGTGTAAGACCAGATCTATTTTCATGAGTTCGCGAACCAGCATGATCGGGTTAGGGGAACGGGGTTTTATGGGGTTTCAAAGGGGTCAAAAATGGGTTTTTGGCATTTTTGGACCATAATTTTTAAAATTCAACAATTTTAACTATATATATATATATATATATATATATATATATCGTATGGCTCATTCAGCCAGCCACCATGGTTTAAGAATAATAAAAAAAAATTCTGCGGTGCAGAGCACCTGAGTCAGTATAAGTAAAAATCTAAACACTAAAATAAAAAAAATAAAAATTAGATCTCTCTTTATAGAGCTAAATCCAGGGCGCTAAGCCATTGCAGCCCAGCTTCACTTGAGCTATGCAGACCGGCCAATCCTTCGGGGAAGGCACTCAGTGGGCACTCTTCGACTATGTGTTCCATAGTTTGATACTCTGCTCCGCAGTCGCATGACTGGTCTTGTGTCATTCCCCATTTGTGCTTCCAATAATTACATCTCCCCACTCCAGTGCGGAAACGATTGAGTATAGTCCACTGCTTCCGAGGAAGATTCATACCACCTACCGCTACGGTCGGGTCATCTATCAAGAAGTGGTTCCGACCTTGAAAAGCGTCCCAGGAGGAAGTCCAGTTTGTATGGATGGTGAAGTTCGAGTCCATCAACTGGGAGGCTGTTCGTAGAGGTGGTTTTCGGGACCTCAATCGGCCCGCATTCTGGGGTAGGTAATCATGGATGGGCAGCTGTGGAGCAGATAAGATCTTGGTGTATTCCCTAATGAGTGCATCCCTTCGTCTTATTTCAGGAGGAGCGATATTACACAGCACCGGGAGCCAGGGTACAGGAGTCACCATGAGTGTACCACTAATGGCTCTCATGGTCCTGTTTAGCTGGACGTCGATCTCTCTAACGTGCACACTATTTAACCACACGGGAGCACAGTACTCAGCAGTTGAATATACCAATGATAGAGCAGTTGTTCGCAGAACTTGTGCGTTAGCTCCCCATGTGGAGCCAGCAAGGTGATGGACAATGTTAGTCCTGGTTCTCACCTTAGCTGCCGTTTTTTGTAAGTGGCTTTTAAACGTGAGAGACCGATCTAAAGTGACTCCCAGATACTGTGGGTGGTCATTATGTTTCAACTCAACACCGTTGAATACGATTTTAAGCTTTTGGTTGGCCAGTCTATTATTCAAGTGGAAGCAAGTAACCTCAGTTTTTGTTGGGTTTGGATTTAGCTTCCAGGCTCAAAATATTCACCGAGGGTCGTGAGGTCATTTGTTAGTGTTTCCTCAGCTTTTCGAAAATGCTGGTGTTGATATGCCAATGCAATATCATCTGCATATATAAACTTTAAGGACCGAGTTACAGGAATGTCGGCAGTATACACATTAAAGAGCAGTGGGGCGAGCACTGACCCTTGTGGTAGGCCATCCTTTAGTTGCCTAAACGTACTTTCTCTGCGTCCCAGATATACTTTTATCATCCTATTGGAGAGCATTGAGTTGAGGAGACGCAACAAGAAAGGGCAAGGAATAAGGTCGTAAAATTTAACTAGGAGGCCTTTTCTCCAGACGGTGTCATATGCTGCAGTCAGATCTAAGAAAGTCACAGAGGTTTTCAGTCTTCGCTCAAACCCATCCTCAATGAAAGATGTCAGAGCTAAAACCTGGTCACAACAGTTGCGACCAGGCCTAAATCCAGCTTGTTCGACAGGGATGCTGGCATTGAGAATAGGGAGGATTCTGTTATAAATCAACCTCTCTAGCAGCTTATAACAAACACTTGAGCGCCCTGCAGACGGGGCAAGTAGTGGCAGCCACAAGTGGAGGCCAGTAGTGGCGGCCGGTTCAACTGACAGGATGAACCTCTTCAGACGGGGCAATTAGTAACTTCCACTATTTGCAGCCACTACGGCGTAGTTTGCCTCAGTTCTGCGCTGAGATGTGAGTACAGTCAACTCCCGATTATCCGGGGTAATGACTGGTTGAAGGGTCCCGGATAACCCAAAACCACGGTTAAAACAAAGAGTTCAATAAATTAGGTAAAACACGAAATAAACAAACAAGTTTTAACTAGAGTCCACGGGTTTCTAATATTTATTGACCCAACCTTATTGGAATGAATAAACATATCTAGTTGTTTACACACACACCAACGAAACACCAACGAAAGCGTCCAACGTAGACAAAAAACCAAGGACAGGTGTTCTATTGTTTGGCATCGTCAGCCAGCCGGGATGGGTGGGTGGGGTGAGGGGGGAGGGTCGCTTGGGATAATTTATTCAAGATAAGAGCGCGTACAAAACAAGTGATGGTTCGACTTTTTGTTTTATTGGTAAAAATGTTAGAACAACCAATTGTTCAAAATGTATGCTAATTATTGAATTAGGCTAATAAATTTATAACTTTCCCAATTAAAATTTTAATGCTACTTCAACAAAAATTTCTTGAAATGCAAAACAAATGCATTTTGAAATGTGTTGTTTAGTATGATATAACTTAAAATTAATAGGGGTCACTGAACAGCAGACGAATCAGAGCTATAATTAGACAGAACTGGAAACTAAATAGGACCTTTCTTGGTTTCTATTTTTAGCTCATCCCCGCGGGCGACCAGTTGTTTCTAGTAGTCAAGGTCATACCCGCCATTACGTTGACTCGTTCCTCCCTGGCCACATGACTACGATCACAATTACGCCACCAAATAATTTACAAATTATTTTCTGTGTTTCATTGCTTTTTCCATTGACAAATCAAATAATAATTAGTAAAGATTCTAAAGTAATTTCAACACAATAAGATTGATAAATGATGGTATTGTTGTCAAAACTGAGAAAATAAATCAAATTGAAATTGAAGTTTTGTGACCCCGGTTAATCCGCAACCCGGTTTACCCGCCCCCGGATAATCGGGAGTTGACTGTACAACACATCGTGTAACCATGTAGGACGTTGATAATGTGGTTAGTGACGTTGTGAGTGAAGTTGTAAGGGAACTTATTATGTTTGAGTGAAGAACTCAAAGATTTGTTGAATAAGAACATTTCTGAACGTGTTGAACACAACATTTTAAAGTTTGTATACGTTTCCAAAAATGTACTGATGTCATCTAGACTCCACTTATCACTTTTTGAACACTTCCCTTTCACTGGCTCTCGTTTTGCAGCCATATTTGCAACAAAATCTAGACAGCAAATATTGCATACGCTCGATTCATCCAGCCTACTGGCGACTGGCAGTGGCCAGTACCTCCTCAGACAGGGCAAATAATGGCCGCCACTAGGTCACGTGACTAGCTTAGTGGACGCCAGGCGGCCACTAAAAGCAAACTTGTTTGCTTTCCGGTGGCGGCCACTAAATCGTCTAGTTTACTGGCCCTTCAGTGGGAATACAACCATCAGACGGGGCAACTTTAGTGGCGGCCATTAATGGCCTTTACTTGTGGCCGCCACTATTTGCCCCGTCTGCAGGGCGCTTTAAAAGAGCTATAGGCCGATAACTTTCAGGCAGTTTTGGATCCTTTCCGGGCTTCAGGATAGCTATGATCTTGGATTTTCTAAATATCCCAGGCATGTCGCCGGTTTTCAGAGTGGTGTTAAAAACTTCCAGAAGCCACTGTCTAGCCTTGTTACCCGAGTGTTTTATAAACTCCGGGAAAATGTCATCCAAACCTGCTGCTTTGCCAATTGGCATCGCATCAATCGCCACTTCCAGCTCGTCGTAAGTGAAGGGTCTAGAGACTTCCAAGGGTGCTTGCCGACTCTCCTTTATCTCATTAAGCTTCAAATTAATTTTTCTGTCTGCAGACGTACGCACAGGTTTTGAAAGTACGGAGAAGCGTTTTGCAATTTCACGAGGGCTAAAAGCTCTTTTAAAACCATTTAAAAGAGCTTAAAAAAACAAATAATTTAGTATTTTGAGTTTTTAACTTGGCTTAACGGGTTACGGAGAAAAGCTAAAATTAGGTTTCCAATGTTAATCTTATGGGAAATCAACAAAACCCTGTATCTCGCTTATTTATCGGAATAACTTGATAAAATTTGGTACGTACATTCACTAGGTAGGGTTTAACTGATATTTGCTAACAACATCCGTATGGCGGCAAACCTACATACTCACCCCCATGGGGTTTATAGGGAAAATTTAAAAGTGTCGAATATTGATACAATGATATTTAACTTACCTAACTATTACATTTTCTAACAAAACTAACATTTTCTAACAACATCCAATGGCAGCAAACCTACATACAATGGGAAAATACAAAATCTCAACATCCTTTGGAAATTCGCTGAGTACGCAGGTCTGCTGCGACGGGGGTATTTTATATATGCTGAATACAATGGAATTCATAACCATCATATGTGAGGAAGAAAGGAAAAAGGGATCTGTTCATATAAAGACAATTTTAGATTTTGAGTTATTCATATTTTTGAATTCCTCATTTAATTCCTAACAATTTGGCGCAAGTCCCGCGAGTCTATGATTTTTTTGTTGTTGTTACAGAATAGGACTTTGAAATTATGTGATAAAGCTATCATTTTATTCTAAAACAGATATTATGGAAGCAACATTTATGTATTGAAATTTGTTATCAGATTTAGAAATATTAATTCTATAAACAGATTTTCTCAGCTAAAGGATTGAGGGAAGATTGGTAATATAAAACTAAAGCATGTTATAGAACCTGTCGTCGAGTGAGGCTAGTGAACCAGATCACCTGAAGGGAAAGTGGTATTAATTTAAAATAACATATAATTATTATAAAATAGAAATTTTTGAAATACCAGAACACGTACACAAAATACCAGTTGTTAAGTACTATCAAAATGTTGTACGTGAAAATAATTTTCCGGGGATAGGATTCCCGGTCTAGTCTATTGGGGTAGTTTTGCTGGGGGTAGATTTCCGGGGGTAGTTTTCCGGGGGTACGATTCCTGTTCTAGTCCATTGGGGTAGTTTTGCTGGGGGTGATATTCCGGGGGTAGAAATCCTGCTGGAGTTTAGTTTGCCATAATGTTAATTTAGAGCAACCAAATGAAATCATAAAGTATTTATAAAACTGGGGGCACTTTGCAGGCCGCGAGCAAATCTCCATGCCACTTTAAGCTCCGCCCCTCGTGACGTCAAAATGACGTAGCGTTTTTTTAATTGGGGTACTTTTCCTGGGGGTAAAATTCCGCTACCCCTATTTCACAAACCTCCTGACAAACTTAAATCATACCAGGATATGTTGAGTCAATTGTTTTGGAGACTTCTGTTTGTGGAAACTATCTTTTTAATTTGATTAATATCAACCACAAAATTATACATAAATAAATATTCTATAAAATTTTTTTTATCATAAATATTGCAGCAGCCAAGTGTAACATTTATTTTCAGTAATTGTTTGTATTGAGTTTAAATGAAGTAAAGGCATTAGGGGATCATATTCTTCACCTTTTTTCTATGTTATTGTTAAAAAAATGTTGTATTTTTTATGTAGTTAAGGGCTAGTATTTTAGGATCTAACTTATTGACGTCATTATGTATTTTCTTGTATGACTAAATAAACTTTCCATGAACTGGAAGTCTCCACACATAAAGGTTAACCAACAATGCCTGATAAATTTTTTCACCAGGATGTTTGTTTCTTAAGTTGAGTTTCAAGGAAAATAAATTTTTCTCAAAATCTTTTTACTGTTAATATTAACATACTTTCTCAACATATTCTCCTACAGCTGAATATCCCATGATGCAATAATATGTGCGTAAAAAATATGTTAATAGATTACATGTTTTTTTGTTAAATGTTAATAAATTACATTAACTCAGGATAAGCATTAAAAGTAAAAAAAAAAAAAAAAAACTACTCATACCATTCTATTGTTTTTGTTTTCTAAAAATTAGATGGGATGTTATATTTATTCTAGTTGCATAAATGAATGACATGACTGTTTTATATGGTTGATGTAAACATAATGTAGGGAAAGCATAAGTTCAGCCAAAATCTTCGAGAGGCATTAAAATATGGAAACAAAGATACTTTTGTGGATGCTTGATAAGTTCATTTATTGATTAAAAACCATCAGTGAAATTTTAAACTGCTAATGCAAACATAATAATACAGGATGGCTAATAAGCGAAACAAAAATACAGGCTTTAAATCATGACACTCTCAAGGCCTCTGTGCAAGGTTAGATGCAGGGAATTTTAGTTTACAGGATATTTTGATCTACCATAATTTAACCATACTGTTTGTAATATTATCTAATGTCTGTGTTATGGTTTATACAAAAGGCGATGAGTTGTTTGTTCATGATAATGATGTTACTGATTACCTGAATATTCTTCTTTAGAAACAAGGCAGCTTGAAAAATATAATGATCAGTGACAATTTTTGAGGAGATAATAGTTTTACTTATTAGTTTTATGTTGTTAATGAACTTTTTGAGATGAACTATAAATTTACAGTGTTGAAATCAACCGTATTTTATCACTTAATTCATGATAATTTAAATGGATTTAATTTTTTGGTACTGAAAATTTAGTGGCAAAATCAAATGAGTGTTTAGACAGTTAAGGATATCTTATTGCAATTCTCTGTTTTTGGCAAGTTCTAATTATTTCATGTTTTATTAATACAAACGTCACCTACTACTTCACTCCAGAAAGCAGCAAGAGTGCAAAAAAAGAAAAAAGTGTTCAAACATGTATAATTTTAAAACTACCTATTGTTACTATGTTATTATTTCTATGGTTTTGAACAAAAATGTTAAAGAGAGAAACCGTTTTATTTTTTACATGCCATAGCTGCAATACAGTACTCTAAGAGCTTAATGAAGTCAAAATTAATTTAATCATTAACATATTCACTGCTGCTGTAAAAGATCTGTGACTTTTTTTCCAGTTTGCTGCGCGCTAGACTGTAGATCTACTTTACTTGACCTTCATTGATAAAATGATTTATAGAATTATGAGGATTTAGCTTTTGATATCTGCGTGTGTGAGCTCTCCAAAAAATATGAGATATTTGAGCAGGGCCACCCCGAGGGCGTGGTGACCGGGGCAGCCACCCCGGGCGCCATGGCGAAGGGGGCGCCATGGACTTGGGGAAATCCCGGTTTTATAAAAGACTCAAACTTCACAAAAACTGTAAAAACAGGAAAACTTAAGATAGTGAAAATGACGATGCATATAAATTAGAATGACTGCTCACATAAATAATATGTTATATTTGTTATTTTTAAATTTTATTTGTCTTTGAAAACACCATTCTATATTACCAGTGCTACGTTAGGTTTACTTGTACTCTGAGATCACAAAATTGTCACGGTTGCATTAATGACTTAAGTTATAAACATTATTCTTGAATCACGACCGTTTTAGTAAAAGTCATTTTGCTTTTTTTAAATGTAGTACTCAATCAACAGTTAGGATTTTTTATGTGCAGGTTGTCTTTGGTTATAGCGTGTGACAGTCTTCATGACGAAACCCAGACCATGTGTTGTCAACAAAGCTTTATAGTACAAGTGATTTAAAAAAATTAGTTTATTCAAAATAAAAACATTGAAATTCAGCCATGCATCTAATTTAAAGCTTCCAACTGTAATTTACATTACAGTTCACAAGATAGGCCCTTTATTAATTAATTAAAGGGGCGCAGATGGAAATCTCACCCCGGGAGCCTATTACCCTTGGGGCGGCCCTGTATTTGAGTACCTAATCCAAACACCAAAACACAATTTGAATAACTTGTTTGTAGGCTTACAGATATAGCCTATTTCTTTTTTTTAACAATAACCCTTACATATTTTATGTTACAGCTCACCAGAGTTGTTAAAAAAGTTATACCTTAATCCCAACATCTGCTGGTGCCCCTTCCTCTCCCCCCCAACCACTAGCACCCTGGCACACCCCGTCAATCCCACGCACTGATGGCTCGGTGTTTCTGTGCTCATGGCTTTTGAGAAAAGAGGATGGTCAAGGGACGGGGTGGGCTTCATTTTCTAGAAACAACGGTCTGTTGTAACTAGATCAACATCAAGATCCAAAAATGTTGCATTGGTCTGGTACTAAACACCAAAAAATTCAATTTTAGAACATACTTATCGAAAACCATGAGCACAGATACACCGAGCCATCTGTACAGGACTGGCAATGCATGGGATTGCTTGATGCTACTTTTGGGAAGTTACTTTCCTACTTTGATTTCAATACTCCTTATTTTTAAATCTCTAAAACCAAAAGTATTAAAATTCTGAATTGAAGATGTCATAGGCGCAGCCAAGCACAAGGAAACATTTACTTAGTATTTTTCAGTGTTAAAGTTTTTTGATGTTACTTCATACAGTCTCTTGTAAAACAATTTTAGATGTTACTAAGTTAAATTTTTCCCCTAAAATTGCTTCTCTCCTTGCAACCATGCGATCTAAGTTCATAATATATATTGGATAAGATAATCTCTATTAATAATTCATTTTGAATAAGGACCTAGGTATTCTGAAAAAATTTAATTCTGATATTAAAGAGTTTTTAGAATACTAAATCACTTGTAACCAACCGTTCAAAATTCCCCCAATTCACAACTACCCCCGTCAACATAACTAACTTTTAACTAATGTTCAGACATTGATAGCATTTTCGTGTTATCATCCGTTCCAGCGCCTTCACGCCGGCCACGAGGACAGTTGATGCAACCCGCATGACTTCAATGTTTTTGACCTATATTAGTAACGGATTTCTATCGATCGGTCAAGTGCCAGCTTAGGTGGAACTAGCTGTAAGTTAATATCAATAAAGAATAGTTTATTGTTTCGGAGTACAACCATTTTTTTTCTTTACTTTATCACAGTGGTCAAAACTTACATTAAACACAAGTTTTTCTTTCCTGACTTATCCAATTTAAATAAGTAAAAAGTATCTTTGTTACAAACGAATTTCAGAGTGGATTTTCAAAGAGACTTAAATTAAACACATACAGGCAATAAATAAACTTTTATCCTGCAACATAAAATTTAAATAAATGAAAGCAATTACAACCATGAATTGTTTGCAACTTTTAATTTCTTTTTATAATGCAGTACTTAGCACTGGTCTTTGACAACTTGAATTTGCATGAAAAAAAGCAACAATAGAAAACTGTTGTTTTGATTTTGTTTTGTGTTCAAAGATTAGTTTAAAGCCAGTGATCATAGTTGACATTTTTATCTATTTCTGTATATAATTTTTCATTGAATTTGTTTGTTGAAGTTTATTTGAATTTGCTGTGTGTGTCGTATTTAACATTTTTCTTTGACATTAATATTGTATTGTATTTAGCTTTGATTGTATCATAACATTTTAGGATATATTTTCAATCTTATCATTCATTTAACCCTAGATAGGTATTGTATGCAGAATTGACGTATAACCGGTTGTTTTTGTCGCCCCACTCGTTACCCCCTCCACCGAGGTTCCCCTCCTTCCAGCAGTGCTCAGTTGCTGTGGGATGACTGCGATGGTTAAGATCGTAGTGCGTTTCTTTGAGTTCTTGCTGGTCAGTTTCTTGGAACGTTTACGTCAAACTTACGTGTTAATGTCAATGTCAATTCTAGTTAATGTCAACCTTTAAGAGGTATGCAAGTGTTTTGTTATATATGTTATGAATGTTGAAATAACAGTGTAATTTGTCTAAATTTTGAGTTTATTGAACAATGGTGGATTATTTATAAACAAAAAAAAAAAAAAAAAGAAGAACAACCAAAATAAAAAATAAAAAAAATACGAAAAGCTGAAACTAAATTTGTTTTTGATGTTATTCAAGGATTCAAGTTCTCTAATTATATTATTATATTTTTAGCTGTAGCCTAAAATATATTTTAATAAAACTTTTTCCTCAAAATATACAAATGTTCATATGTATATATATATATATTTTTTACTCAAAGGAATATATATGTATATTGGCAAACTAAATCCTAAGACATTTTAAATACAATTATAATAAGTAAACTTTATTCCTAGAACATTTTATTTCGTTATTATATAGCTAAAAAAAATAAAACTATAAATACGTCAAATTTACATACCTTTAGCGTCATACTGAAACACGATACCTTTCTAGGGTTAAGTAAGGAATTGTAATATAATTTTAGAATTACAACTGGCATGGGAATAGAGAACATTATTAATTAATTAATTGTATGAGTATTTTGAAATACTAGTTGTCAAAAATGAACTTTACACAGATGAATTCCTCTCGTTTGAACTCCAATAGTCCGGAGGACGTCTTGGAAATGAGTCATTGGGTTTCTCACGACATAAATTGACAGGACTGAACGTGTCTGTTTTATTTCTGGCCTTCATGTAAACAAAGAACCTCAGTCCAGCTTAGATTGTGCTTGTTAGCGATAGTCATACAGCAGTGTAGCTGATTTTACTAGTTACCGTACTGTATAATGTTGTGCCTTTTACTAATTTTGAATGTGAGTTATATTATTACGTCTTTATTTTTTAGGTGAAATTGTAGATATAGTAACTGCATGGTAATTTTATGAATCTAAAATTGTAGCCTGTTTCTTCAAGAACTAAATCTGGTGCGTTATGATTTTGTGTTATTTCCTATTGACTAGTGTCAAGTTAATTTTTAACAATGTTATGAAAATGAGGTTCCAACGAGTTGGTAGCAAAACCCTGCAAGTTTTAGGTTATAACATTATCTTAAATCGTAATTTATGATTACCGTATATACAGGGTGTTTCAGAACTCCCTACCAATATTTTAGGGCATTGTTCCTGGGTTAAAAACATATGTAAATATCACATTTAAATTGTCCGGAAGTCTTAAGTTAGTCACACAGCCGCCATTTTGTTTTTTACACATAAAAATTTTTATTTCCGTAACGGATGGTTGTATTCAGATCATATTTGGTATAAATCTTTATCATACCAATGTACATTTCCAAGAAAAAAATGAATTTTTTCCATTGTACACTTTCAAAATGGCGGCCATTTTAAATTTTCAAACTCAAATATCTCAAAATCGGTAAATTTTATAAAAAATTTACAAGACACAAAAATGTTGCCAAATTAAATTACCTAACTAATGGTGCCAAGTTTGTAAGGATCTGACAACAAATAACGGAGTTATTGCGATTTTTCTTCATAAAAACATGGATTTTGCTGGTAAAATGGCGTTATTTGCATTAAATTCAATGCAAAATCCATGTTTTTATGAAGAAAAATCACAATAACTCCGTTATTTGTTATCAGATCCTTACAAACTTGGCACCATTGGTTAGGTAATTTAATTTGGCAACTTTTTTGTGTCTTGTAAAATTTTTATAAAATTTTTCGATTTTGAGATATTTGAGTTTGAAAATTTAAAATGGCCGCCATTTTGAAAATATAAAATGGAAAAAATTCATTTTTTTCTTGGAAATGTACATTGGTATGATAAAGATTTATACCAAATATGATCTGAATACAAACATCCGTTACCGAAATAAAAATTATTATGTGTAAAAAGCAAAATGGCGGCTGTGTGAGTAACTTAAGACTTCCGGACAATTTAAATATGATATTTAGATATGTTTTTAACCCAGGAACAATGCCCTAAGATATTGGTAGGGAGTTCTGAAACACCCTGTATACACTGTTAATGATTGTAATTTACATAAGAAGAAAAGCTGATGAATGGTCCAGAAATTTTATTGTCCGGACAATTGTTTGGTCCCGAGGTGTCCAGATTAGAGGGAGTCAACAGAAGTTTAGTTTAACTATTTACGGAAAATCAAATATCAAATTAGGTAAAATCATGAATGTTTCTTGCAAAATCTACAATACATTAATAAATGTTTGTCAATGATTTCCCATTTATTTAAAATCCATAGCTCTTTTCAATTATTCTGTTTGATAATTTGGTTTAAAATCCTGGAGTAATGAAAGCAATGATCTTTATTAAACCGGTATCTCTTAAAAAATGACTGCATAGTTTGAAAATTCTTTGTTTAAGAGCAGGGAATAATGTAACTAAGGCGAAAATTGCAAGTTCCATCAAAGGTCCTTTGATGGAACTCCAGTCGCCGCCGGCTCGATGTAATGCGTGCACGCACCGCGATGATGCGTTCGATCTCGGGACCCGAATGTGTTGTGATTAAATGTACTGTTTTAGTGTTTTGTGGATGTTTTCAATGTGTTTGTGTCAATTTTAACTTAATCTGACGAATCGTTAAATCGAGGATTGACCTGATGATGTGACTGTCATCACGAAACCGGTCGTCATACCACCAAAAAGGATATTGAACGGTTAAAAATCTTATCTAACAATTAAAAACCAAGGAAATACAAAATACTTATTTGTTTAATTGCAATGTTCAAGTCATAACAAAAGTCCTAGTTTGTCAGCTGTGTGGGCGCTATAATGTAGGGATCGTGGGGTAGTGTGTATACCAATGAATGAGCGGGCATTTGACATATCCTTGGCATGTCAATTCCCTCATCAGAACGTATTCTTGCCAATGTGTGTACCATGTAGTTTAAAGTTTTTCACAGTGAACTTTGAGTTAGTCTTCATAAAGCTTTGCGTCGTCTGTTCAATTGACATAAACGATATATATGCTCAGTAAGGTAGGTAAAACAAAATAGAAAACAGTGAAAATCTATTTTAATTATGCCTGCTCCTGCATGAACAGCCCTCACCCTAACCTTTATTGACCAGGCAAGATGAAGACAAACCACTATTTCTTATTGAGAATATATTCTTGTAGTTAAAGCCGTCCGAGTTTTTTAGCACTGATGTATTATGTAAATTCACAGGAGAGACAGAACAACATAAAAATACTTTAATTTATGTTTTTTTATAAAATAACTATCTTATACTCTAATACGAATAAGGTTATATGCATGTATGCACACAGATCTTGAAAATGGCTCTAACAGTTTTCTCTCAAATTAGTAAATAATTTACTTAGTTGTGGGATAAAAATAATATATTTGCAGGTCTCTAAGCCATGGAAAATCTTATTTCATCATAATCTTTAATTTAAATTCTATAAAATTTGCATTGGTCTTGTGGAGTTAAAAATCAAAACAAAGAAATAATGAAGACAGCTGACTCAACTGTCAAAGTACAGACCATGTGTTTCAGTATAAACATGTGGTTTTGTATTGTAGACAGTTTACTGATGAATACTGCATGCTACTAAAATAAAACAATTTTTACGATTTATTTTTAATCTCACTTTATATTGGTGATTATGAATATTTAGATAAACAAAATTCAGGTTCAAACAACTAAGCAATTTGAAGGATTGTACCGGTAATTGATAAAAAAATTTGTAATTGATGAAATCAGCTTTTAAACATCCTTAAACATAGAAGTAGAATCCACATGTTACAGACTCAACATGTGCTTAAACAAATATATACCAGAGTCCAGCACGAGCACAAGTCGGCCTACTTTAAAACAGTCTGGAATGCGAGTGAGCGAAGCGAACAAGCTTGTCGTGAAGGCAAGTTGAGGAGCGAACGAGCTTGTTTTGAATGGAAACAAGCCTTCTTGCACTTGGCATTTTAGGGCACTGCCTGTTACTGATATTTCTATGAAGAATTGTTTAAGTTTCCCAAACAAATGCTCGGACTCCAGGTAGTTATTATAGACTGCGGAATGGTGAAAATATGTTGATAACGAGTAATAGATAGGCTACTCTGGTATTTATTGCGTTGAAAATTTAACAGTTTTAGGTATGTTATTGTTATATCTTGTTTGAAGTGACATTTAAAAACATTAAAACGTAAGTTTTTTTTTTTTAATTAGCAAGCCTGGAGTAAAAATAAGAAAGAAGTTCATACGATGATTAATTCTGTGTTTTCTTTTAATGCTAATAATAATTATTGTTGAACTATTATTGTTATTATAAATACTGTTTAAATATTTAAAATGTCAAAAATCTTACTTTAACATTAGATTATATTGATAATCGTGTTAAAATGAAAGTTTGGTAGTTACACTGACCCCAAACCCCTTCAAACATTTTTTCCGCTGTGACCATACATATGTCAATCTAGGTTCCTATCTTCTTCATCGCTTGTATTACATCAATATGGGTTACGGGTCCAAAGGTCGTTCAAGGTCAGGGGCTCATTGTCAATCTTGTTCTTTTGCTTTTGAACGTATATGATTAATAATAATTTAGCACTGTAGATTTCGATGGATTTTTCTTCAAACAAGAGTGAATGAAAATAACGGAACCAAACCAGACTCCACTCTCACTCTCCTTCCTGACTCTGCCACCTTTGGGGACCCTGGTATAAGAACTGCGTCAACCTAAATACCTGAAATTTGTGCAAAAATGTTTTACTAGGGTCAGTAGGTACTTTACATTAATGTTTTTATATATGATTGTTTTTCATCTTGAAATCCTTAGGTACTGCATGGTGCCTATAACCTCACGTGAGGTGTTTGTCCGAGAGTGAGTGGTGGTTACCTGGTATCGCTGACCGCAGCAGCGTCCGCAGCAGCTGTGCAGCAGCCCCGTGCGACTGCCCGCGGAGTGCGTCGGACTGATCAGCGGACTCGGCGACCCCGGCCGCTTGGGCGCTCCGTTGTACGGAACTTCCAGTTCTACAAATTCTCTATCCTGTAACAAGTAGGAGTATGTTATCGAGTCTGTTTCAGGTTCTTTGTTGGAGATGTATGTCTTTGATACAGAAATTATTGTTGAATTTTCCATCTCTTAGTAAAAGAGGGTTGACATTTCAGAATATAAAATCTGCTCTCTTCTTCAGGTAGAAGAAATTTCTTCAACGCAAAAATATCTGTTATGCAGCCAATTATATTCAAATAAAACACCACTTAATTTGAAACAATGAAAACAGTAAAAAAATATGAATATATAAAAATAAACTGAGGCGAAAGAGAGATGGATACCGGTACACAAAGCTAAAATTAAACAAAAAATGAAAGCTAACCACTGTGCAGAAAGGATTGGTGTATGAAATGGGTTAGGAAAAAAATGACAATGTTAAACAGAGTAGGGAGATCCCAGTATGCGCCAACGGTGCTCAACCTGACTGAAAAATGAATTGAAAAAACCTGACAGGGTATACCCATGTGTCCCTGTAACTTAAGTTTTAGCCTCTTGTTCCTTTTGAGCTTTTGATATTTTAACACATTATTTATATGAATTCTAAAAATAATCAACTTTAATCCAAACTAGTATTGGCACACCTTAACTAAACACCCCTCTCTCTCTCTCTCTCTCTCTCTCTCTCTCTCTCTCTCTCTTGATATTTTAACACATTATTTATATGAATTCTAAAAATAATCAACTTTAATCCAAACTAGTATTGGCACACCTTAACTAAACACCTCTCTCTCTCTCTCTCTCTCTCTCTCTCCGAGTGTTTTATTATCAAACAATCAAAATAATTGTTGGATGTCATGCAAAGCCAACTGTATACATATTTACTTTATTTAAAGACTTTTGGACCATTTTTGCTTTAAGCGACTATGTCATCTCATTGAAAAAATAAATAAATAAATAAATAAATAAATAAATAAATAAATAAATAAATAAATTTTTATTTATTTATTTATTTTTTCAATGAGATGACATAGTCGCTTAAAGCAAAAATGGTCCAAAAGTCTTTAAATAAAGTAAAGCAAATATCACTAACATTGAAATAGAAAAAAGTTATCCAACGCTATGTGGACTATGATTTTTTCTTTACAATATATTTATTCTGGATTAATGAATGTACATTATACACAAAAGATGGAACACAAGTAAAAAGGTAACAAAACATACATTAGTGGGCTTGGCCTATTCAGGTACACCCTGGAACTTAGTAGTACCAGTAAATGAAAATAAATTTGACAGAACTCAAAAGAAGGTGAACGGATAACATGAAAAGGAAATAACAAGAAAGTGGTATGTTTACAGTCCAGTGGAGCTAGAAAAACTTATAGCAATCACACTTTTAATCTACTGTTATTAGTTTGGTGACCAATTTGAATCGTCACAGCACCAGGTACAAAGTCCAACGTTTCGATAAATTTTTGACTAGATTTCAAAACAAAGTTGAACACAGATTTAACTCCAAGCTCTTCGTGGATGTGGTCGTTACGAACAAACCAAAGGGCGTCTACTGCAATCTTTAGAATTTTATTTTGTAGGACTTGAATTTTGTGCAGCTTAGTGTGGGACACTTCTAAACCTCAGACGGGAGAAGCATACATAACCAAAGGTCGAATTATTGTTTTATATATGAATATTGCACATGCAGGTTTTAAGTGAGAGTTTTGGTTAATCAAAGGAAACAATTTTGACAGTCTGGCATAACCTTGGGTTAATTTATGAAAATTCCAATTTAGTTTCTTGTCAAGCCACACCCCCAAATACTTAACAGCTTGATCATCCAGATTCCAAGGCAGAAATGTTAAAAAAAGTTTCATGTTTTCTTAATGAAAACACCTTAGTTTCACACTTTGTCGAGTTGAGTTTGAATTTCCACATGTAAAACCAATCAATTAGTGTATCTACAGATGATTGCAAGAATTTAGCAGCCCCATACAGATCAGAATGTTGACAAAGGATAACCGTATCATCTTTACGGTTACTTTTGAGTTGAGGTTTAGTTGAATCAAATAAACTAAATTACATTTTTATTATAATAAAATGCGTTTAATTGCAATATAATAATTTTTTTTTTAACCTGTGGCATGTAGTTAGTGTGGCAATAGTGAGGCAATATTTCAAATTGTAAACAAATATTTCAAGCACATAAAAATTTAAACCACAAAGACTAATATTAAACAGAGTTAAAAAAGTTGAAATTTAAAAAAGGAAATATTAGCAGTCGTCAAAATGTAAAAACCTTTCACATTATTTGTTCTCAGTAGAAATGAAAATAAACACTAGTGTGGATTGTTTTGAAACACCTTGCAGGTGTTTAATATTGAAATTGAGTTTTTCTTATACATTTGTAAAAATTGCTAACAAATTTAACATCTAACATAAATTTTGACATTATTTTTAAATGAGATTTCCTAAAAAATATACAAGCTACCCCCTCTACACCATCAGAAAAAGTTCTGCTTCACCCTGCTAAAAAAACAAAAAAATTTTTATTCTTGAAATAGACACACATGGTAACTAAAGTGTTTATTAATTAAATTGATAAAAGTTTAATAAATAAATGATCCACTCTATCTTGAGTTCAAAACATTTATTTTGGTTCTGTTATCGCCTTTAGCTCTAGTCTCAATTCTCAAAAGGGTTGCATTTCCCAATAGCCCCAGTAGGCCCACACATATAGGGGCACAAGCAGCCAGAAGGCGCAGTTTCAACATGAGATAAATTAATAAAACTATAAATAAAATGTATTCTAAAGCATAAAATTGTTATGTTTATTGTCCCAAATTGTTTTAGAAAAATTAATAGTTATACGTTAAATTACCACACTGTCAAGTGATAGCTAGGTACCGCATAGATATTTGTTCAAAACAACAGTATAAGAATAAGCAGTTATTAACTAAAATGCAGTACCCCCGAAGGAATGTGTGATCTATACGCATAAGCGATTGACTAAAATGTTTGGGAAGGCACTCAGAAAAACTCAGTACTATAGTACTGTCAGTACTAACTTTTATGATTTCCTGTACAACTTTTGAAAAGTTGAGGTGGAGGCACACGCCCCTCTACATGCCTATGGTTGGGCGCATTATCAGGTCCACTGCACTGGGGCTGGACAAGTATTAAGGGGACACGTGGGCTTGTCATGTTGCACTGTTACCACTTCGAAAATGAGTAAATCATTATTTTACCCATCACTAATTTAAAATGCAATATAGGTCCTATTTTGTTAACCTAATATCCACAGTAAAGAGAACCCCCTATCAGCGGTAAAGAGTGTTCAGTATCGGCAGAAAGTGCCCCAAATCAATGTTAAAGAGCGCCCTCGATTGGCGGTATAAAGCGCCCCCTACCCGCACCTAAAGTTAATTGCCGTCATAAGATACTACCACCGTAAAAAGCAACCCCAATCGGAGGTAAAGAGCCACCGCTATCTATACTATATAATTTATAAGCTGCATGCCATTTTGATCTTCATTGTATACAGTGATTAAAGTGTTTAAATGTCCTTTTCCAGTGAACATTTCCTTATAAAGAAGGAAAATTTCCCACATTGGACTTTATTATTACTAAGAACTGCCTAAATGTAATCGGTTTTAACTGTATTCAAGCATGGAAATAAAAAATAAAATAAATAAAAATATAGTAAAGAGCAAATGTGGTAATATAGTAATAAGCCTCAAAGAGGGCCTCCTATCGTTAGTAAAGTGCATCCTCTGTAGATAGGTAAGAGGGTCCCCAATCGGTGCTAAATAGTACTGCTACAGTATTTATAATAAAAAGCACCCTAAGAGAACTCCCTGTCTGCCGTAAAGAGCAACTCTCATCAGAGAAAAAGACCTACTTAATCTTGGTTAAACAGCTCCCCAATTGGTGGTAAAGAGCACAACTTATCTACAGTGAAGAACGCCTTCTATTAAAGTTGAGGAACGTCCCCTTTCCATGGTAAAGAGCGCCCTCTATAAGCGATTAAAAGCGCCCCATATCGCGCACAAAGAGAGTTCCCACGGTAAAATGCGTAACCATCAGCACCAAAGAGCATACCAGATCGGCGGCAAGCCCCCCTCATCTTCGGACAATACTCTGGATTGGCTGTGGCGGTATACATAGCCCAGATTTCCATTAAAGAAGGCCCCCAATCAGCGGCAGCACCTCCTCCCATTAGGTGAACTAGGCGATGATCGCCTAGGACGGCACTTTCCTGGGGGGCGGCAAAAAAATAGAAAAAAATTATCTACTCCAATATAAATTTTCTTTAATATAACGAAACACCAGTGAACAAATTTCAACATCAATCAATTGTTGATACTTACGTTTTTAGCAATTTATTTCTATTTTTACGTTGAGTAAAGCACAGACTGTATCCCTGATGCCCCTGGTACCAATTGCGCCGTGATATTAATCTGATTCGAGCGAGAACTTGCACTTATCAGTTGTCAGGGCCATGTGCAACAATGCCGCCCCTACAAACCTTCCCCCCCCCAGCACCGGCCGCACCTGTGCACAATCTACTTGCCGAAGCGATATTGATAACATCTAAGTATAACATTTTGGGTTTATTAAATTAGTACATATCAAATACTTAATGCTTTCAATTTTTATCAATGCCATCAGAATTCTATATTTAATTTTATGTTTGAAGTATTATGTGTAGGCCTATGGTTTATGATTTTAACACGTAGACGGTTTAAGCTTGCTGTAATTTGTCAACATAATTAATATAATACAATTTTAAAATTCTGTCAATTTGATTTGTTAGTTTGAACTTTTCAATTTCATTGTGTATTGAAATTCGGTTATGTAAAAAATCTAAGCTGAGTGAAAGTAGCCAGAATCGGGACCTATTTGGTACTTTTCATATTATGCCACCAGTAGCAGCTTTTTGACGCACCAGTGAAAGGACGAATCCATGTTTTATTTATTTACCATAAGAGCAATGTTAATCATTTCCCTACTAATTGTCATATTCTTTAATTTTTGTGCAATTGGAATAAATTGTCTTTGAATCTAAATCATATACCATTTTTTTTAACAATGTTTTAAAACTCTTAAAAATTGTATGCGTTCTTCCCATTTTGTAAAAAAAACTATACTTGATTTATAAAATATACCTAAAGAATTATACCCGGCTTGATGAACCCTTTAGAGCTATAAAACATAAACTTTTTGATCACAAATAAACCAACATTTCCTGTTTAACATTGGTCTTATAAGTAGTCGATGGAATTGGGATTGACTCCAATGCCCTTGACAAACCGGAGTTTTGCTCCCGATTGTAGCTGTAACTGCGAGTGCCATTTTGACCTATGATAACCGACTAATCCCGCAGGTTGGATGTTGGTTCCCGCGCGGCACTGCATGCTACTTACAGCGGCAAACATGCTGCGCTACTCCAGTCCGTCAAGTTGCTTTCTCGTCCTTTAGTCTTTTTGATTTCATTGTTCATTTACCGAAGTAAATTTGAACGTGAAAAATGAAATAGAGAAATAATGTTATCTTACACAAAACGATCTGCCGTAAAATGTAAATTTTTGTAGATATTTTAACCAGAGTATGGGTATGTTTGGGATGGTAGAAGGGGTCTGAAAGGGTGGCAAATGTAACCTTTGCCAAGGGCGGCAAAAGTGATAGCGCCGGTCCTGATCTGCGGTAAGAAGAACCCGTTTTCTACTGTAAATTGCGCTCCCTATGGGCCTTAAAGATACCCTCTAATGGAGGTAAACAAAACCCCAATCTTCGTTAAAGAACTTCCAAATCAGCAGCAAAGAGTGCTCTCTATTGATGGTAAAGAGCACACTTTATTGGAAGTAAAGAATGGCCTGTTTACTGACAGTTGGGAGTAACCCTCTGCTGGTAACACAACAGAGTTTTCCTCCGGGCGCTTTGATTTTTGCAAAAAAAAAAAAAAAATGCGTTGTTGCCGTTTGGCAGCCACAGGAGTCACAGTATTTTACGGGTTACTTTTAAGGTACCTACATAACCTCTTTATGCTCGCCAAACCCCCCTGCACTATCTTTTATATTCAGTTAAATGCTAAGGTTCGCGAAACACAGAGGCTGCTTCCGTGTGTCACTGCTCGCACCCATGCTCGTTCCACTAGGCTCCCCGAGTATAGTTTCGTGTGTCACCAACGGTGATGTTGTTTTTGTTATTTTTGTTTTGTATTGTTGTTTTTGTATGATTATTTTTATTTCATTAATTTATACTTTTACTGATTATAAATGGTTTTCATACAAGTTTGTGTAAATATATGTATGAAATTACCCTGCTTGTCTATTATTTCAATACCCGGAGAAAAACTTCGTCAGTCGCCATTTGTGTTTTAAAATCCATGTTACCAACGAAGGGTTAAGGAAGTTTAGGACACTCTTTACTGCCGATAGAGGTCTCTTTAATGTTGATAGGGGCTGCTCTTAATGGTCGATTGTGGTTGTTCTTTAACACCAATATAAGAGCGCTCTTTCTCATTAATAGAGAGCGTCATTTACTACTGAAATATTGCGCTCTTTCGTGACGATAGGGAGTTTCTTTACCAGCCATGGCGGGTGCTCTTTATTGATGGTAGAGGGGCGCTTTAGGGAATGCGCTTTTTATTGCCAATTGGGAGAATTTTTTAAAGAAGATGGGTAACCCTTTACCACAAATATGGGTTGATGCTATCAATATGGTGTGCTCTTCACTGGCGATAGGGAGTGTTCGTAACTGCCGCTAGGAGGTATTTTTAACTGTCAATATGGGGAGCTCTACCAAAGAGCACTTGACTGGGGTGCATCTTAATGACGATTGTTTGTTTTCTATTGTAGATAGGAAGTGATATTTACCGCCAATTGGGAGCACCCTTTAAGGAAGAATGAATGGCTCTTTATTTGGGTCAATCTTTACCGCCGATTGGGAGTGTTTTTTCCTTCCGATAAGGGGTGCTCTTAGCTTTCTATGGGGGCACACTTTACCACCAATTGGGGGCACTCTTTAATGGTGATCAAACTGCTCTTCACTACCAACAGAGGGTGCAGAATGCTCCTCACTGTAAATAGATGGTGCTTTTACCACCAATTGGGGGCACAATTTACTTTTGACAGGGGGTGCTTATTACCGCTGGCAGGAGGTGCTCTTTGATTATGAGGGGTTCTTTATCTCAATTGTGCGTGCTTTTGGACACTGATGCAGGCGCATTTCATTGTTATCGGTCGGTACTCATATTGCTGATAGGGGGGCGATTTTCAATGCCAATTCTTACAATCGTTATATCACACTCCTTACCGCTGATAAGGGCCAATCGGTGGTGCTCATTGGCGCTGATGGAGGTGCATATATGCAAGTTGATTTACTTTACATTTGATAACTATGAGTACATAAATTTAACAAACTTAAAATCATATAACATTCAACATTTTAAATGAAATTAGTACGGCATTGCTAAAATATTTGAGTATTAAAAATTCTGTGAACAGTTTTGTGTAATTTTCTTGATGCAATTTTACAAGAAGTAAAATAAAATCATTGAGGTTAGAATATTGAGCGGTGATTTTGAAAAAGGATTTATTGTTTTAGAGTTGGCTGACTTATTTCAATAAACTCCATGAGATTTTTCAAAGGAAATACTTGAGTCAAAGGTATCTCTGTGCATTAAGAAACAAAGCCAATCAATTTTGTTCACTCCACATGAGAGAAGATATCTCTAATTCTCTTTATATGGAGAAGCGAAATTTCTGCTTTATTCTTGGCTAGCTTAGTTAGAATTAACTCTGATAAAGAAACCGAATAGTGTGAAAACAATTGGTGATAGGATGACGTTTTATATCTAGTTTTAACAAGTGCCTTCTTATTATTATTTATTTATTATTTTTTTATTTATATGTTGCTTTTGTAGATACGGTACACATAAACTCAATACACTTGTATATGTGCTCCTTGGGTTGCCTGATAATATTCTAAGTGACTTTTTAATTAGTCTTTTATTTATTTACTTATTTTTAACTTCAGTTTATTTTTTTGTAGTTGACATTTTACATTAAGTAATGCATTTATTATTTTAGAGTTTCTAAATTCGGAACTGGCGAAGGATTAACAGAAAATGTTTGACGAACCCCTACGTAAAGAAATCCAGATTGTTCAAAAGTCATTAACGAGGTGGCAATTTAGCCAGGATATGACTTTTTTTTTAAAGGGCATTATAAGTAAACTGAATTGTGGTCATTCAGCTGAGCTTAGGTATTAACAAATGAATGAGGGCAAATGGAGATTAAATTCCCTTGAAAACAAGATATATAAGATGTTAAGTGGCTATAATGGTGTCCATATAACAAAGCTATGAAATCAGGGCAAGACTTTGTAGACACCCGGTACATTTATGTAATGTACATATTACATACATATGTACATTATATATATGAATATGTATATGTAGGTCTATATGTACATGTACATAGTATACGTACATGAATATGTATATTACATAATATGTATATTGTATGTGCCTATATATGTATTTTAAATTTACTTATTTGTTGCTAGGCAACAAATTCAATTAAAAATGTCAATTTTAGACACTAGTGATTTCTTATATATGTAATGTTATATATAAGAAGTAGATATATAATAAGTAATATATACTGATTTCTATTCCTTATTAGATGGTGTTTTAAAATATGTACAAGTTACATTTTTATAAAAAAATATGAATAAAAAATTTCTCTCAAAACTAAATTTTTGTATACCTTATTAACTAATGTGAAATAAAACAACAAAAGTAAGCATAACAAAATAAATTTACAAAAAAAGGAAATAAATTATTAAATAAACAGATGTTCTTTTAGTCTCCATCAATTAAATAAGTGGATAGGAATAGGCCAGTCGAGAAAATTAGAGTGGAAAGGGTTAAATTAAATAAAATTCACATAATTATCTATCTCCCTTAGTGCTCCCACCTACAATGCCATAGCCTTCTTTAGTACCAAGCCGTGCCATAAGCTGTGGCAACGTCGCAATCCTTTATCCACGCTATGCTTGTTTGTCAAAGGCTGTAACATTGAAAAATTTAACAGCGAGATTAAAATTCTATAGTTTAAAAGAACTAGCAAAAGCTGTTTTTAAAAAGACAGTGATTAAGCAGCATACAGTGGCGGCTTGGGAGTTTTTACCGTCTGTATCTGCACTATTACTTAGGGATAGGTACTGCATCCTAACCTATCCCCGATCTCTCGTCCCAATAATGGATAACCCCCCCCCCCCACTAATAACAATATTCAAATATCTGGAGGGGCATATAGTTGTGCACCCTACGGTATCTCGTTAGACCTACATACTGATTAAAAATATTGTTATTAAAATATCAGAAATGTTTAACAATTAGGAATCTCCTGTCAAGAATACAAGCACATGTTGACTATGAATGGGTTTTATCGGAACAGATAACAATATGATAGTCTGGAAACGATGTAATTCCGTGAATTAAAAAATCAGTACATAGTGTAAGGCAATGAATACATGATCAAGTAGTTGACAATATTCAATCAAAATTAGTTATTATAGTTAGCGTTATATAGTTATAACGCTCAACTTCTTTCAACTTCTTTCAAATTACAACTATTATTTTGAGACTAAAAAAAGTTATATAGTTAGCGTTATTAACAATGTATTCTATGGCAATAAACCATATTATTATTATTGCTACAGGGAGAGGGCACCTGGAACTGTGTGCAGCGTTTCGTTGAAGCGCTACTGCGGGTTAAAAAGGTCGACCCTGATCGGCCTTAATATTTGGATTACCCTGACGAGGAAAGCCCTAGTGGCGTAACATCAAGGCCTAGCCCGAAGTAATGTGCAAAACAGTTCCAGGTTTGTGTCCTCGGAGATAAGGGGGTATTTTAGCCGGTAGTTCGTGGGACAACGAGCCTACGGGAGTCCGGCACTACTGAGAGGACAAGTGAGCCTCTCAGTGTGCGTAAATACATTTTGACCTCCTTCCCACAAAAAATTATTATTATTATTATTATTATTATCAACAAAATCATGTTCCTATTTATTTTACGTTACTGTAATTTTATTGTATGCCTACTTATTATTTCATCGTTTTCCTGTTAGATGTGATTTTTAATCATTAGGCCTTAGTATATACCTAGTATGCCGGCAGTTCTTAATTATACTCAGTATGTACCACATTTTACCCATTTTACTTGTGTAATTTGTGCATTTTCTGTCTTTCTAGAAATTTCTGTGATACCGGTATTTAAATAGAAAGTGATATTTGAATAGTTGGCTGGTACAGGACTCCTGTTGTTCTTACCACAAAACGACTTAACAAGGATCTTCCCTCAACTACTACAAACTTACAAGTTCAGCCACATCAGAACGTGGTAACGCTGAGGCTACTGATGTCCTAAATGAATATAGGGGCGATTGTGTTTTATTTACGATCAAAGTAATTAGCAATGAAATATTTACACTCAAAATTTATATGTTTCTTTTAACAATAGCAGAAACTTTGTAAAACCTCTTGTTAATGCAAAATATAATTTAAAATATAAACTGAATATGTTTATGGTTAATTATTCATTGTATTGATTCCATTAATCTGAGTAAGAATAATTTCTCCATTGTTTAATGAGACATTTGGCATTATGTATGTTGTAAAATAAAATTATATAAAACAAATAAAAAATTATCTGTGATGTAACGTAACCACACTTTTGTTATGGTAGTTATTGCTACAACTTTCACTGTCCCATCATCTATTACTATTTTATCTGCGCCCATGATGAAACAGATCATCATTTCCGTTAACCTGGAATTTAATTGATCATACGCCAATTAATTCAGAATGCTATTTTCGTCTTCTGCATATCCGATCAGTTGAATTCCTTAGTAATTTTTGGGCCATACGAGTTACTACAGATTAAAATAAGAGCAAAACTGCCTTCTTGTGTCTTTGAAGACCCTAAGATTATTGAAAACTTCAGCGTAAATTGTGGTTGTGATTGAACAGTAGAGCAGTTATAAAATTCAAACCATATTCAAGATTTGGGTTGTTTTTTAAGTGTTTCTGTAGATATGAAAAAAATCTTAAACCAATCGAAGCATCTATTGCAAAAAACTTTTTAATGAATATTTTTGTACTTTTTTGAAAATTGGCTCTTTTTATGTCCATACATTTTGTATTTTACCATGTTCGCTTCGGTTTATTTAGAGAAGATGCCCTAAAATTAGAACACTGAAAGTTAAAGTGTTCTCTCAACATAATTTAACACTGACGTTTTTAATTTGACAACTGAACTCACATAGCTTAAATTATAATTCACAATCATTGGCTTTATAAATCTGCCTTATTGTACTTTGACCATATTAATTACTCAACTACATGGGTGAAGAACCAACATACCAAAATTTGTGAGCTTTCTTATTCGACCTATTTCTTTAATCAGGATATCGCATGGGTGTGAAACCAATATACTAAATTTAATAATATAATTCGGCATTCTTAGTTCAAGGGTTGTTAATAATAGATTAGGTCTTTACACCTCGAACCCTAGAATCCTGGAAACCACGCTTTCGTACTGATAGAATCCTGGAAACTTAACCCTATTTTATTTTGGGTTAAAATAAACCAAACTTAAAATGAATTAAATAAATATTTACATGTGCTGAAAGTACGTCGCAGGCATAAAAATGTCAACTGCAAATGTAAGTATATTCTTTTAAACCTATGAGTTAAATCTATTATGTAGCTTTAAACACCTAATCTAATATACCTTATATATAAAAAATAGATAAAATGAAACAAAATATAGAAATAAATAAGAGATAGTATGTGTTTTATTTTTTTTAAATTTTAGAAGCGAAACCAATAACTTATTTTATGTATATAAACAGATTAGGCTACTATGCTCAGTTTTATTTCCGTGATTGTAGGAAATATTATTATTACATTGAAAATGCATTTAATACATTTTATACTAATTTTTAAGATGAAAATTTCAAATAAATATCTAAAATCCTTTCCTATTTAATGGACGCTATTAATAAAAACTACAATGATGGAGAATAAGACTACAGTGATACAGTAAGATTACAATGATGGAATTCAATAGGATAGTGACCCTTCACACCATACCGTAGGCCCTACTACTAGCATAATTGTACTCATGAAGCAAAATTAAAATTGCTGCTTTCCACTAGCAGATGTGATTACATGTGGCTATTTTCTTCAGATTCTCAATGCTTCCAAGATGCAAATAAAGCAGATCTGCTTTCGACTTGTTGCCCAGTTTTTACTAGTAGCTATACGGGTTAGTGATAGGAGGAAATGAAGGTAATTAACTAAACAAACCATATAGTAGATCGTAAAAATGGCTCAAGTAATCAATACTCTAGTCTCATAAAATCATAAAACGGCTCTTAACTTAATAGCTTACACAAAAAATGTGCCACACGTTTTTAATGCTTTGTTTCTCATAACCATAAAACAACGTGATTGAAAAATTCTGTCATGTCTGCTGCTTTTGGCTTCGACACCTAATTAACTTGGACCTCCAAATTAATTCATAAAAATAGCCATGTACATTACTCAATTACATTAATCAACTTTACATTCCCTGCGATTAACCCCAATAGATGTATATAAACATTGGTACAGATAAAACTTATATATTAAGTTCTTAGAAACGAAAGTTGAATGTGGTTGTGGAAATTGTGATTGATTGGGGGTAAATACTGCATCATATTAGTAACGTGAAATATTTGCAATCACAATAACTCTAATTTACAAATCACCATCTATATATTAATAGATAAGCATGTTTATTTTCCTCCTTTTTTCTCAGCTTTTGTGGATAGTAGGAGAAATCTACACATACCGACAGAAGGTAGTGTTCTGCAGATGTGCAGAATATCATTATAATTCACATCGGCCCCCAGTGCTACACCCTACAGGCTCTCAAAGTTTCAAAGGTAGTCTTATGGAAGAAGTTTAATTGATTGAAGAAGTTTCATTGGACAGCTGTTGTAAAAAATTCTAGAAAACATGTAGAACATAATATATGTTCTGATGATAAAATATTTTTAAAACTAATTTGGTCCAAATAAACTGAAATTTTGGTCGAATTTCGGCCAGTGGCGATGTCTGTAATATTTATTTGTTGTGCAATCCAAGTTCTCGCTATTAGAATACTTTCCTTTACTATACTACAACTTCTAAGTATTACTATTCTACCAGAAAACTTTTCCTATTATAATATGTTTCTTGCACTGTAGTGTTCAATATTGATGAGATCTATAAAACTGAATAAGTATGTGTGGTGTTGATAATGTTTTCAAACTAAGTAAAAAGTGAGTAAGTGAGTAAGTTTGAAATATCTTTAACTTCATAAGTAATAGATCATTTTAAAACTGAAAAGAGTGCTTTGTAATGGTACAACCACGAAGGGGTATCCACAGAGAGGAATCAATGCACTCTTCTATGTATTCCAGGTCAAAATAGGTATTATCCTGGAATAAGAAGAAACTAACAGTCTTAACCATTATTGTTCTAATGGAATTTGATTAATTATTTTCCAATGTGCTACATTGTTCTAATTAAAGTTATTTTATAATAAAAGAAAGTAGGAAACTGTTTTTTAAAAACTGAATCACAAAACAGTTTCTTTCTTTCTTCTGCATAGAGTGTTATTTAAAACGTATTGCTTTCAAATCTCTACTTCATATCTCTACTTTGGTTGATTTAAAACATTACTACTGAACTGTATCAAAATATATGTTTCTAATTTACTAATGTAAAATGTTCTGTTCTAAAATCGTGAGAGCAAGGGAGTGTTAGTTTTGATGGTATAGAGTAAAAGTATTAAACAGAAACGCAAGTGAAGGTAAAAACAATTCTATGGTCGCAACCAGCATCATCACTTGATGTTGTGTTCACGACGCGACGCTTAGTTTTGGTTCATCGACTTAATGGCCTCAGCCATTGCGAACTGTGTAAAACATGTGTAGGTTAAGAACAAGTAACAAACGAAGTACTAAAAGTACTAACAAGTAACAAAGTGACAAAAATCATCCACTATTCATGTACAAGGTGACTTGTGGTAAACGGATGAATTTGAATCAGTTTTGTTGTTATTGCACGAAGGGAGATTTGGGTTATGTCAATGTCTTGAGTGTCGTACTACTTTAGCTCAAATTAATAAGGTCAGTATGACATTTTTTGCATCCCGACACTTGTACGACACTTAAGTTAAACATATCGCCTATAAGTAAATTTTATCGCCTGTTGTTGTGGCTATCTAGACTTTTAAATTTCGGTAATAGTTCAAAGCTAAAACACTTTGTTAAAATGTTTTTTACGCACTCACGACAACAGGAACATTAAATTGGCAAAAGATCCTGTAATAACAGTGAAAACACCCAAATTATCATAGTGGAACTTGATGCAACTAGAAGCAATCGCTCTGCATACAGAAAAGCAGAAGAGCGATTTCTTCTCTATTTCCTTCACTATTCAAAGGGTCATTTGGGTTTGGCTTTTTCTTTTTGATATTCCTGTCGTTGTGAAAAGCTTCAACAAATTTTAACAGGTCATTTCAGCTTCAAATAGTATAATTTATACCGATATTAAGTTTTGAATGAAAATCTGGTTTGATTGTGTTAGGCAAATTTACTTTTTTTGAGAGAAGAGTGATAAGTAAAAACGTTATGCTGTACTAACTACTTAAACATTTTGACTTTAAAATGGAAGAACATTCCAAGGCGACATGATCTGAATCTCCACAACTCGTACAACAATACTTTGTCCGGTCTTACAAGCCACCCTGTATATTTCTACAATTGTCACCTACGCTTCCACCAGTCACTGAATAGGACTCACTGTAGTCTTTTCAAGGCATCGCAGGAGGTGATGGTGCTGCAGCTCGAAGATGTCTTCTTCTCTGTAGCTCTCGTCCATCTCCAGGCCCGACTCCTGCGCCGCTAGCCGCGCCTCCGCAGCCTTCTTCTTGCTGACGAACGCGGCGCCCGACGACGCCTTGGCGATGCGGATTCTCGCCAGTCGTGCTTTCTGTCAACAAACCCAAATATCGTATCAGTACTGGTACTCAGCCGATCCTGACATTAAACATTGGATACATAGTAGGCCACACAAAATTTTAAGGTTGTAAATCTCTATTTAAACATTCTAACCTTAACCTGTCTCGCGTATGGAAACGGAGTATCGTCTGCTACTGAATAAGTCAGTCAGCTGATCTCTGATATCCGTTACGTGTCATTGTGCTCCAAGTGCTCAAGAGTATACTCAGTAGAGGTAAGACGGAAGAGGAGAAACAGCTCAATGTAAACATAACACATGACAAATTCCAGCATCAAAAGCTCGTGAGATGATATTCATAAACTTGTATGCTGAACTAACACAAATTTCATATCAAAGCTAAAAAAGAAAATAAACAATAATATTAATAAAAATAAACCACCATTAGTAGTGCCAGAACAATGATTATAGGTTATGATTATAGATAATGAACCATAATAATTTATCATAGCGTCAAGGCATGGAAACAATGGATGCAATTATGTTCTAAATAATTGCACACTTAAAAGAGTGGACAAGATCCGTGATCTCGGAATGATTATGAGCCCTTAGCTAAACCCTCAAGAACATATTGCTCACATCACAGCAAAAGCTAACTCCATGCTCGATTTTATATTCAGGTCGACCAGGAACTTTAACTCGCACTTCACCTTGATCACCTTCTACAAGTCCCTGGTACGCCCGCTTCTGGAATACGGCTCCGTTGTCTGGTCTCCTTTCCAGAAGAATCACGACAACCAAGTGGAGATAATTCAGAGACGCTCCATTCGGAGGCTTGGACCGAGGCTTGGCTTTACCAACCGCACCACCCCGGTCGAGGATGTTGAGAAGTCCTTTGCTCTGCTATCCCTGTCACTCCGTCGTCATCATGCCAGTGTAATTATGCCTACAAGCTGGCAAACGGTTTAATAGACTGTCCCAATCTTATGAACAGTATTGACTTTTCCACGCCCAGAGACACTCGCTCCAAGACGATCTTTTGCATTCTTAGCTGCATATGCATTCTTAGATAGCCAGCCATCTTAAATCATTTGGAATTTTTTTGTAAAAAAAGTGTAATCCGTTGGGAAATAAATAAATCAAAGGTTAAGCTAGGGATGTAACGCTTAAGATTTCTTAAATTCAGGAACTCTTTCTCGAAATAGAAGTGTTTTCGTCAGCCATTCCTCAGTTAGTCAAGTAGGTTGATAACTAGATGGCTCCATAGTTAAAATCGTTAATTTGTAATCGTATTTTGTGGTGCAGAGAACCGAAAGGGGCCTCTCGCCATTTTCACAAAATGTTAAGGAAATAAAAATATCCTTGGGTGAGGTTAAACAACGAAATGAAGTTATTAATCATTACATAATCATCACAAGCAAGGATGCAGGAACCGTGTGCATACAAACAATAATCAGTTCACCTCTTTTCATTACTATTAGCAACCTAGTGACTTTTATAGAACTTTTACACTTTCAGTATTTCAATGGGGGGATTGTTAAATTACAAACCCACTATTTTCCTTATTTAAAACAAATTATTTGAATATTTATTGAGAGAAATGATAGGCTATAAGAATTGTTCTTCCTTATGAGGTTAGGAAGAACAATTTTTTCCTTCTACTGAAAAATGTGTGGTAAATACAACGACTACTTGATATTGGTCAAAACTTCGGAAATTCAATTGTAGTGTCGTATTACAAAGCAAAAATCTTGTTGAAAAATTATAAAAGAGTGCAAGTGCCAATTTTTAATCATATATTCCCCGAACTTTCTCAGAAATGTTGCAAAAATAGAGAACATTGCTGACTAGAAGTAAGAATTTCAAATTTGAATTCACATTAAAAACTTCATTATTCATGTACAAGAGTGGTACAAGAATAGTGGCAAATAAAATTATATTAACACTAGTATAATGTACAATTAAAATTTAAAAAATAAAATTCTTTTTCTATACAGACCAATTCACTTTTGAATTTTGAATCTCCTTCCTTAAACAATTAATATAAAGACATAAATAGATACAAAACAAATTAAGTCAAAACTAAAAAACATTGAAACAAAATAATAATAACAAATGTAGAAATACCCTATGATTCTTAGGGTATTTTTTCCAAATATTGTTAAAATAATACTTTTATCCGATACTACATTTTATATACACAATGTCATAAGATTTATGTACAAACATCTACTGAGAGGTACAAATTGAGAGACTGATTTGGCTATAATAAAAAACAATATTAATTACCTCTTAAAAATGTTTGTACAAAAAATAAACAATAATAATAAAAAACACACAATAACTATTTTATTAACTTTAACTATTAATATTTAAAAGCTCATTAAAGGGGTACAATAAAAATGATAAAAGAAAGCCCTCAAGTAACTTTTTGAAAGTTTCTCGTATATCATTTTCCCTAGACATGCTATGTGGTAATTAAATCTTCCAATGATATAATGTCTAGCATAATTATTGACAAATAGAGATATATCTTATATAAGTCTTGTTATTAATATAATTCAATGAATCAGATCCCATCTGAAAAGTATGACTGAGGCAGAAATGGTAGATCAGAATTTGAAGCGAAGAGAAAAAATGTAGCCTTAAAACATTTCCAAAATATTCTATTTTTTTGGTGATTACTGTAGAACCTTTAAAATTGTCTATGAAGTGATAACTTATCATGTTTTCTGAAACCACTCTCTAAAGCGATATCCAGTAGTCAGTCCATGTTTGTAATATATGTAGATAATGTACAAATTTGATGGTATTTGTAATTAAAATTGCTTACCACCAACTGGAACTCAAATGTTAAAAAATGTCGGAAATCATTTAATTTAAACAATTTTTTGTAATGCAATTCTAAACCAAAGCTTCAACGACTGCCAATTGTGACCCAACCATCCTTTTGAGTCTTTTTTGAAAGAGGACATCCACTATTAAAATATTCTGAAACCGTAATAGGTTCATACCTCATATGTTTTGGTCGATTAGAAATCTATAAATAGACAGAAAATAAACGGTATCAGTTAACTGACACATACTTTCTCCCAAAAATATAAAAAAAGATGTTAAAAGCTTCAAACATAAATGTCTTGATGACTCAGTCGGATAGCTACCAGCTGAGCAGCGCGAGTTTGACCCTACGCGCCTGTGACGTTTAACAACATACTGCGTTTACCGCTAAACGAAAAATTAAATTTTCTACGCAACCACTTGACATAGAGCAAAAATTTTAAATACTGGATTATTTAGTTTTTGAGCTTGATTTAACGGTGATAAGTAAAATTTATTTCAAAATAACAGCTATTTTGAAAATCCAAAAAATTGGTTTTTGAAACACTTATTACGCCATAACTTTTGAAATAGCATTTTCTCTGAGATGCGGGTGGTGTCATTTTATTCACCATTTTAAGCTTAATAAACCACAAAATTTTAATCAAAATCGTCAGAGCCGTTTTTGAGAAATTTGAATTTTTCACGATTTTTGAGGGTTTTTGGGGGTAAAATACCCTTAAAAATCAAAAATTCAAAAAAGTGAAAAAAAACGCCTGGAATTATCGTGCGTTTGGACCTACATACCAAATTTCACCAAAATCGGACCATTAGTACATCCTCTAGCTCTGTTTACATCCTGACACACACACACACACACACAGACATCACTCGAAAACCACTTTTTTGGACTCAGAGGGCACCAAAACGGATAAATTTACCAACAACTCAAATTTTTAAATTTTGACTAAACCAATACTTTCTCAATATATACATTTATAGGGGGAAAGGGGGCTCCAAAATGGATATATACATCATCAAACTAATGCGAAGTGTTTTACGAAAACAATACTTTCTCCATATACTATGGTACAGGGGGAGAAAGTAATATGTAAACTGTGTCCACCGAATTTTCCATTTAACGTTTTAATAACACCATATATTATCAACCATACCCAAATCACACATGCACTAACCCAATTAGTCAGTTGACCATGCACTGGTTTGGTTAAATTAGTTTAGGTTAGATTTTAAAGTAGTTTGGTAGAAGAATAGTAGGCAACATAATGTTAACGTAAAACAAAATGACCAGTTTCACGGAAGTCTGCCAACAAAAAATACGCATAATGGGAATAATGTTTTCTATTTTTCTATCGCTCACTATTTAATAGGAACCTATTATTTGTAAATAATTAATTAGTGTATGACAAATTTTGATATTGGAAGCCCTTTTCTAAAAAAAGCCCACCCTTTTTAATTTTTGTTTGAGGCACTAACTCAATCCTTTTGGTATCTCGGACCTCTTTTGCAAACTAACCTCAATATGATATGTTTCGTGATGTCAACTTTGGGCTAGCTGCCAGTTGTAATATTGGCTCTTAAGGATATAATGGTAGTATTTCTTATTTAACTGGATTTCCTAGGCGTAAAATAATTTTAATACGCACAAAACACCCATCGTTTGATTCTGCATAAAACGCCAATCAAAACCATGCAAGTTGGTAGACTATATTTTACCCTCTTCAAAATACTTTTCTTTAGCCTTAACCGGCTTAATTCTATTTATCACTTAGCAACACGCTTACATTAAATTAAACATCATCAAAATGCATTTAGTTGGGAAGCTTTATTAAAAACGACCAAAATTGTATAAGTTTTAAAGTGTTTTCGTCTTTTTTGAACACGTTATTATGGACAAAAATTTACCCAATTTCAGTCTATGAAACCCATTCATGAGTGGTAAGTACATCATTTCAGTTAAACACGAATATTCTGATTTATACCAGTTGAAACATGAAATTATTACATACCATTGAGATATGCGTTAAACAATTGAAATCCACCCAACACATTGGAAATCGATTAGTTTCGATCACAGTTGACTGTTCTGAAAACAATGGTTCATCGCGAGAGTTTGATGAAAAATAATTTTAGCGATAAAGGTTCTATTAACCTCATATGGTTTTGATTTGCTATGCAGATTACAACGATGTTTTGTGCAAATTTAAATAATTGTTTTGCATCGAGGAAATCGAGTTGAAGCAAAAAAGTACCACCTAGCTCCATAAGAAATCATGTTAAAACTATCAGCTGTAGCCCAAAGATGACGTCACGATCCCGATTGCCGGCAGGGATACTGGAACCATTCGTATGCACAAACAATCTTTTCCCACAATGCTCTGGATGATGTTTTTGTTTTAACGGAGGGTTTACTGAAGCCAGAATGACGTAAGATACTCCCTCAGCAATAAACTGTCAATCTTGTCCCTCCATTATCTGACAGTTCAAAAGTTGTAATTACATTATTCTGTGGAATTCTCTAATAACTCGGTAAATGCCGGTTGGCCGGTGGTCTTCGTGGTCCAACGTGGTCCAAGAGAATTTGTGATTGCCGATTCTAAAATTACTGAATATTTGAAGCGCGCAAAAATCTTTGAAAATGATATAAAACTTGATCTAGGAGTTAAGTTGTGGGCTTTCTGGTAGGGCATTGGTTTACAGAACATACCGTACACTATGGTGAATACTTTATGACGTACTGACCACATTTTGTATTCATCGTAAAGTTACTTCAAATAGGCCTACAGATACAAGCGATAGTACCTTTTTTTAAATACGGAGTAAACTACAAATAAAAATAAAATACTCCCGAAACAGAGCTCTCCTCAATCCAAATTTATGTATATTCTATAGTATCTAATACATAATAAATATTATAAGTGAAAATCACTGTTTATACTTTGAAGTTTTTATAGTCAGAAATATTCACTTGAGTTAAGAGTGAGCTTCCCGGATGAGATAAAGCTGACCGCGCCCAGAGTGACGCCAGGGAGATGTACTGTATAAGTTATTGGTGTTACAAGAGGGACAGAGGGACATGGAGAATGTCTATAAGTTATTTAGTCTAGTAAATATTGTGTATAACGGTTTGAAGTAGGACTTAAAAATGCAATCACCATTATTTTGAGATAAGTACGTAGAACCATTCCACATTACCTTTCTCCCTTCCCATGAACAAATAAGTTACCATTTTCAAAGAGATATACAAGGTGATTGGAAACTCTCTTCCGAAACTCCGTGTTTCAATTCATTGGATCGAAATAACAAAAAAATTTTACAGGAACATGATCTTTGGAGTCGAACGTCCATTATATTCTGATAGAGTTTTCAGCTGAAACAGATCCACAGGGTGTTTGGGAAAGACATTCCAATAATTAAGGTTATTCCACACATTAAATAAGCAAAAAAGTTCCCATAAACATGTCCTAAAATGCTTTAGTAAGCCGCTTGAAACTATTTTGTTTTTATACTTAATAATTTTTATTTACTTAACGGATGGTTCTATTAAGTTCATGTTTGGCGTGAACTTTTAACACACCAATGGTCATTTTCAGGGAAAGATTTTGTTTTTCCGATGCGTATTTTCGAAATGGTGGTAATTTTAAATCTTCAAACTCAAATATCTCAAAATCGGTAAATGATGAAATATATTATATAATCACTGTTAAAAATAGCAAAAAGTTTGAAAAAATTACACCAACATTGTAAGGATCTGACAACAAATGAATTTAGTATTTCATACAAATTAAGGTTATTGCAAAATAAAAATCGCAATAACCACGTTATTTGTTGTCAGATTCTTACAAACTTGGTATCATTAGATTGATAATTAATTATTCAACTTTTTTCCTATTCATAACACTTTTATGACATTTACCGATTTTGAGATATTTGAGTTTAAAAATTTTAAATGGCCACCATTTTGAAAATACACATCGGAAAAATATTTTTATCTTTAAAATGAACATTGGTGTTATAAGGCTTCTTGCCAAATACAAACTTAATATAACCGTTCGTTATGGAAATAAAAATTATTGAGTGTAAAAAAACCAAAGACGACTAGCGACTTAACGAATGATTTTAGGATATATGTTATTATGATATTATTTGTTTATTTTAATCGAAGGAATCACCACACGGAGTTTCGGAATAGTTTCTAAACACCCTGTATATATTAAAATCACTAATTCAGATAAAAATATGTTCATGTAATATTATCATATAGTCAGTGACAGGGAATATCTAAGAGACAAAAGATAAAAGTTTACTCATATAAAACGTCTTATTACTTAAAACAATACTCAACAAAACTTTACGGTACTGTTCATTTCTATAATGCAATGTCTTAGAAATTTATCACGCATCAAATTATTTGACGTATTAAGTAATTTAAATATTACATGATAAGATAATATAATGTATAATTATAAAGAATAGATAGTACGTTATTCTAATTTATACTAAATATTTAATACACATTATTTAGTATACTATTTTAATTAAAGTGAATATTTAGTATATATAAAATTATTATACGTATTATTTTACTTAAATATTATACCCTTAGGTAATATCATGTATATCAACAAACGCACTACTTCTATATAAAGCTCAAGTGAAACTATTAAACAATTTTCGGAACTACCTCAAACATTATAGCTGTTTGTCCTTTTTAAATGAGTGTGAAATTAATACTTATAATACAACACATAAATTTCAGTTCCACTTACATTTAGGCTACAAATCTCAGCAAACATAACTCACAGTTTAATACGACCACGTGGAAGACATTCATGTTTGTTTACAGAGGAACGCAAACAGTCGATCAAGTTCACCGGATTAACCCAAGTTTTAACATTTGCACGGCAAATACGTAATAGGTATTGATTTTATGGCACGATGATGTTATTTTGTAACAACGTACATTTAAAATAACCCAAATTTTACCAGGTTATTCCATGGATTTGTTAAACTAAATTATTTGATTAACAAATCTAAAATGTTTAAAACTGATTTTTAGTTTAGAATTCGACTTCCCAAAGCATGAACCTTCATAAGGAGCTCCTTAAGGAGTCAGAGGCCCTTAAGGTCCATAAGGAGTCCGAAGAAAAATCTTAAATGTTAGCATAGGGCAGATGTGAATAAAATTGAAGGTCTCTACGTAAAAATAGCAATGCACAGAAAACCCGACCTTAAAGGACGACCGAGTCAAGAATAGCAGGCGATCAAATTTTTCATTAAAATCATATTGACGAAAAATGCAATAACTCCCGATATACTCGTCATTTTTAGGCCGGGTTTGTGGCAAATTGTTCAGAATGCAAAGCACTTTAAAATTATGTATCACATGACGTATAGGCCAATTTATTCTTTTCCAAGGAAAACTGCATTGGCCTGATTTTCTCCTGATTCCTTGTAGGTTCAAGATCAATAAGTATTTAAGGAAGTAGATTTTGAGACTCAAAATCAGTTTACAACGTTTTAGTTTTATTAATTATATAATTTTAAAGATATTATAGGTACCGTTCCCAGACTTTTTCCAAAACGCTTAATGCATAGCAATATCTTGGTCGGTTTTGTAAAGTAACACACATAACTTTTTCCGGATACGAGTTTTATTTAAAAAATCAATATGGCTACACTCTAGTCACATTTCATCAGTGATGTTACTAAAGACTGCGTTGGTTTTCAATCTCAATTCTCAAATACTGAGACTTTGGACTTGTCAATTCGATCTCGGCATAGGCCCAAACCATACAGTGTTCTAAATCTTCTTTACAGTATATTTTCAGGCATTTTCCAATGCACCATCTACCACTGAGCTTTAAGTAAATCAAAAGACAAAAATGTCCACTTTACATCTAATTATAAAATATACTACTAGTGAGATATAGTATCCTGCAACAAGTTTAATTCAAATGTGGTCAAGATATGGCAATTTACTGGTAAACAATTTATAACACTTTCCTACAACAACTAACAAGCTTACAACACTTTCCCACAACAAAAACTAACAACTTTACTAAAAACGTCTCTATTATGTAAGCGTAAAGTTAGTTCAATTGTTACAACCGTGTATATTGATAAGTTTCTTAATTTCGACAATGAAGATGGTACTGTAACAATATATACATTGTAGTATTTTATTACAGAATTAGAAAATACGGTGGTGAAGAAATCTCGATACAAGAAAGCTATAACTGAAAAGAGTTGTTATGAAAGGTAGAACCGGACCGCAGTCGTTAATATTACTTGTCGGCAAGCACTTCCAATTTTACTCCCGTTCTGAAAAATCGTTAAGTTGTTTATTTCATATCCTTCGCAGCTTAGATTCCACTTTTAAATCTTAGAGATTTAACTGAAGGATAGTTTTCAGGGCATTACTTACATACGACTTGTAAGGTTTTGAAATTTTACTAAACCATATATTTGTGTTTATATCTTATTTTGAATCTAAGATAGCTATTTTATATCTATACGATTCAGATTATTTTTCCTACAAATATATCATTTTAAAGACTTGTTTGTCCAGTCACACCACAAGTGAACGAATTTAATAAAACATGTTACTGGAACCCCATGTGATTGTTGAATTACTACATCTTCAAATTACACTACAAAATTAGAACTTAAAAAATAAAACTTATTTACAAAAACTAAATTTTAACTGTGATTATTATTTTATGACGAAAGTATTATTAAAGAAAACAATATTAACTTACTTGGAACACATAGGCCATTTTTAGTTCATAGTAAAATAAAAAATGAAATAAAATACACAGTTACATTGCATAAAAATGTATCCAATTAGTTATATAAGCTGAGTATATGAAAGAAACCACCAAAATCAATTTTTAAATAAATAAAATACGTACAGAATTTGACTAGCTATAATTACTTGAAACTAAAATAAATCAACCGGAATACTGTCTTTGAACATTAATAGGTTATTTTCATTAAATGTAAAAGAGGAATACATTAATGAATACAAAGTATTACTAAATACATCACTGCATCTGCTCCCTAAAGACGGTGTATTAAAACTTTTCTTATTAATAACTTCATATTTTGATGTAAAAGATGTTTCAACATTAAAAATTCCTAAAGTAATGGGTGAATCAACAGTTTGAGTTAGTTGTTTGAAACTGCTTTAGGCTTGTATGCACGGCTTATAATATATTTATAAATTGAGATTATTTGAATTAGTCAAAATTTGAAATGAATCTGACACTAAAAGAAGATTGCAAATAGACAGACAAAGTTTGTAAAGGACATTTCAAATGAAGGAATCATTACAATACAAATCTTTCCAGTAAAATATCAGTGACATTCATTCCTTAACAGTTCTTTCGAATTTCAGTCGAAAGCTAGATACATTTTCGATGAAATTCGTTTTTAAGTAAGCAAATCAAAGGTTTTGGAGCTCATGAGGTTTTGTTTAACTATGAATTAATCTTAATATTTCTTTTGATAACTATCTAATAAAAAACTCATATTTGATTGTTCATCAACTGTTTTCATACCAAAACATAGAAAAACGTTTTTATGAATTAGAGGATGATGCAGTACCCTAAAACAATCCACACTTTTCTATGGTTTTGTTAAATCATCATAATCATATATTGTGTAGTAATCATAAAAAAGATACAACAAGTAATAATAGAAAATACATACTCACAAGAAGGGTAAAAAGAAACTTTCGGGTTAAGGAACAAGTCAGAGTTCTGGAAACAATGTTTTCAAAGCCATCCAGATGGCAGGCATCGACCCCTGCGATCGTAAATGTTGGTTAGCAGTTTTATCTTTACCTAGGCCCTTCGTCAGCTGTCAGCGAGTCTTCCATTAATTTATATTGTAAAATATTTTCTCCAACTTAACTCAAACAACAATTTTACATTGTGTAGTTTATTCAAAATAGCGCAATGATAAGAAGTCAAAATTAGTTATTTGATATTGATAAATGTAAGACTAATTAAATACAGTGTCAAAAAATTAATAAATAAATAAAAAACTCTTTGGGGCCGTCTATACATTAAGTCATCTGAAAATAGGGGGGGGGGTCCAGATTGAAAATGACGGTAGGGTGATGTGCAAGGGGAGGGTCGGCTTTTATATGATGTTTTATATCAAATTTTGATCGTAAAACATCCGGTTTGAATAGTTCTTTCGACAAACTACCGCCAAAATGGGGTTCAAAAGTTAATTGATAGTCTTAATAAATCAATGAAATAAAACTTAAGAAGCTTTGACGAAAAAAGCATTATTTTTACTTAAAACGGAGGTTGTTAAAAATGACGTAATTTTTATGAGGGGGGGTCAGACAAATTATGATGTTAGGATGATTTTAGAGGGGACGGGGTCCAAAAACCGATGACGTAATTTATGGGCGGCCCCTTTGCTGCAGTGTAAATATTTTAATATCAAACTTACAGGAATGTTAATAGATGTAAAGTAACACATAATGTTTTTTTCCGGATATGAGCTTTATTAAAAATATCTGACCCTGGTCACACTCTAGTCGCACTTCATCAGTGATGTGCAATAATAATAAAGGCTGCATTGGTTTCAATCTCAATCCTCAAACTTTCGATTTGTTAACTCGATCTTGGCAAAGACCCAAACCATACAGTGTTCTAAATCTTCTTTACAGTAAATTATCAGGTTTTTCCAATGCACCATCTACCACTGAGCGTTCTCTTGCACGTTAAAGACGCTTAATATCTTAATTTAGGTTATGTTTTAGAGTTTAAAGCTTTGAGCGACAACAAAGGATCAGCCTTTACACGAAAATTATGTTGTATGAGTACTAATCAAGTGGTAATTAAAAAAATCTACATACGCCTAAATTGATTTTATTAGGCTTCAATGTTGTTAATTTTTTTGGGACAGAGTGTACGAAATGTTTCAATAACCTCTTCATTTTACCATCTTTACAATCTTTCAATATAAAATAAATAACCTTATACAAAAGATGTAATTTACAAATTTAAATAATATAAACTTCTTTTAATTAGTTTTCATTATTTAAAATTATTTAACATTATGGCAGTAAAATAAATGTCAGTTTTGAAAATGATCGGGAAAAATATTTGAATGTTTTGAGGAGTGCAAATAATTTACTCAATAAACACTGCAGGAAAGTTGTAAAATGATCTCACATAAATTTAAAACAACGCTCTTAGTAAAAATAGAATGATAAGTATCTTCTTGGCTACGCACAGTTTAGTACATTGACAAATAAAGGACATTTTCAAATGGTCACAATGTATTTGTAGTTAGCTATTGGGAACCCCCCTAGATTTATTGTTTATCAATAATAGTAATTAACTCCTAACATAATGTGATCAACAATTCCAGGTTAGAATCCATAAGAGTAGAGGCGGTTTTTAAGTGGGTAAACCCGTTTTGTTAGGAGATTCCCACACTACAGATTGGGCCACCTGCGGGTGTAATTGCTTTTTTTCTTCCTCTCCCTAAAAAAGGATAAACGTTCTAGAACGCCAGCACTTGACGTGAAGCAAGTGTGGTACTGTATTTATCGTAAAACTTGTGTGTATAAAACTAAACATGAATTAAAATACTCAATATTATTAATAAACAATAAATATAGGGGAAATGGTGCCCAATAACTGAAAAACGGAAGTTACGGACTTAAAAACTGTTACACCTATTACAAATTTCACCACAACATATACTGTACATAAGTTATTTACAATATTTTTCAGACTAAGACACACTATCACGTTGACGATGCTGGTAAATCTAAAATCAGGTGTTCAAAATCAAGAAGAGCGTTCAAGCAATGACTAAAGACCACACGAAGGTTTAACTACTCAATCCACATAGTGGAATTGAAGAAGAGGAAAATACAAATATCAAAGTTAAACCGATGTTTGTGTTCAGCGGACTCTATTGTTGAAGTGTCTTGATTGTTTTGTTTGGTTGGTCGTGAGATGACGACGAAGGGATTATCTGTTAATTTGTCAATCGAGTTGTACAGTGTCATTAGAGGCCAAGGGCGGATCCAGAGATTCGTTTTGGGGGGGGGGGGGGGCGGTTCCCAGAGATTACCCCCCCCCCCCTAATCTCCACCCATTAGAGCAAAACAACAGTTTGGAAACTAGCAGAAGAGAATCGGTTGGCCGGCACTTAGCAACCAAAATACATCAATTGCACTGCATCATAAATCGGAACATTCACGGACAATCAAACACACTTGCATTTCTGTAATCAACACTGATGAACAAACAAGTATACACAATTGCTCCAAAAATTACATCCCTGAATAAAAATATTGCACCGGTAGGGCCTATGGTTTATGGTTATCGGACGTCACGATAACTGCAGGGCCAAGGACTATGCCTGCCTAAGTGAGGAAGCGGGGGATTCCTTTCTACTAGTTGCCGGAAAATATGTTTAGCCTACATTTGGAATAAGGAACAAATTACTAAGACAAACGTCATAGCTAATTTTTATGCATTTATTTACATTCAACTAAATCAAATTATTAAATAGATTTAACCTTAAATATTGTCGACAATCTCTAACAGATCAATTGAGAAAATGTCATGAATCTCCTAACCTAAATTGAAAAACATGATTCAATAGAAAAACTTATACTTAATAGAAATTAATAAAGATTTTATATAACCCAAGATACCCTGAATGAAAACATAATATCTCTTATGAACACAACCAAATACAACTGTACGAAAACGAAAACCCAAACCAGAAACCAATCGCGGAAAACCAACCCTCTTGCCGCCGATGCTATCCGACGGAGGCTTTCTGAAGTCTACGGCTCGGTGATGCCACGTAATAATACTCGTTCGTCATATTAAGGCTCCGGTCTACCCGAGCCCGAATGCCGCCTCGCGGCCGCGTCCGTACCGCTAGGCGAGTTTGATGGCTGCAGAGGTTTACGGGAATCGTGTTTTAAAATTAACCGACTAAGATAGAGATTGACTTTTAACTTTTTCTAAAAGTAGAAATAAGGATCTCGTCGGCTATCATTTTAGAATTTTAAAATTAAATTTCTAATTTAAGTTTTAATTGTCTAAAATCATCATCTGTTTTTCTCTAGTGGCAAGTTTTATAGATGCAGAGGTTTACGGGGATCGGGTTTTAAAACTGATCAATTAAGATAGAGATTGGCTCTTAACTTTTTCTAAAAGTAGAAAAAAAGATCTCGTCGGCTATTTTTTTTAGAATTTTTAAATAAAATTTCTAAATTTAGCCATAACTGACTAAAATCATCTGTTTTTCTCGATTCAAATGCAAGGGTTTTTTTAAATCCTATTATCTTCTTCTAAATGAAGCCTAGAGCTATAACTACGGTGTCAAATTAAAGAAGAATAACGGTGCTAAATTTCCTTAGTTACACTTTGGTAGTTTCATCAAAACTAATGGAAAACTTCAGTTAAAAATCAAGAAAAACAGATGATTTTAGACAGTTATAGCTGAAATTATAATTTTTTTTTATTGTAAAAAGATGGCCGACTAGATCCTTTTTTCTACTTTTAGAAAAACTTAACAGCCAATCTCTATCTTAAGTGGTTAGTTTTAAAACACGATCCCCGTAAACCTCTGCATTTATAAAACTCAAAAACAGATGATTTTAGACAGTTATAACTGAAATTAGAAATTTTATTTAAAAATTCTAAAAAGATAGAGGACGAGATCCTTTTTTCTACTTTTAGAAAAAGATAAGAGTCAATCTCTATCTTCATTGGTTAATTTCTCCGTAAACCTCTGCAGCCATCAAACTGCACTGCTAGCGGTACGGACGCGGCCGCGAGGCGGCATTCGGGCTCGGGTAGACCGGAGCCTTAATGGCGGAATACGATAGGTCTGAATAACTTGCTGTTCATAGGTAAACAAATTGATTTGGGAGATAAGAGTACTGTGGCCATGATGTATTTTCTTTACGACTTTAATTTAAATGTTCTAACGTTTGATTTCTTAGCTGCTTGTTATTAATATTTTTTTCCCTAAACCAGAGAAAAAAAATTATTTTTAGGGGTTTGGGGGGGGCGACCGCCCCTACCGCCCCCCCCTTGGATCCGCCCCTGTTAGAGGCAATCCTGGCGAATTTCCCTCTATTTGACGTCATGTTTCTTTGAATTCCCACACTGTGAGTCTATACTTATAATGATTACTACTAATATTCTATGATATTCTAAAACTAACTGGTAATATCTCAATGGCACCGAAATCAGACATTCTGATAAAAGGTTAAGATAAAGACGTTGGTTATATAATTTCATTATACAAGGTGAGGCAGCCCACCAGAATGGCGGCTGCCAGAATAATAATGTCTGGCGGCCAATCAGAATTAGCTAGAACCTTTGTTACAATTTAAACCCCTCTAAAATTAATCAAAAAGAAATTGTCAATTTTATTTTCAAATCTATTATGTCTAAGTTATTTATGCACCCAAAATAGTTATTTATGCAACAAGTGCGGAAAGTGCCGATTTGCTGCACTCGAGAGAAATGTTTATGCACGAGCCGCAGGCGAGTGCGGAATAATTTCTCTCGAGTGCAGTGAAGGCACTTTTCGCACGAGTTGCATATTACATTTTTCCTACGACTGCCAAATATTTCTTATATAAGTATAAACGTTTAATATTCAGGTTAAAATACCCACTATGTGACGCCCCTGTCTCAAGATAGTGATATATATTTATGATAGCCTGTATTTATGCACTTCATACATTTAGTTAAAAATTCATTGGATTTTTCATGCAGAAGATTTAACGCCACTGTTTTAGCAGTTTTAGCAAGATAGTCAGGGAATAAGTCACTTAAATCACTAAAGTCACTGTCATAGTTGATCATTGCGCACCTAACTTAAACCTGTAGGTGTAGCTCACCTGTAGCTGGTTTGTAGGTTATGTTTATGTTGATTCAATCGAAAACGACCACAAGGACAATAGATCAGATGTTTATATCCAGTGTTGCCAACTTAATTCCCGACTAATCAACGTTTCCTTGCTGGCTAATGCAAATTGTTTTGTGTTCTAATGTTTAAACACTGGAGTGCGCAAAGTAAATCAAGCGTGCGCAAAGTAAAATTAATACGGCAATCACCTGTTTTGCGACGAGTATCGAGTGCGTAAACAACTGTTTTCACGGACAGTCGAAGGAAAAGGAATTTTTAAGGGAGAGGGGTCTTTTTGGCAAATTTTCTAATGTATAGGACGAGTAATATAAAATTTTACAAACATTTTTTCTATAAAGAAAATTTGGTTATCTTCATCCGTTTACAAATAGCGGCCATTTTCGTGTCCAACATCAAAATTTACGGGATACCCTATAATTCGTTTATCATTTGTCATAGATGACTTTTGGTTCAAAATACTTATTTGAAATTAGTTAAGCTTTAGCTTTGACTATATACACTAACGTGAATAGAGTTCTCATAGCATAGGCGTGTTTGAAACCTATTGACGGCGGTGCGATATTCTGCGGCGTACATGAAGTACAAGGGGCATATGATAGATAAATCAGTATTACCACTCTTCTCAACCAAGGATGGAATATTTTATAACTGAGAGTTATGTTTATGTTGTGGCAAAGTGTTTTGGCAGAACTGCAAACCCAGCTGACTAATAACAACATCGATGGCAGCGACTCTGGCGCCGCGTAGACGAAACTTCCAAATTTTTGCCTCAAACAAAATGCGTTGGATAAGAGGTCTATTCACTTTAGTGTACATAGTCAATGGCTTTAGCATGACACGTGGTAATACCACCTTTATTGAAACACAAATTTCAAACATTTAATTTTAATTTTACCACAGAATAATGAATAAACAAAACTCAAAATCTATGTAAAAATATGTTATTTTGTTAAGCTCTCGTTGAACAGAATAACTTTGTAGTTTAGGCCATGCTTACACCGTATGTCTTTTTTTAGAATGAAATACGAAAAAAAAATTTTCCGGTTGATTTTCTGTTTTTTTAATGGTACTACAACAATTGAAGAAAGACCTTCCATACCATCATGCATTGAACAACAGGGAAATTTATGGATAGTTTTTGTTTTTTGTTTTTAAAGAGATTCAAAGAAAGAAAAAAATTCGAATTAAACTTGTTTCTAGTTCAACACAAACTTACATACATTGTCCAGTAATTATTTTATCGATGTTTGGAAAAATCCTACAGTTGAATCAATCTTAGTTTGTAGCATATTCTGTATCACATATAAAAAGGCGGTTAGGGACGATAAAACTGAAATCATGGAACCATAACCAGAGTGAGTAATTTAATAAAGAAGTAATCTTGTCTTGTCAGCCACCATGTCCTCCTCCCCCTCCTGCCGAACCTCATCACCCCCCCCCCCCTCTCGACAACCCCTAGCGTGAGCAAGGGTTATTTATTCTAGACTCAGACATCTAAATTTATTGTGAAACCTTATAACTCGAAAATTGTCAACGCCACTCCAAGTATTGTCGAACAGATCACGTCACAACTAGCAAAAATATTATTAAATAAGGTAAAAAGTGTGATGTAACTTACACAAAATCTTATCAACCAGTGGCTGAAATTGGGCTTAAACACTTTCTTTCACTAACAAAGAACGCTTGGGTGGCAAAGCGAGGTTACTTACGAAACTCATACAAGAGCCAGGCTTTATTTACCGTACAAAAAACAATAATCAATACCCCCGTCGCAGCAGACCTGGGTACTCAGCGAATACCCAAAATAGTAATATTCATTTTGACCAGATGAACCTGCAAACAAAATTTCGTTACGTGCTTATAAATAGGGAAATAAAAGTCTATTCTTCTTATGATAAATATAGGGAAAGAGTATGCACGTATGCTGCCATGGGGAACACTAAAAGTAGATTTTAAGCATAAAATAATTTATATGGACCACATGAAGCTATATACTAAGTTTCATCAATATCTGTCCATAAATAAAAGAGTTTGCCTATTCTCCATATAAATAATATGGGAAAAGAGTATGCAGGTTTGCAGCCATACAAGTAAAAGTACAAGTATAAGTACAAAAACCAAGATTTTTTCAACATAAGTGGTTGAATCTCAACCAAATGAAGCTAAATACCAAGTTTCATAAAAAAATCATTGGTTAATAAGTGAAATATTAACACATCCTTATTCTCCATAAGATTAAAATTGGAGCCCCAAATACAACGTACTGTCTTTAGACTATTTAATATCTCGGTAACCAATGGAAATAGAGCAAAGCTTCAACATCCAGACAAAGAATTTGAATACAAATCTTTACGCCAGGAAGCACTGAAAACTTTACTCAAACTACTGAAACTTCCAATAGAGAAATTTGTTTAAAACATTAGAACTAAAACTATAAATTGAAATTTTAATTTTTTATGTTAGCTTAATATAGTTGAAAATTTTTTAAAGTGATTTTTGAATACACCAACTCACGGTTAAAGTACAGCCCAGGTGCTTATGCGTCAACTCATCAGGTACTAAATGATGCTCTAGTAAAAAGTAAGAAGTTTGTAAGTTTTAAATCTTACTTCTAATAGTGTTAAAATTGTTTACAATATATATAAAATATAAAAATAACAAGTAAATTTTCAGTTGGGTAAATTTAAAGGTGAATTGAATGCATTTTAACCTTTAATAGAACCTTTACATGAGTTAAAAATATAGCATCTGAAAGTAAATACTTAGAATTAATTCTTTTTTTAACCATTGCCACCTAAAACTTCATTCAGGATTCCAGTAAAATTATTACCCCTCCAACTCCACTCAGGTTAGATTTTGACTTTTAGCTGCATTTAGGAAATAATTAAAATAAAAATGATATTAGGGGCTACAGATTCTACTTATGGCATGAGCAGAAAAGGAGGCAAATTCTTTATTGGAAATAAGTAAGTAGAAATAAATTATGGCATTTTAAAAAAGATTTTAAAGGCACTAAAGATTTTTAAGAGTTTTTTACTTTTAAAAGGCCCTCACAATAGGAAGAGTCTGACTTACAGACCGATAAAGAAATATTAGAACTTACCAGTGGACGTTTACCTGGTTATGAACCTCGTAAGCGTATATCAGATAATAAACAATTAAAATACACTAATATAGGCCTAACTAAACCACTATTTACAGGTTCAGGACCTAGAGAAGTGACGGACAGGTAGTAAAATAGATAGTGTTTATTGGAATCACCCCAATGAATTTTTTGACTGGCTTAAAATATGATATTTATCTAAAACAAGCTGGAAATACTGGTGTAGAAAATGAAATTGATTCAATATTAGAGGAATTTTATGGGAGGTCGGAATTATTTATCAAATAAAAAGATGTTTATAGCTAAGTTTTACAGAGTTTATACCCTTATGTTAAACAATTAGAGGGTAAAACCTCTCGGCTATGGGATGCCAAAGGTAAAAAAATTATAAATTATGGAAGACAAAAATTACGTTTCAACAACTGGTCAAATTTAGCAAGAAAGAAATATATTTTCATGTAGGGTGATGCTAAGTTTGAGTTTCTATAACTAAAAGGTTAAACTAAATTGGAATTCTAAGAAACGTAAAAGTACCAATGTGGAAAAGGCTAAAGAGTTTAATGATGTACCTATATTGGATTAAGTTTTGGTAAAAGAAGGCTAAAAGCTTACTTACGGTAATTATAAATTTGAAGTTTTAGAATTAAAAGATGAAAGCTGGGAAGCCAATAAACATAAAATTACTAATGTTGAAAATTCTGAAACACTTAATAATGTTATCACATTGGAACAGCTATTAACTAAAAAAGTGATAATTTAATGCAAGGCTAAAATAAATATGAATTTTTAGAAGTAAGTCGAATGCTAAAAACATTTAATTCATAATGTTGAGAAAGCTAGAGCTTGAGGAGATCCCTATTACAGGCCAAGTATTAACTAAACAAGGGGATGAGTTTATGCAAGGAAATTATACGTTTAGTTTAATACCATAAAAATGATAGTTGGGAAGAAGAAAGGAAGAGACTATAAAATTTGGAGACGGCCAAGGATCTTAATGATGCTATTATTTTAAGTCAAATACCACATATGCCATATGATAATAATGTGATAGATATTTTAGCACAAGATTGAAACGTGTAGAGGAGAGTATGATGGTATCCACCATAATAACTAAAAACATGGAAATAATTTTTATAGAAAAAAAGATTGCAATTTTTCAGATGGAATACATTCAAGGCTGCCATTACCAAGCAAACACCACATTATGAGTGTACAAATGAAGAGCTTATTTACAGTACCCAAAGATTTAAATTTATGGATGTAAACTATTATCAAAATAAAATAATGGCCGATATAAAAAGATTTAGTGGACTAATACAACTTTTTGGGGAAGAATTCATTCATAAAAATCATGTATTTATAAATGAGTCAGAAGGGCAAGTTATTAATGGTTAGAATCACTATACGAATTGATAAAGAAATCTAATGATAATGATCGTCGATCTATTGGTATGAAACCTAATAAATAAACGATAAGAACTCTGAGATTGTACATCAGAATTTAATGTTATCCTCTCAAGCAAATAAATTAAATATTAATATGCCAAATTCAAGTTAGGAGATACTGTTAGAACGTCTAAGCTTATTTTTAGTAAAGGGAATACGCGGTATAGGACCACAGAATTATTTACTATAGTTTAAATTAAATTGAATACAAAGCCAATAACTTAGACTTTACAAGATGGGAATGGGGATATCATCGAAGGGAATTATTAAAGAAAAATTATAAGGATATGTATTTAATTGAAAAAGTTGGCTTCCATAAATGGTTAGGCTATCCAAACAGTCATAACTCTTAAATTAACGACATAGATGTTATAAAATGATAACAATAGACTATAGTCACACAACCATATACTTAGAGTCAAATGGGCAGTATAAAGGAGACTTGAACAAAAATTTTTCAGTGACAAATACATAGGACTATTAATGTTTGGAAAAAATACACTCAGCTACATGGAATATATTGAGTACTTAAACGGGAAGGATGGCGAGTATTTAGTAAATATATGAGATATGCGTGGGCTTACCGTTGTGGGGATTTAATAAATGAATTTAATTTAACTTTTGAGCAGAATTTCCTCAGAATATATCTCTCAAAATTTTAATTCTTTCGAAAAATATTTTATTACGGTACCTGTTTTATAATTTTGGACAAAACGGCGAATTTTTCTGTAAACGAATTAGTAAAATAAATAGAAAAGTAATATACATATATGAAAAATAATTAAGTCAGGTGACCTTTTTCTTTGCTAAGATTGTGTCTTACAATTTTTATACTACTGTATGTAGACTATTTTATTTAGTGATAATAGTCGTATATAGAGTTCATGTTTTGTTTTATGGTCATGATAAAAAACAAAAAGATAAAAATATACTTTTAAATTGTATATTGAGTTCAGTAGTCTATTTTGTTTTGTTTGTTTTTTTAAGTTAATTTTATGATATTGGAACAACATATTGGCTTATATATAGTAGTGCCAACCAAAAAGGACGGTCCTAGTGACCATTGTTTGCATTGCAAACAATTTAGAAATTTAAATACCAATAAATTTCAATTAAACGCAATTAACATATTACTGTACTACAGTAGTGTCAAATTGTTGGTGCTGGCTCAGTTCAAGGTCACCTGAGGGATGACGTCATCGAGGTCAATAACCTCACCGATGACGTCATCGATGACGTCATCGATTGCGTCATCGATGACGTCATCACCAATGACGTCATTTCTATGACGTCACACCCATGACGTCACAGAAATGACGTGCTGATGACGTCATCACCCCTTACGTCATCAAAATGACGTCACCGACGCCACTGAGGTCAAGGTCACGCCGAAACTTAAAATTTTTTGGCACTTTTACCGTTTCTCGCACTACGCTCCGAGTTTCAGTCAGAGTCCCCGTGACCTTGACCACTTGGAGCGAATTTTCGACGAGAAACGGCAAAAGTGCCAAGTTAAACTCGAGTTTCTGACATGACCCTGCCTAAATGGGCAATCGGTTATCCCTCAGGTGACCTTGAACCAGCACAACACCAACAATTTGATATTACTGTGACCTTGAAAACCTAACAACGGAGCGCCGACACCGATGCGCACCCCACGACAGCCACCGAGTTACTGACTGCCAGGCTCTGTGTACTCTAGGTATATGGGGAAGTGGAGGGGGAAATCTCAAGGTCATCCAAATGGAGTTTTAAAAAAGTTGAAGAGTAGAAAGACTACTCTTGTGCTTCCTGGGCGACCTCATCAATCTCTAATGGATCTGTAAACCAATCCGATCTGTAGCGGCAGGAGTCCAGAAAACAGGTGCACCACCCATCAGGTTGTCCGTAGCATTTCCGACAATTGGTAAGATTGGAGAAGTGAAATTTAATACACCGCTGCGGACAACAAGTATAAAAGTATTTGGATTTGTAGATTTTGAAAGTTTGTAGTACCGGCGGTGGCAGCTGTTGGTTCTTGCATCTACACCTGCAACATCCGAAGCATTCACATTGCCGGCAGGCCAGCCCATCCACTTGCCACTTTGGTAAGAGGAAACACTTATCCTCACAGCAATAGGTTGTCCCCGTCTCTTCCTCCCAACGCTTCTTTGCACAATATGTGACGCCTTGTATCTCCAAACACCTATGCTCGCAACATGAGATGCGCTTACTTTCCATAGTTGATGTTGCTTTGACGAGGGAGCACGATGAAGTGATGCTGTGGTCAGTGGGAATGGGGTTTATATAAACTAAGGTGAGTGGAGGGGGAAAGGTCAAGGTCATCCAAATGGAGTTTTAAAAAAGAAAAGAGTAGAAAGACTACTCTTGTGTATCTATAGCGATTTCATTGATAGTGAGTGCTTCTGTATGCCAAGTTGATCTGTACTGACAGGCTCCTAAATAATGTTTGCAAAAACCTGCAAAATGATTGTTGCACAATTTGCAGCCAGTTAGCTGTTTTAATGTGAATTCAATGCAACGTTCAGGGCAACAAGTGTACTTATGCCCTCTCATCTGGTACACATGGAATGTCTTCAACTCCGGTTTCGGCTTCTTCCAAGACTTGCACTTACACATGCATTGACCAAAAGCTTCACATTTTCTACACGCCAGGCCATCCGCAACATCAATGTCATTCGGCCATGAAAAACATTTCCGTTCGCAACAGTAGTTGAGTTGACTCTCCATGTTGCTGTGGTGAAGGTGCGCGATGAAATGATGCTGCAGTCATTGAGAGTGCACCTTAAATAAACTCAGTGGAGGGGGAAAGGTCAAGGCCATCCAAACGGAGTTTTAAAAAAGATAACTAGTCGTCCTCTTCCTCCTCCTCATCCGTTGTACTTAGAGAGCTGTCAGACGAAGAGCCCCGTGCAGGTGCTCCCCAGATGAAAAACAAATCAATCTTAAAACGAAGACCAGGATCTTGCATCATCAATTTTTTTAATTTGTCACATACTAAGTCGACCTTGTGTAAGGTGTCAACAACAAGCTTCCAATTCGTTGGTTCAATATAACTTGTAGTAGAGTCTGCCTCGCTGATAACCACATCCTCCGGCCGTATTGGAGTGTAAAGATGTGTAAAGTTCTTCGGCTGTAGCTGAGGTTCAGGCTGGCTGGAAGTAGAAGGATGAGTGTGGACCCCTGTCGCATCGAAATCCATAGTCATTCTACATTCAATGTTGGGGTTTTCGTTTAATACATACACCAATTTCTCATGCAACATATCCACTTCTGCCGAGTCTTGCAGATGAACATTCCAGGAAAATGGCCATTCTTCATCCGTAGTGGAGTCAACTTGAGAAAGAGTGCTGTCCGCCATGATAGCTAAGCAAGGAATGATGTGAGCTACAGACTGTGGTAACAGTATTGAAAAGTAGAGGGGGTAAACCAAAAGTATGTGGAGGGGGTATTTTCAAGGTCATTTAATTTGGGTTTTAAAAAAAGGAAATAGTGGAGGGGGAATTCTCAAGGTCATCCAATTTGGGTTTTAAAAAAAAGGAATGAAGGTTACTCCTCTTCAGCCTCGTTGTCCCCCACATCCTCATTAGCCTCATCTTCATCGACGTCAGACTCGCCGTAAGGGTAGATCGGGGACATGGGCGAATATTGTGGAGATTGTTGACCGTTGTTATCGTCCCCTTGCATTCTGACTTGGGACCAATCATAATTTAAATTCATTTGTATTATGATTCCAGGGTTGTCCCGCAGTATTTCCTTCATCCGTTCGCAAATTGTTTCCAAATAGTGTACACTATCGATCGACAGTGTCCAACCCGTACTTGTACCAACATCAGTAGTGGAGTCAGCTTGGCTGATGGTGTTGTTGTCTGCCATGGTTGCTTGTCGGACAGGAATGACGGTTGATGTGATGCTCATGCAGGAACATGGTGAAGTGGTGGGGGGTGTGGTGGAGTAGTGGGGGTATTTTCAAGGTCATCCAAACGAAGTTTTAAAAAAAAGGAAAACCTACAAAGTGACATTGAAACTTTCCAATTGATGGTGGCGAGCGTTTTCTTCTGCAACCTTGCCGACACATGTGACTATGCCATACAGTATGAAAAGTACAACCATAATAAGGCCGAACAATAAAAGATAGCCGTTGACTATCATGATATTTTCTGAGTGGATCTGCTTTCTTCTTATCGCCCTCTCCTGCATCCTCTTCTCCAACTCGTGGACGAAGTCACAACACGCGTGAGGACATCTTTCATCTGTTGGTAGGTTTGCCATTGTTGATGTTGTCGATGTGGCTGTTGAAGATGGAATGAGGTTTCCAATTGCGATGTGCCATGTACACCAATAGTCAAGTGGTGGGGGTAACAAAGCAGCGGAGGGGGAAGTTTCAAGGTCATCCAAATTGTGTTTTAAAAAAACCTATCTTGTTACTGAGCTTATATGTCAGTAACAAGATAGGTGTTTTTGCTCTTTTACTTCTTTAATATAATGAAAAAATATACATATTCTACAATGGTTAGGACAAGAAATACAACTGCTAGTCAGCTGAAGTAGTCCAAGTTGTCTGGCTCGGTCTTCATCGACGCCGGTGAGGAAGCTGTCGAGGAGTGTCCAGGCTCTTCCTTTGGCTGCCGGGTGTTCCGTATATTGCAAGCGTAAACCTGCACGTTTATACGGTAGCCTCGTGCCACCATCAACTGCAACTCCTTGTACAAGTCGTTTAGCTCCTGCTGAGTCTTGATGCTCACCTCCTCGTAACTTGCGCAACTAACGTTCAGAGACATCTTGATGTTGCTAGGTTGGCTGCTGGAGTAGAAATGAAGCCGAGGCACAGCGCTTGGAGGTACATGAAAAAGTGGTGGGGGTAATAGTGGTGGGGGTATAGAAAATCCAATTAAACAGTTCTAAACTTTTTCCATCGATACAATGGAATGGAACAAATAGCGCAGGTGTCCTTGTAATTTTCAAATCGAAACAGTGGCGCTAGAAATCCGAATTGTTTTATACCACCATCCTGTACGAATCGCCGAAGGTCTCTGACGGCGGCCTCGCCACAAGGCCTACAAAAATTTTCCCCGTCGTGGAACTTATACCAGGAGTATTCCGAATACCCTGTATTTTCCCTCCTGTAGCGTTTGACATCTTCTTTTATTGTTAGTGGGATATTGTCTTGTAAACATGTTGGGAACAAGTCCTTGTGAGTTATAACTCGTTGTATGCAAAGCTCGTACAAGGTGCTCATCGTTTGCTAGTTGGCAACAGACTGACCGTTTTTCGCATCCAAGCAGGTTTGAATCCTAGTGCGGTAGTGGGGGTAATTACAGTAGTGGGGGTAATTGTGAAATGCAAAGGTCAAAGGTCAAGGTCACCCGCGAAGTTTTAAAAAAAATGCAACATATCAATACGTGAAGTCTGTCACATATTGATATGTTGCATTTTTTGTTTTTTTTTTAATTTTTTTTTGTCTTTTATGATTCGTTTATTTATAAAACATTACAACAACAACATATGTACAACATTAAAACTTAAATCTAACACTGCTGCTTGTCAGCGATGTGGATGGTCAACTCTGTAGAATTGCTACCCGTGCAGCCGTGGGACACCAGGTATAGACACCCGGGTTGAATAGAGCGAAGATCCTCGTTTTGTAGAAGATGGACGAATCTCTTGGGCAGGTACACCTGGAACTTTGGTTCATCCCCCGGAGTAAACGGTGCCTCGCTGAGACTGCAGCAGATGGCCTCCCCAACTGTAGTCTCCATCTTCTTCATAGCATGGATTATGTAGTGCTTCTCGTCTTTTAGTTCCGAGCACTTCTTTACAGGTAATATTGTTGACTTGGAGTGAGCATTGAACTGCTCGACCAAAGTCTGAAGGAACTGGTGAGATGCCATGGTCAGGTTACAGATCGTCTTCTTGCTCGGAGATGTTGTCGTCTCGGAATCTCGAGTAATACTCATGCCAGGTCCCTGTCTGCTCCCCACTTATATACTCTCCGTTACCCCCACCACTCCCCAATTCCCCACTTTGAAGGTAAGAGGCGAGTTTATAGGCATTTTTCAAAGCGCAATGTCTATCTTTATCATGTTCTGGGCTTTTTGTACAAATACATATGGTTTCCAGCATGTATTGATAATTCTTATCCAATTCCACATCATTAACCGGAACATGAGTAAATCCTTCGATCCATCTTTTCTTTTCCAGCCCCTTTGTGTAAATATTGGTAAACTTGTCTGAAAAGTGATGCATAATGTGATACAAGTCCGTGTAACTTGTAAAACCATCATACCAATCGATATGATGGAAGTGTTTTGAAATCCATCTGTTGGTAGTAGCGGCTTTACTAGTTAAAGACGAATAAGAACATGGTGGTTTAAATAAAAACGAATAAGGAACACTTGTATTCATGTCCAAAAACACAAGTTCTTTTATAATGAATCTATCATCATTACCACGAAACGCTTGAAACTCAATAATACCAGGCTTGGACTTTACTTGTTGTTCTTCTCCCTTGTCCATTTTGAAGGTCACACGTCTGCTCATTACGAAGTCAGGAGGTCAACTGATTTCCACACCACGGTAGGTACTACTTTTATACCAGGCCGTACAGTTGTTGGCGCGTTGGTGTATATTTAACGTGGGCACCGTCCCCAATAGGCCTAACCCCACAAAATGTTGGTTATTGTTTTAAAAACTAACCATTGTCATTTAAGTTTCCATCTTTATATTTTCCTTATTTTCATTTTCATCACTAACACTTGATTCTTCTCCTCCATCTTCCTCTTCTTCCTGTTTTACTGATTTCTTATGTAGTTGAGCGTACTTTTCCAATTGTCTCCACATCTGTACTTCATGAGGAACTCTATTAAATATAGAAGTATCCACAGGTCCGTATAATATAGGTGCGTCCGGTTGTTTGTCCAAAGTGTCTTCCAGATAATCTTTAATAATCGAACTTGAAAACACCAGTTGTCTCAAGTATCTTGTTATAGGTTCAGTAGCACAAGTTAAAATGAAAAACTCCTCTCGATTAAGTTGAATTTTGTTATCATGTCTTGTTGTGTCTCTAAACCGTAGCTGATGATCACCACGTTGTTTAATGATATCAATTTCCACATTTGAATCCAAAAGTCCTACTCTTGTCTTTCTTCCAAACATGTTACTACTTAAATAGCATTCTAGTAGATGCAAATGTTTCATAAACGATTCCCAAGCACTGTCCGTAAACAAAATCATTTTGGGTCCATGAGTTAAAATTACAGTAGGGGAATAATCTGTAGATTTCATAACACCGATTAAAACACTTTTATCCAAACTGGAAGAGATTGGGTAAAATATTCGCAAAAATACCTCACTCAATATGTTTGGAGAAATATTATCTTCAATATCCCTTTTTCTCTTTTGTATAGTCTTTCTTCTTTTACCTTTTTCTTCAACATTATTACTGGCGTGAAGTTGTCCGCAAACGTTTTGTTCACCTCCTTCCTGGTGACCTTGAGGATCTAAAAACTCAGATATCTCCTTCTCAATATCTACCACATTTTCAGGTGTACCACTAGGAGAAGCCATATTGAATACGATGCTACCCATACAACAGTAGGCAACAAACTGATGAGGAGCGGTCTGTACGCTCTGCTTTTATACTCGCGGAATGAAACAAAACCGGTTCTTACAATACATTTTTAACAATTCCAGTTAAAGGTGTGTATGTTACGATTTTATCGTGTAGAATTAAACAGTATGCAGTTGTATTAGCCGGTATAGCATCGTTGAATTCCATTTCTATTTTTATATCCACACTTGAAGACTTTACTGATTCATTTTGTTTAGAACAATCGATTACAACTATTGGGTAGGCATCGAAATATTTGTCAGGTGGTAATAAAGGTGTATTTGTTTTACCGTAATATGAACTTTGGAATCTCGCGTACATATCGTACAATATACTGTATTTCTTCTTAGTGAATGACACATTTAAATTGTCGTATGGAAAGAATTGTGAATTTAAATAAACTTTAATATTTTTCAAGTCACAATGATCAAATTGTCCTGCATGTTTAGTAATGGCGTCTCTTGTACCTGTTTGGAAACCAAATATAATATACCTGGCTCGTTCTACATAATTCGATGTTTTAACAGTCCAAGTGTGTCGATCCGTAGTAGGTAAACTGGGATGCTCATGAAATTCCCAACTTCTAAATGGAATAACAATATCACGATCGGCTTTTAATTTTCTTAAAAGTAGCATTCTATGCTCGTCAGCCAATTTAACATGTGGAACTCTCCATACAATTTTGTCTAATTTTAATTTCCATTCTAAAGTCGCATCTGTAGTAGCATCTGCAGCTTTAATAATGTCTTTATCGTTAGAAGATCTCAACAAAACTAATTCTTGTTTAACGTTTAATATTATTTTCCTATAATCTTCAGCAAAACCAAGCAGCAAACGTAATGGAATATGAAAATCAAAATATCCATTTGGATTTGGAGTGATCGTGTCAATCGTAGGTAATACCCATCCGGCAGGTTTAAGTAAATTGGTTTCATTGGGTGTTATAGATGTTAATCCTTTTAAAGTTGTCGTAATACCTACTTTTTTAGTGGAATCAACTGTTACACCTGATATTTCATATCTAATTTCATCAAATAGGCAAGCCATAGGATTATTTATAAATGGAACTGTTGTACCAACAGTAGTACCGTCCTTTTTAGTAACTTGTCCTTCAATATACAAGTAACTTTCACATGGTAGTGTGTAAATGTCTTGATTTTGTATGGGAATACGAATTTCATCGTTATTGTTTAATTTCGATGAAGTGTAAGGGTTGTGGGTGTGATATTCTTTTTCCCATAGGGTTTCGTCGAATGTTGGACCCTGCGCTATATCCAGTATATCCATACTCGGTTAATTTTAATCCAATTCTCTCTAAGAAACGAATGTTCTCGCGTGTTAACTCCTCCACAGCTGAAGAGCTACTAATGCGGTTTCCCGTAGGTTGTTCGCTTTTAAATGTTAAACCCATGGTTTTGTATTAAAGTGTCGATTTTAAATGTAATCTAATCGTAATAGGCTCTTCTCTGAAGTCTACCAAGTTACCGTCTTGATCCAATACGCTCAACACGATGTCTGAAATGAAAGTGGTGTTCAACGGTAGATATACCAGGTTTTGTGGCTTTTCAACAATTTTAAATCCAGGTGGTACACTTGGGTAAAAAGTATGTATGATGTGGGTGTTAGCCCCATCCCTGTAAGCACCTTGTATAATGTTACAAGTTATGTCTATACTATTGACTTTTAATATTGTTACTGTTTTCTTACCGGAATGTGTTACATCTGGTTGTAATACAGGCCCATCGTTGGAAAATCCTAATAAATCACCAATTGAGTTTGGTTGAGTGAAATCTATATAATATTTGGAAGTAATTTCAGCTTTCATCGTATTATTATTACCTTTTAATGTTATATTGTCTTTTCCCATTTTAGTTTGCAAAAATTCATTTATATGATCAATTTCATAAGAACCTGTGGGTAACCTGCACTCTTGTAAGTCTGTAAATTTTCCACTGGCATCCTTTCCCTTATAATAATGCAATATGTTATTTTTACCTTCCGTAACATTGGGAATAGAGTTGTACGTTGTAAAATCCAATAGTGCCGCCTCCCAAAACCTTCCTTTTTGCAAGCGTAACGCTGGAAAAAGGATACTTCGTAAATTGGACGATTTTCCTGTTAATGATACCGTATAGGAAGACATCTCAATAGTGACTGATACTTTTAGCTAGAAATTCCAAACATAAATGGCCGCATATTGAAGTATTATCAGGTTGTTCTCTTTTATAGTTATAATATATGTTTTTAGCAGATTTAAAGTAATTTTGAAGTTCTTTTGGTGGTGGCAAATTACCGAAACTATCAAAATAATATACATTGTTATTTAGTTTCTTATAACAAACCCAATGGGTGCCAGGCCCTTCAGTATTATCCAAATTTACAATTCCAGTCTCATTTTGCCACATTTTCTTTGGTAAACTGTCTTTCATGAATACACCGCGGAAAAATGGTATTTTTAAACAGGAAATATATTTAAATAATTCAACATTGGTTAATGCTTTATGTGGTATGACCAATTGATTTCTTTCATTTAATATGCACGATAAGGTCTTAGGTAAAGTCCTGCCCCGTTTTTTACCATTGACCACACGGTGGGCTTCTTCTTGCCTTTTCTTGTAGATCGCCGTCTTCTTTTTATATTTCCTCCATGTTTTCTTGTGGTTGACCTCCTTTTTACTCTCCTTCTCCTCCTTCTTCCACCTCCTACTGCTGTTTTAGCCTTCATACCTGCTGTTACTGCTAAAGCTGCTGCTTTTTCTGCTATGCTAGCGTCACTTGATTTTACTCGTTGCCAAGCTATGTCCGCAAGCTTTTTGTCAGCTATTGATCTATTTTTTGAATCGGCAAACGTGGAATATGCGATATCGTGTTCTTTACAAGCCTGATCTAACTTGTTTATGCCAGGATCGCCTCTTTCCAGTCGTTTTTTCAATTTAGTTCCTGGTCCGCAATACTGATAACCTCCTGGTATATGAAATTCGTATGGTAATGCGTCTATTGCTCTATTTACTATGGATCATACTGGAATTTGTTTTAAAGCTTTACTTAACAGAGAAACCGCTGTGGACGTGATCCCACCTCCTTTTCTTGCAGTGTCTCGATATGGACTGATGTATTTGAACGTCATTATTGTCCTTTTATAATGGCAATGTGCAACTCATGTGTTAACTCTATGACAGGTTGCACATAAATGAAGTCATTTATTAAGTTATTTACTTAAATATCAATATCACCCCAATCTGATGATCTAAACTGTTTCGTTTTAGGGTTAATAAAGTATTTATTATAAATTTCTCGTTTAATATACTCACCTCTCATGGATTCATCATAAGTATTATGACCTGATTTTCCTTGAAGAATATCTGGTGTAAAATGATTGTGTAAATCAAATATCGCATTACCTAAAACTTTTACAAGAAAATTAACAGTGACAGCATTATCTACATGTTCAGGGTCTTTAAGGTTTGTTATACGTTTATTATTACAATTATACACTTTACTATCCTTTAATGATGTTGTAATGGTCTGTCCTACAGTTGCAGCATCATTTGCTTCTCTTCCTTGTCCCAAGTCTCTTATCACTCTATTATTACATGTAAACCATCTAAAATATTTATCTGGATCTAGATGTACGGTTTGTGATAAAGCAGCTGCATCATGTTTTTCATAACCCCATCCCATATTTGATAACTTTTTATCCATGCAATCCCAAGCATCATTTTTGTATGTTAATAAATTAAATTTTTCATTACCTTGAATAAATTCATCCCCTTGCTTCGATACTACTTGATCTTGTTTTACAAAAGAGGTTGTTTCTTGTTTTAAGGTTTCCATCATTTGACCCACTGTTGCACCATCTGATGGCGCCGAACCATCTTTAACATTTGCTAAACAATTATTAAAACAATCTATAACCCCTACATCACGTATGATGCAATGATCTTTAATATATTTTAGATTTACAGCATCGTTTTCAGTTTTTGGATAGCCTATATCATTAATAACAAATTTATAAAAAGAAAATCCATCTTTTGTCTTTTCAGGTATCAAAGAATGTAAATAGCGTCTATTTACGCTGTCTTTTGCATCTTTAGGGTCATCTACGTTGGATATACGTTTATTGTTAGCACTATACGTTTTCCCATTGAATTTTAACGTATTTTTTAATTCAGATGACAAATAACCTTTGTTTATTGCATCACCGTTTTGATTTGGTTTACCAACGTTGATGATTCTATGATCTTCTGCGTCATATGTGTTATTTTGTAGTCTTAATGTTGGCGATATCTTTTCCTTTAATATTTTTAGATTTATTGCATCGTTTTCATCCGTAGGATCTTTTATGTTTTTTAACCTTTTATTACTCATATCATAATCTCCATCAGGTGTTTGTGGTAAACCAGCACTTCTTTTTAAACTATTGGCATAATATAACCCATCCGAGGAGTAACGTCCGAACTTGTCGACACTCATGGTGCAACTGAATAGTATTCTAGGGAGTAACGCATTTTTATGAGATTACCCCACGGTTTCGGAGTTCATCCACTAAAGCCACCCATTCGTTTTCCAATCCAGTATGACCCGCTTCTTTAGCTTCATGTATTAGTTTCATTCTATCCACCAATTTATTGATATTATTGTAATAAATCACATTTGTGTTATATAGTTCCTTCATTAAACCTGTACCCGTAACGGACTTACTTCTTTTTCTTCGTTCCTGAGCACTTACATCCAAAGTGGATGCCATAAATCTTCGTTTTACAGGTTTTCTTTGTGTTAACGGCATTGTTTGTCTTCTAGTTGGTATTAACTTGGATACAAATTCTTTATATTTTAAAGACTTAGATCTAAAAGGAGGCTGGTCAGGTAAATACTTTCTTCTATATGCATTTGTCTGTTCCAAAATATTTTTATATGCTTCCATGTCTTTTTCTTTCACTACCGATACTGAAGGCTTATTTTCAAATAATAATTCAAATAATCCTTTTGTGCCCTTATACCTTTGATCACCAATGACAATATTATCATGTTCGTCAACGTTTAACGGGCTATTACCTATCATTAAACCGTCTTTTGTTAATCTCGCTCCATAACTATGGTAATTCTTATTAGGAATTGTTCCGAGTAACATTTTTACCATGTATTTCCTTCCTAAAGGTCCTTTGTTATGAATGTTTTCACCCAACAAGCTTATGTTTGACGGACCTTCCCTTGTCTCTTCTTCTTTTTCCTCTTCACTAGCAGTTGATACAACTTCATGTCCTCTTTTGGCTTTTACTTCATATAATTCTTTTATTCCACTATAGTCCGGTGATTCTAGCTCTCTTTCGGGTTCTCCACCGGTAAAACCACTATACGTAGAGGATTCCAGGTCTTCATCACTAAAATCTTCTGATTTTACATTTTCTCTTTCAAACTTCGTAATAGGTGCAATCGCATCTCCTTCCAATACAGGTTTAGCAAATTTTTTGTTTAATTGTTTCAAGGGTTCAGTAATAGGTTTAAAAGTAGATTCAAGGAATTTCTCCCTCTCGCTAATACCTAGTTTCAATGCTCTGTTTTTAGCCCGAATAGAATCACTAAGTGATTTTATTTCTTTTACTAATTTTTCTTGGTTAACCATGTTTGTAGCAAGACGTGTTGTACAACAATGAATAGTTTATACCATGTTCAATGTATTAATATAAATTTATCAAATCCTATCCTGTATCGACCATTGTTTAGCGGTTGTTCCTTCATAATTGTTAGGAACCCATACTTTTCAGCCCAAGCCTTTCCACATAACTCTTTAAATCGTTCAAATGTCATATCCGCATTTACATGATCAAAATATATATGTTTTAGGTTGGTTTCGTCCTGTTTAAATACAATTAACATGTTTGCATTGTCTCTAATAAGTTGTTTTGGTATTTTGCTGTAAGTTTGACCAATATAAATGCTATCTATGTTGTTATGTCGACCCATAGCGAAGTAATTTCTTATTGTGTTTTGGTTTTCACAAGATACATCGTCGAATATGAACACGGAGAATGGTTTAGCTTCTTGTGGTTGCATGACACTCTCGCTTGCATTAAACTTTAAATATTTAACTTCAGGCACATTAGTCAGTATCTTTTCCAATAATTGATACTTTGGTTGTTGTAGTGATTTTGAAAATACATATAGATTGTTAAAACGTAATCCTTTAGGGTTTGTAATCAAATTGAATACTACATTAGTTTTTCCACAGTTGGAAGGTCCGGTAACCAGACAACGAACGGTGTTTGGTAACAAATTGCCATGTTTCCCACTATTAAATTCTGAATTATCCACTGTGAGTTCATCTATATTATTAATAGTAAAACTCTCTTTTTGTGGTACTATCTCCCTTTGTAATGGTTCAACCTAAAATGATTCTCTATCGTTATATCAAATCCTTTTTAGGTATCCAAGAATCTTCCGTCTTATTAAATCCTAACCATCGTACTTTGACCTTATCTTTTTTCCGTTGCAACACCTTTTCAACTAAATATACATCGCCTACTGTTGATTTTAACATTTCATGTCCATAAAACCCTCCTTCAAGCAATTGTCCTTTATTATCTTTTAAAATATATGTCTCAGGTACTGTAGGTTGTACTTTGAATACAGTAAAAACCTCATTGGTCCAATTTGGCAGGTATCTTTTACTGAATACACCTTTATATTTACTTATTCGCACTTTATCACCCACATTAAATTTTTTAGGCTTTAGTTTTTCAACTTTTGGTTTAGTATTCGTTTTTATACGTTTTAATACAAGGTTTTCATTTTTACTAGTTACTTGGTTTGGTTTCATCCCGATAGTCCTATGAAATTTGTTATTGTAATTGTTTATAAGTTTTGGTAACATATCAATCCATATGTGCGATCCTCTGTTGGAAAACATTTTATACATTGCACTTTTTAAAGTTCTGTTGAATCTTTCGATTATTGAAGCTTTTACCTCTGAATTGGTTGAGTAATGGTTTATATTGTGTTTTTTCATTAAATTTGCAAATTCCTTATTAAAGTATTCTTTTCCATCATCTGTTTGTAAATGTTTAATAGTATGTTTGTCTCTTTGTATAGCTGTTTCCATTGCTTTTGTAACACTTTTGCCACTTTTATCTTTTAGTGGTAAAGCATCTGCCATTTTTGAAAAACAGTTAATAACAGTCAATATGTATTTATATCCTTTATTTTGTTTGCTATAAGGAATCATTTCGATTAAATCTGCTTGATATAAATCATTAATTCCTTTTATCACCGTATTTCTTCGTGGAAACTTTCTTCTTGCAGGTTTATGAAGTTCGTTGACAATTTGTTGCTTCAAGTCCTTCATATTGCAGGTTTCAATGTTTGTTGTATCACATGTATAATCACAATGAACGTTGTCTTAAATATTCACATCATTTATATGGGTCAAGGTCATCCAAACTTGTGTAAAAAAATGGGGAACACGGCGTTGGACTTGCCGTGTTCCCCATTTTTTTACGGAAGGAGAAAGGAATAAGGTCGAAGTTGTAGAAGGACGAAGAATAGGTTACTAGTTGATAGGGTTTAGGGAGTAATGGCCGAATGGAAGAGTGTGGATTTTGTCGGGCAAAATATGTCTTTTATCATCCCGAGCTGACAGTGCTTTTTTAATTTCGGTGACACTGTAGACTTGATGCTTGAAGCTTCGGATATTGTTGAATGTTGCTGATATCGTAGTATCTTCAAACAAACAAGTCTTGTAGTGGTCAAATGTTACGTGTTTTTTCAAATAAGATGTCTTCACTCCTTTTGCTTTTTTCACTGTCGGTGTGTTGTTCTCGTGGTACATCTTAAATGAATACAATTTTGCCATCAGCGCCACTATTTCTTCTAAAGGCATTCCATTTGCTTCATCTTTGAATTTTCCAATTACTTTTTTATTTTTTTCATTAAAATTTGGATGGTTCTTCGGATAGTCAGAAAAGTCGAAATCTTCTTTGTATGGAAAAGTCCTTAGGTCTTCATACATGTCCAAAGTCTTTATCCAGTAGATAAACGCGTCCGTATCCATGTATGCGACTCCAATGTTTTCCCTTCCGTAGTGTTTAACCATTTTGTTATAATGGAAATCATACATCAGGGTTTTACTTATGTCCAAAATCGACATACCTATGTATAACGGACGGTCCATGACTATTGTTGTTTTCTTCATACTGACAGCGACTAGATTTTCGTTTATAATCATGGATGTTCCGAAATTTGGTTTTTGCACTAATTTTTCCAATTTCCTAGGATCACTTACTAATTTTACATTTTTGTGTTTTCTTTTGTTCTCCAAGGTCTTCCAAAGATGGCATTGTTCATTAATTTATAGAAGTCCTTTTCAAATGCTGTTGTCGCTGCAGCTCTTCTTGTAGTGTTGGAATCAATATATGGTTTCAACCAACAAGACTGGGTGAATTCAATTGCTCTATGAATTCTCACTATACGTAGACCCAATTCGAGAGCCTGTTGAACTACCCAATAGTGAGCCACATAGCGATCTTTATTCTCCAAGGTCATCATCAATTTTGGCCATCTTCCTGTCGGTGAAACTTCAGTCTTGGCTAGGAGAGGCAAGTCGTAGTGATGGTCATGAAGGTGCTCCGGGTATTCAAAATCACAGTCCAAAACATAGCCTTTTGGACCATCCTTTGGAATCTGTGAGATGTCTCCGATGGTGGCCGGGTCGATCCATTTGAAGTCAGCGTAGGGAAGCGGATTTGACATTGCCCAACCATAAAGGTTGTTTGCGTCAAAGTAGCCAAGGTAGACCGATGGTTGTTGCTCGTCGAAGCCGGGGATGTACTTGTTGTTGGCTTTGACATGACGTGTTACAGCTTGTGTCAAACCGCCCCGTACACCAGATTCCATCATGAGCACCATATCAATATCCGTTAGAAGTTCCAGTCGACAGTTGGTTGACTTTAGCATAGCTTGCCATGCTAATCCTGGAGATGTGTACGAGTGTAGAGGGTCCAGTCCATAGGCGGAGAAGCAGGTGTTTCGAAATTCTTCCATCACATCGCACAGCAGAGTTACGTCCAATTTTATATAAAAGTCAGAATATTCCCCTAAGGTTTGAATGTTTAGTTGGTTCCAAACATTACAAGCATGATTGTAGTCTTCAACGGAGATTTCACTTTCGTTTAATTTGCTGTTGAAGGCTTCAATCGGTGGCAGACTGGTTTCTTCGAATTTTTCTGCAGACGTTATGTAATCATAGGGGAAAACTCCTTTCCGTAATACTAGGTCTAATTTATCTTCAGGTACAATTTTTCTGGTTTCTTTTAGGTCTTCTCTTCTTAGGTTCTCTGACAATTTGGCTAAACTAGATGCCATAAATCTGTAAGAGTCTACGAAGCGAAGTTTAATTTTACCTACTGTTTTTGAAAAGCTGATGTACTTTTCCAATGTTGTAGCAAGAACATCAATTTTACCATCATCTCTTCCTAATTCTGGAATAATAAAGTGGGAGTCGTAGCCGCTAAGATTGTGTAAAACGACAGGAATAAAGTTTGGCAGTTTGTAATTTATATTGCATGAATTACAAGCAGCTCCTCTGTATAACCCTGTCAGGTGATCGTGATCTCTTACTTTTGGATTTTCTTCACTAAACATCTTCTTGCATAAATAGCATCTTGTCGCTAAGTTGTATTCTTCTTGTTGATTTTGGTTTAAAGGTTCCATAGGTACAATATTACCGAACAAGCGTTGAACCTTTCCAGCAATATCGTACAGTTGGTCTACAAAATACTTAGCGGCTTCTTCACCACGGTAGAGTATTGGAGTGGATGTTAAACCATAGTCTTGCAATTGGTTTTCAGACAAGGTTGATTTAACTAGTAAACAAAAACTGTTGGGCTGATGCAACTGATATTTTGTTCTTCTAGTCACTTCGCCGTCCGGCAGCTCCTGTGGTACTAACGTTGATTCAAAATCTGCGTAGACCACTAGTGGAATTCGGTATTGGTGAACTGTCTTGTTAAATTGTATTGAAGCTCGGGTAGGCGGTGGAAGACTTATCTTTACTTCATAGTTCTCGTTGCAAAGTCTTTTATGTTCCAATAACCAGTCCAATCCTCCACGTCTTGAATCTTTCCAAGAAAAGCAGAAACATCTCTTGCAAACTGTAATCCTATTTACTCTTTTGGTCAATTGTTTTACAACTAACGCTTCAAAGTCTTTTATCCATACATAATGGGAAATTTCACCCTTGGTTATCAATAGCAAATCCGTATGGTTTCTTTGCTCAACCTTTACTACCCGCAAAGGATAAACGTTGTTGGAATCATCCAGACCAAAAACATTGACTGAAACGCCAGGATTTTTCTTTTCAAATTTGCCAATATCTTTTAAAGTAACTGGGTAAGTAAGACCTTGAAAGTTGTAGCGGTGTTCATTTTCGTAGTATTCTCTACCAACTCTACAAGGATTGTTTTTAACATACTTGGTTAACATTGCATACTTGAAACATTCATTACCCTCATTTTGAACATTTCTACACGAGTTAGTGTTTTGGATTTTCTTTGGTAGAGGGATAAAACTACTACCTCTTAAACCATATCCATGTTTATGAACCCTAACATCCATACCTTCGATTGATGACAAAGTCCATCCAGATCCTCTTCCTTCATGTTCTTGGAGTTTGGTTATAAGTTCCTCCAAGCATTCTTCAATAATATCATCAATGTCGGAGGTGAAGGTAAGGGTTCGATTTTTGGTAATGAATGCTCTCAATGCTGTTTCACCATCAGTATTGTTAAACATAGCCTCTAACACCATTCCAAATTTAATAAAATTTAGCCTTTGTAATTCTTCCCTCAACGTTTGACCAACAAGTTCCTTAGCCTGGGTTATAAATGTTTCCAATTCCAATTGAACGTTATTAATTTTGAAATGTGTTACAACTCGTCCTGGCAAGGCCGTGGTGCGCAGTTGTCTTACATCTTCCAGTTCTTCTTCTTCCATATCCTCTTCTTCGGTGTCCTCTTCTTCGGTGTCCTCTTCTTCAATAGGTCTTGTAGCAGTAGATGGTCCAGCACCAGCAAATTGTATCACACTAGGTCTTCTTCTTTGCATTTGCTGTAGATAGCTGTCCCAGTAATTCGTCTGCTTCTGGTGCTCTTCCAAAAACCGGTCAATTGAGTCTAAGTCTATTTCATCCATGGTAATATCTTCTTTTCTATCTTCGTCTTCATGTAATTCTCTGTGTAGGGTGAAAAGATCTTCGTCTTGAAAGATTTCCCCACAAATGTCGCAAAGAGCCATTTCAAACAGTTTGGCTTTGAATGCACACTCTGTGAATGTCCACGCAATAATGAGCAGCGTGCTCGACCGGGAACCTTTATATCCGAGGCAGATAGGTGGGGAAAGTGACGTCATATAAAACAGGTTATCAATCATGTGCTAAATTTAGCCTTTACACAACCGTTTGTAATAAATTTATCAGTAGGCTTGATATATTGATGATATTTGGTCTAGATTCAATAATTTGTACAAGTTTTTTTAAAAACGTCTGTTTGAGCAAAATTTGTAGGTCAAGGCCATTTAGAATTATTATTTTGAGCGGGGGATAGAGCACTAAGCAGCATCATTTACTACAAAGTGCTCTATCCCCCGCTCACATTCTTTTTTTTAACTTTTTGTTTAAGCTTTTACAAAGGTGAAACATCACCATCAGAGTCGGAATCATCCTCATCACGGAATAAGCAGCGATGACAATACATAATTCTTCTGGCAACTAACATCCTATCCATTGGACGATGAGGAGTGTCTTGTTCTTCTTCTTCTTCTTCAATTTCCAATTGGAATTCCATTTCCGACTCAGATGATGACTCTAATGTTTCGTAGGCGTGCAAGTCCACTTCATTGCCCGTTGAACCAGCTTCGTCAGAGTCCGTTTCAATATCCATTATTTCTTCCTCCTCCTCTTCCTGATCAACCGCAGGTAGTTGGTCCTCTGCTTCTATAACTTCTACAGGTATTACCTCCAGAATTGAAAGAATTCTGTCGCGATGGAACACGGTGTTGTCAAGTGGAGCCATGGTATGAAAGTGGTGTATCTATCCAATTGGTTTGCCCTTTTTATACCCCCACCAACTATACATCTTATGTGGGTCAAGGTCACATCAAAATACCCTTTGAGCGGGGGATAGACCACTAAGCGACATGCTAGTCCATTGTCGCAAAGTGATCTATCCCCCGCTCTATTCCGCAGACCACACTCAAGTCCAAGTCCAAGTCCAAGCCAAGAATTTTACACACTTTATTGCCACCAGGTAATAGTTATTCGCACATTCACTTGGTTTGCAAAGAGGTACTGAACAAACTCCATATTAGTTGTATTTTCAGTATGTAAATGCGTCATGAAATATGCAATCTTATCTATTGCGGCATTGTCCAAAGGTTCACAGTTTACAAGTTCCAATGTGCCTAGGCTTGTCTTCTCTTCGATAAGTTGCACAACTTCATTAATATCTTCTTCCAAAAGAATGAACTCCACGCTGTAGCTTTCCATTGCTAGTGGTAGGTTGCAGCGGATGTCTAGACAAATGCTTGACTAAATGTGCTCTTCATTGGTCCTACATATATACTGATTCCCCCTCCACATTACCCATTCCCCTCTACTTTTAAGTGGGTCAAGGTCATCCAATAATACCCTATGAGCGGGGGATAGACCACTAAGCAGCATGCTAATCCATTGCCGCAAAGTGATCTATCCCCCGCTCTGTATTCCACACAAGTCCCAGTCTTTACACACACATACAAGTCCCCAGTCTTTAACACTTAGTTATATACTCTGTCCGCCCTGCCAATTAAAAGTTCCCCATGTTTGCCACTACTTTCCATCAACCTTTCCAAGTACCAAAACACAATGTCCAAATTCACCAAGTTCGCTCGTCCAATTTCAAACACACTATTCCCCCCAAAGTCACTTGCTCTCACTTGTTGTCCTGTATACTGTTTCTTCTTCCACGCTACAATCACTACCCTACCCTCTTCAACAACCATTCTTTTAACACTATCATACACATTCTTCAACATCTCTCTACAGTTTAAATAGTTTATGCTTACATACTCCCATTCCTTACCAATGATTACTGAACCACTCATGTCTACAAACTCTACTTGTTACCTAGAAGGCTCAAAGCAGAATGAAGTCGAGATGTATAGACCCCCTCTTTTATACCAGTTAACCGGTTGTCCTTGGTGTAAAGTGGGTCAAGGTCATCCAATGCTACCCTTTCAGCGGGGGATAGACCACTAAGCAGCATGCTAGTCCATTGCCGCAAAGTAGTCTATCCCCCGCTCTGTATTCTACACACACACACACACACACATGTCCCTGTCCAAGTCTTTCATTACATACCCAATATATATTCAGTTCCTTCATCATCACTATCACTCATCACTGCTTCCACAAACTCCACAGGATTAAAGTTAAATTGTTTCAATTGTTCTTTTAAGTTTTCAATTTGTTGGTCCTTTACTTCTAAAACACTGTGAAGGTGTGATATGTAGTCCGCTGCCTCGTTGATGCTTGCTACTCTCGGATTGCCTAACTTCAAGCTGGGAACTACACCCTGCAGCCTGAAGTACGCCATACGCCTTTCTTGCTCCTGCCGTTGACCAGGACTGAGCAAGCCTTGTCCGTCTTGGCTTACCTCCAGCAAGGTCCGTAGCATCGGAGCTTTGCAAGCGTTTGCCCGAGCAACAGTTATGCTGTGAAATGGTCGAGCAGGTCCACGAGTAGCAGGCAGGACGTTGGCAGCACGCCTTCTTGAAGAAGAAGAGGAAGCCTGAGAAGTTTTGGAGTTAAAAGCCATGTTACAATGCTGTATTCAGCTAAGCGGTACAAAGCAGAATAACCAAACTGCACGTTAATACCCGTATATATACACTTATCAGTAGTGGGGGTACTAGCTAGCCTTGGTAAAGTGGGTCAAGGCCATCCAAAAACATTACCAGAACGGGGGATAGATCACTAAGTGGCATGTTAGTCCATTGCCACAGAGTGATCTATCCCCCGCTCTGTATTCCGCATTCACACACACATTCATACAAACACACAAGTCCCAGTCCGAGTCTTTACCCACACACCTATCCACTCTCATCCTCACTATCGTCACTGTCCAACAGGCTTTCACACTTCTTAATCAGTTTTTCCCATTTACTCCGGATATAAAGTAGCTCACTGCGAGTATTCTCTAGCAGTCTGTCCCTTTGCTCTATGACTTCGTCGTACCACTCCATGATGCTTGGTGAAGTCTGAGTTGATGCATCCGTCGTGGTTGGTTGAGAAGCTCCGCTGCTCCGCAACTCCTTCCTCACAGGACCAAAGCCGGAGAATCGGACACGACTCCTTGACGTAGGCCCCGATCGGATTGGTCCAATGCTCGGGCTGGAGTTGGAGGCGGCCGGGCCTGAGGTAGAGGCTGGGAGGTTCATAGCAGACATGGTGGTGTTCAGCTTAACAGTGTAAAGCAGAATGAGAAGACGGTTGATCACCACTCCTATATATACCCATTTTTAGTGGTGGGGGTAACCCCGGGGTGAGGGAGGGGGTGGGGGTGGGGGTGGGGGTGGGGGTGGGGGTGGGGGTGGGGGGGGGTAGCTTAAGGACTTCTACTAACTTTCCCTTAGTCCTCGCGGTCATCGGTTTTACATACCTTTAGCACACCCATCATTTTGGTTTCTTCAATAACTTTACACACCTCAAAACCCAAGCAAACAGCTCATCTATGTTGTTATAATTAATTTTTGTCCAGTGTTCATACTTATGAGTTTGGTTGTTTATAATACATAGATAAAATGTAGACCCATCTCGTCTTATACAATACTCAACTTCCATTCTATGCCGGTTTAGCACTTCCCAAGCATTGTGTTGATCTATCAAGAAGTCACCACCTTTGTAATTGTACCGTGACATGTTTACACGGAGTACAGAAACAGACTGAAGCAAATGAACGGCTCATACAGGCTTAGTAAGAGCGTTAGAGTGGGGGGGGGGGTATCACGTGATACACGACATTAGTTGTAAGGTTAGCACTTTACTTTAAACAGTAATTTATATGGGTCAAGGTCATTCAAACTTTGAAAAATTTTTACCTCCAAACACTTGTAGCAAGCTACAAGTGTTTGGAGGTAAGTTTTTATTTGTTAAAGATTTTTGTAACTTAGTCTTCACCCTCAAGGACACGGTTTGAGATTGTCCCAGTGACTTTACATCACCGCCAGGTTAAAGTATTATACAAGTCAAGTGTTTTTTTTTTTATTCCTTGACTTGTATAATACCCCTCTCCCTTACTTTAAGAGGGTTAGGACTAAATTTGGAAAAAATAATTTGGAAAAAGAATTTCTGTTTTTACTTATTGTCCAACACAACCTAACAATTTAGAATTTCTTTTTTTTTTTTGGTGGGCCTACATCCTAATCCATTTCCCACACAGATTGGCATCCTTCCCTTCGTATTAGATAGCCTTTTTTGTGGATGAAAAATTGTCTTTGTACCATCCGAACGGGTACTTTCATTGTATGAAGGTTGCCATCACCTTTTACAATGATTTCTACATTTGCATCAAAAGCTCCATACGTTTGAACAATAAAATAATATTTTTCATCCACTTTAAGTCTTCTAATATCAAGCGGTTGCGGACTGTGGGGATGTCTGGGTTGGGATGTTTTAGACCTAATGTTGTTAAGACTGTAGGGTCTTACTCTCGGAAGATTGATATTTTTGTTCAAGTGCGTTTGGCAACGGTCTTCATCTAAAACAGCAAACTTCTGACAGCAAAGAACCCCAAAGTCTTTTGACATATACACGTAATCGCATTTATTACCCTTGCCAGCAGGGACTTTAACACGCTTACGTTTTTGTGTTGGACGCTTTATTGGAGTGTTTTGGAGCTTGTCAGGTTTAGGCTGGCTAGAAGGAATAGGGGTAGAACACTTTACACGGTGAAGAGGAAGGGAGCAAACAATTTTGGGTGGGGTAGGAGAACGTGTTAGGTCGATGGTTGGTAAGGTAAATTTGGATGTCATATCAATAGTAGGATAGGGAGCGTCAGGAGAAAAGATAGATCGACGGGGTGGTTTAACAGGTGTTGGTGGGATAGGGGATAGAGGTAGAGGACATTGGGATTTGGTGTATGAAAGGATTTTTTGTGAACGGGAGTATGGGGTGTACTTCGGCTTTGAAGTCTTCTTCTTCTTCTTGTCGTCCTCCTCCATCTGGAAAACGGCAGCATCCGAGTTGGAGTCCGAGGAAAGGGAGACAGCTGGAGAACAAATCAATCCTCGGCTGGCCCCAGCGGCAGTTGTATTGGTTAGCGCTGGCATCGATGGCAGAAGGCTGGTCACAGTCGTGATTACAGCCAGCGCTTGCCGCAGGACCGAGTACTGCATCGTAGTGGTCCCAGACGAAGAAGGCGGAGTAGACTGGACAGCCGAAGTGGGGTTAGCAGAAGAAGCAGAAGCTGGAGGGTAATTCTTCAATTTCAAACCCTTCAAACCCATTTTAAAAGTGAAGAAGTGAAGTGAAAATATGTAATATAAAGATGCAATATAAAAATGCAAAGAGCAGGAGCACCGGTCAACACGAGTGTTGGTGGTCCAATGAGAGGTGCATGCAACCCGGCCGCCTTATATCCCCACCGACCACGGGCGAGCCCCACCCAAGGGTATAGGGGTAGGGGTAGGGGCGGGGCTGGGGGTGGAGGTGTGGGGTGGAGGTGTGGGGTGGAGGTGTGGGGTGGAGGTGTGGGGTGGAGGTGTGGGGTGGGGGTGTGGGGTGGAGGTGGGTTGGGGGGGGGGGGGTGGAGGTGTGGGGTGGAGGTGTGGGGCGGAGGTGTGGGGTGGAGGTGTGGGGTGGAGGTGTGGGGTGGAGGTGTGGGGTGGAGGTGTGGGGTGGAGGGGGGGGGGAATGCTGGAGGAGTCTTTCCTATAATTAGGTCAAGGTCACAAAATAACTTGAAAAAATAAAGCCCCACCTGGGGCATTTAGGTTGCCATCGCTGTAGCCTCCAAAGAGACCCAACTATGGACAACAGCAGACTTGTATGTTAGTAATACCTAACCATTAAGAATTTAGAAAACTACTGTATTTAGGTCAAGGTCACGGAAAAACTTTAAAAAATAAAGCCCCACCTGGGGCATTTAGGTTGCCATCGCTGTAGCCTCCGAAGAGACCCAACTATGACAACAGGGCAACATCCAATGTTGTGTTCCCTTCGCCACGCAAGACTTTTAAATATTTACTGCATTGGTAACAAATAGCTAACAAAACATTTACATAATTTTGAGAGAGGTTGAGGACAGCCCTAGTGGCTTACACGTCCTCGGTCCGAGTGCAGAGGCCGCCGCAAATTGGCCACAGCTGTGGTCTGCATGCCAGCGTACAAACGGACCGGTTCCCAACCCAGCCGCAATATTGCATGCCTGAGAGGACCCATGCTACAATTGGTTTAAAATAGCTTTACACGGGGGTCTACTCCCGTACCCTATCTTTAATATTTAACTTTAGCAATGCAGTAAATTTTTAAAAATCTTTGTGGGTCAAGGCCACACGAACATTAAAAAATTTCGGCCCCCGTTCATCCATGGCGAACCACGAATGTTCGGGGGCCTTGGGGGCAAAAACACAAATAGCTAACAAACTTCATTTATATAATTTTGGTTTCCAGAAGGGAAACAGAGGTTGAGGACAGCCCTAGTGGCTTACACGTCCTCGGTCCGAGTGCAGAGGCCGCCGCAAATTGGCCACAGCTGTGGTCTGCATGCCAGCGTACAAACGGACCAAATCCCAACCCAGCCGCAATATTGCATGCCTGAGAGGACCCATGCTAACGTTGGTAAAAAATGATTTTACACGGGGGCCTACTCCCGTCCCTATCATTACAATTTACTTTGAGCTGTGAAAAAGGCTCAAGGGGGAGTGCTAAAACAAGCGTATACACTTTAGATAGATATAACACACACTTACAAAATAGGTTGAGCTCAACATGGTACGTGCTGGAACAAGCATATACACATTAAACACATATGACATAAAAGACAACAAGACAAAACACGAACAAGACACATAGGAGACATAGGGTACAAGTAAAACACTCACATATAAAACAATTCCAAATACCCATACGCAAGCGCAATATCTTAAAAATAATACAAGTCTTAAAGTTAGAGTAGACTTCGCTAAACAGTGAAGGCGCCTTTCAGTGTTTAGTGAGGCCTATGGCGGTCCGTCCCGATCGTTCACGTTCAACGCTCGGGAGCGGACTGCGAGCCGGCTGTGGCCGGGCCGCCTTATATCCCTACCGGTCTCCCCCGAAGGGGCGGCATGGGGCGGAGGTCCACCCCGGGGGTGGAGGTCCACCCCCATGGGGTGGGGGTGGGGGTGGGGGTGGGGGTGGGGGTGGGGGTGGGGGGTGGGGGTGGGGGTGGGGGTGGGGGTGGGGGTGGAGGTGGGGGGGGTGGGGGTGGGGGTGGGGGTGGGGGGTCCACCCCTCAGGGGTGGTTCAAGGTCACCGACTACACTTCTACTCTAAGTCTGGTTCAAGGTCACCCACTACACTTCTACTCTAAGTGTTGCCAATACCCCCA